>OX388307.1:23777826-23838846 GCA_947579605.1 Athripsodes cinereus | reverse complement strand
ATGATGGAATCTCCAATGATTCCAAAAGCTTGCGAACAAAAACTTTGATGCGACGTATCCGCAAAAAACCTAATAATCACATATTCCTTGTTGCAAAAATCTCCTTCAAAACTAACTAACTACCTTCCCAGCAAAGAGGTGAAAAAAGTGTCCATCCAGCCTTAACCTAAGCATTTAACATGTATTCATATGTTACAACCGCAAATATAAATACGCCCCCTCATACAACTTCATGTCTCTGCACAAAGTTTCAAACCCGTGTAAGTAAAGTGTAGTGTAGTGTAGTATAGTATAGAGACATTAATCAATTAATTCGTTCATACATAAAACAAATAATTCAGTAAAGTAGTACTCGCACAAAGACAAGATATTCCATTTTGACTTTTTCATTATTCCATTGTCAGTCACACAGTAAGCACGAGCGCTCCACTGCATCATGCCGCAATACATTTATCCAATCAATACTCCTAATACATAATATGAACACATACATACCTAATAACTAACTTACCTAATGTCCATTACATACCAATCAATGAGTGTGGGTGTACGTGTGAATATAAGTGTGTCCATGTGGGTGTGGGTGTGTGAGTGTGTGTGTGTGCGAGTGTGTTCAGTCAAATTATGATGGCACTTAATAGAAATTCTCTTTGTAATTTGTTATTACGTTATGGTTTTGTCTATAAAAATATAGATATATAATATTTCACTAAATGTTTTTTTACAATAATATAGAATAGTTGACATATTATTCCTAATATATTTAATTATATAATAATAGATGTGTATATTCTTGTAAACTCCAAACCACTACAAGAATAACATTTCCCTCAACCCTTTTTTGATATAAAATAATAATCTTTATGTACTTACTTAATAAAACCATGTTAGTGAGCCATTATATAAAACTCTCTCTTATCACATACGAGTACAATACAATCTAATATTACTTATCCTTAATACGCCTACCTAATTCATCATCATGTCGTACACTTACATTACATCACATTCAAAAACAATTGTCCATGAGCAAAAATTATATAACACTATGTCTAGTTACACCCACATACTAATACACACACTCGCCATATATATATGTCTAATGGAAGATATCCAACTGTGTGGGTGTATGTATGTGAGTCCCATTCATGTATATATGTATTACACTACAGGGCTATTAGCCCCTGACTAGGTAGCAATAAACCAAGTAGCATCACAAACAATACTAACAACTCCTTCATAACAAATCTGCCTAAATAATACAAATATCATATTACCACAAATTATCTATTAAATCTTATATATAACAAGTTCATATTACATACTAGCAAACATTTATCTGTTTAATTGCAATACATTTATTTATTTTATTACATATACATATATATATATATATATCTTATAAAATTACATATCATAATATCACGGAAACAACATACACGTATTACACAACATGTAAACATAATATAATATAAATATACCTATAGTATAAAGTGAAATGGGATGGGTCCTACCTCTTCATCACCCAGTTAACTCGGCAGATAAAATTTTACAAGAAGATAAAGTATAGTACTACAAGCGCTAACACATACAGTACGATACTACACACCAATAACATCACTTTACTAAAAATAATATATGTATGTGTTTTTGTATATACCACCTATACATCATGTGTGTATATATATATATATATATATATGTAAACTATTCATAATCAAAATACTTATAATTACCTTAAAAATAACAAACATTAACTAGAACAATATATATATCATTTAGATATTCAATATTAAATAATAAAGGTACTATAAAATTGGCCACAAAAATAATTTGGTCATGTAGTTGTAATGTGTGAGAGGCGTTAGTGTTATTGGTTGTATTAGTGTTAGATGGATTCTCCGCCCAGTAGATCCGGTGGCAGGAAGCCGAGTGAGGGTGTGGCTCTCTGGTCAGGCTCAGACCACAGGGAAGGGAAACTGCTCCAATCATTGTTGGAATTCCCACCCCCGCCCCCTGGAGTGGAAGCCCCAGCACTAGACCTCCATTGCCCGCCCCCACCACCACCCTGCCCCAAGTGCTGTAGGATTAATTTGACATCAGTCTCTCCTGGGGACTCTGCAAATATTGTAGTATTTCCTAGCACACAGTTGTTGAGGGCAGTCTGAGCCTGTAAAAAATACAAAATCAGTGTGTGTGTGAAACCTTGTGAGGATGTAGAATCTTCATTGAACAGAACAGTAGGGTAACTCTTGACGCAATCTAAATACAATCTTAATCTTGTCTTGATCTTAACCTTCTGCAACTGACGTGCCTTAAATTTCACAAATTTACTGACGTGGTAGACTGTTGGACACCATTTTAACGTCATTGTTTTTTGTCAAACTAGTATTTAATACCTAATTAATTGGTATTGTCTAAAAAATATATTCATATTTTATATTTCTATTCAGTTAAATGTAGAAAAAAACAACATTTTTCTATCAATAACACCATTTATTGTTTTTGGTCAAAATCAGCTCGCAAAATCAACCGACTACTAAAAAAATATTTTCAAAAATAACATAACTAAAAAATAACTATTTGCATTTATTATTAAAATTTACACTTATAGTAATCATAGATAAAAATTTGAATAAAATCTTATGGTCAAATAAAAAAATATACAGCTTTAAGTTTTCACATTTTGGCTTTGAGCATTGCAGGCAAATCGGCTTGAAACAATCACAACATATATGTATTTGGTTTGTCTTTTTATTTTTGTTGAGCAAATATGACAAAGCTTTCGTGCATTTGTAGAAGTAGATTGTGATTTTGGAGGTGGAAAATGCAGATTTTTGGCCAAAACTCTGCTCACTGTTATTCGCAGTTCTCTTGGCAGTCTTTCATTATACGCTCGCGCCTTCATGTGATCTGATACTAAACTACGTGACATATTCAATAAAAAAGGTACTTCTTTTCATTTAACTGTCGCTATTATCACACGCTTGATATAAAATAATTTATAGAAGCAAGAATATATCGAGCATTTTTTATGAATTTCATCCACAAAAACCGAGAGGATGAAGCTGACCAATACCCATTAAGTAGGCACTTATTACCATTGACAAATATTTTTGTAAATATTTTGTTGTTGAATAAAGATTATTATTTTATTTTACGGAAGGGAGAAATAAAGGCGAAATAAAGGTCATCATCATCATCACATCATCTCTATAGGTATGCATATGCAATTCAAACCCGGCCATCGTCATGTACGCACCTCTACACCGATGCAATTTACCTACAACTATACATAACATACAAATAACATAATTTTACTATGAAATAACAACATCTAAAAACGGTCTTACTGACCTATGTTTGCCTGGGAGACACTATGTTTTTTTTTCAATTTTACTGACGTGGTAGACTCACAGACACATACCTTAACACTGACGTGGTAGACTAGTAGACACCTCCTTGCTGTAGCACAGAACCTACACTCATCTCAACCGCTCATTGCTAACTGATCCCTCCACGTTGACGAAATATTAAGGTACTAAGCGTGCCGGGATCATAACTATAAATATATACATGTTAAGGACAATTTTGTGATATGTGGTGTCTGGTAGACTACCACCTCAGCTGCAGAAGGTTAATCATAGGACGCGCTAAGTGACTATAGTAAAAAAATGTGTATACTAATCTCATGGTGGCGGTAGCTTTGACTATAGTCCCTTCGCGCGTCGTATGATTAAGATCGTATTTAGATTTTGTCAAGAGTAACCCTGCAAAACAGTTACACACAAGAGATGATGTGCGGTTGGAATGCAACCTAAATTCCAACGGAGAAGGCAGCTTGCATGTTTATTACATGCAGCTGGTCTGCTGGCTACTCCACTTGTGGGATTTGCCATGATGGTATATTTCAACAAAAGGGCAAGTAAATATAGTGCGTACCTTGTTAGCTTCCTCTCTGCTGGTGTACTTGGCAAGGGCGATGCCCTGATTCAAATACAAATGGAAACTCTGAAGAGGGCCATGTTGCATGCAAAGTGTCTTTAGAGTTGATCCATCAATCTGTAATTTGTCAATATATGTTGTTGATAAGTTTTTCGCGGCGAGGTATGCATCGATAATCTTTGCACGCACATCCATTGTCAAACTGTCGGTCAGTCGGTCTAACATATATCTTGTTGAAACAAAAGGATTACCTTAGAACAGGTTCACCGAGTTGAATAATCCTATTTCATACTAGTATTGATTGTATTTGTCAAATAAATTTCAATGTTTTGTTATTATTAACAATATTTAAAGAATGACATTTATCTATACCAAAAAACATTGTTAGATAATTTGAGAATTTCAGTTGTACATTAATTAGCTTTAAACTCTGTATCTGATTTAGCATTTCACAAACATTGAATGTGATATTATTGTAGACAAAGGAGTATTTCCACTAATTTTGATTCCATATTTTATTGCTTTTAAGAGGAATATATTTTTATTTATTTTATTTATTTATTTATTAATATTTTGTCATTTTAATAATTAAAATGAAAAAATATAATATTGAGATGTCAGTTCGTAAAAGTAATAATTTAATTTATATGTAACGTCAAAATATGCACAAACACACACAAATAGATACAATATCAATGTCCTTAAATAACAAGTAATAAAAACAAAATTTTGAATTAAAAAAATCAATTAGATCAGGAATAAAAAAAAATAAGAATTAAGAAATAAATAATTTTGAAATAAAAAAGTTCAGACGACAACTAACAGAAAATATATCTTGAGTTAAAAAAAAAACTAAGATGAAAATGATTCATACAAATCAATGCATTATAAAACTAGAGAATTATTATAATATGTACACAAAACAAACAATAAATTACAATGGTTAGCAATAAAATAAGACTAATGTTTAATAACCCTCGATTCACCCATTGTCAGTAGGTATTACATTTGAGAATAGTATTCAATTACGTCAGATTTGTATTTGGTGAAACTGTCGGCAATGACATTGGCGTGACCCTCTACTAGATTACCCAGTCTATGGATACGTACCATAGGGGAATGAAACATATAATTGTTTCGGGCGTATTGCTCATGAAACAGTGATGTTTGCCTAGTAGATCTATCTAGTCGGGACATGAAATTGGATAAGTCCGAGAAGTTCAGAAGAATCTATTGCTCCATTTAACAATTTATGCAGAAGACAGAGATCGAACATTCCACGACGATTTTGTAAACTGGGCAAGTTGAGTTCATTCATTAAAGCGGGATAGTCAATATTTTCCAAGGGAATACCCATCTTAAAATTAATTAATCTTAAAAATTTTCTTTGCACCCTTTCAATACTGTTGATGTGTATAGCATAGTTTGGAGACCACACCACAGTGTTATACTCTAGCAATGGTCTGACTAGAGATACAAACAGTAGCCTGTAAGATTGGATAAATTGCATATCCACCGACAATCTAAAGATAAAACCAAGAACTTTCATTGCCTTACCAACAGTTTCCTCAATATGAATATTGAAAGTCAGATTCTCAGTGAATGTGATGCCAAGATCCCTCAAGCTCGTTACACTTTCAAGTGTGACATTGTCCATGGAGTAATTAAACGTGAGGTGGGATCTTGTTTTGTGGAATCTGATGATCTGACACTTTGAAACATTGAGATCAAGACCGTTCTGTTTACACCAATCATTTAAACTATTCAAGTTGTTTTGTAATGTAGAACAGTCATCGATATTGTCAATACTCTTGTGTAGTTTCAGATCATCAGCAAAAAGCAACACCTCTATATCACTGAAAATCTTGACTATGTCATTTACAAAAATATTGAACAGTAATGGTCCTAAATGCGACCCCTGGGGCACCCCACTAGACGCACATATAGGATCCGATGTGCAATTCCCAATCTTAACCCTCAATGTTCTTTGCTTGAGGTAGCTCTCCAACCACTGATGAAAGATTCCGTCGACTCCATAGCCACGTAATTTACATAGTAGCCTGTCATGAGACACCTTGTCAAACGCTTTTGAAAAGTCTGTGTATACGGAGTCGACTTGTCCTCTCTTGGAAAGAGTATTCATAATAATGTGCTGATAAGTGAGTAAATTTGTAAGTGTGGATTTTTTAAGGACAAAGCCATGTTGTTGAGTGGAGATGAAATTGTTTACACTGTGGTTTATTTTCCTTACTATTATTGATTCGAAAAGCTTGGGAATTGCAGACAAGATGCATATTGGTCTGTAGTTTGTAATTTGGAATTTTTCACCTTTTTTTAAAAATTGGACAGATAAAACCAGTTTTCCATGAATCAGGAAAAATTCCCAATCTCAATGATAAATTAAAAATGACTTGCAAATGATTTGTTAGGACACCGATGCAACTTTTTACAAATACATTTGGGATACCATCTGGACCAGCTGTTTTTGAAATGTCCAAAGCTAGGATCACATTTTTGACGTCGTCAATGGTAATTATGATGCTGGGTAAGTCGATTGTCATTTCTGATGAAAAGTCGGATTTGGCACATGCGGTTGAAGGATCATATACACTTTGAAAGAATGAGGCAAAAAGATTGACTGCATGGTTATTGAGATTTGATAGATTTGTTGGTTATTGAGATTTAAATTGATATTCCATGCACACATATACACATATACATTGTAGTCAGCTAAAATAGAAACTCAACTCTAGCAATATTTGTATGAATATTATTTACATTATTTTTCAAATACTAATTTGCCAGTGATGAGGCCTAGTATTTCATACTGGGCTTAGGGTGACTTTGAAACGTGGTCTAAAATAATATCAATAATCCTGTATTTCAATGTACATAAACAAGCTAGGAGTAATCTAACTCAAAAATGTCAGGGCCAGTCAGACTACAGTTCAACATACCATCAACATGCCCCCAACCTGTATTGCGTATGAAACTTCCTTATTTATCAGGAAATATTTTGCATAAAGGAATTGTTTATTTCACCAATTTCATTTGACTTTAGGTTTTGTATTGCAAAAAATATTCTTTATTCTTTCTTATCATCCGTAGGCCATTGATTTGGCACTTGGAATCGTCAGACAATTATATAGTTTATTTTTTTTTACAAATGACAAAATAATCAAATTACAACAATACAATGAATAAATAAATAAAGAAATTCCATTGAATCAAAGTTTTTCGAGTGTAAAAGGCCCAAAATAACTTCTCGTCAGTGTATGTAAAAAATAAATTCTAATAATTATACATAAATAAATGAATTGAATCAATGCCAATTAGACTGAACAGTCCCATTTAGCATTTCGTCGATATTGTAAAAAGCTTTTCCAACAAGATACCTTTTCACTTCTCTCTGATATTCTACATAATTGAGTGCCTTAATATTACTGGGCAATTTATTATATAAACTTATGCTAAGACAAATAAAGCTTTTTGAAACTTTAGCCAATCTATGTTCTAGGGGTCTTACATCTCGCTTACAACGAGTATTGTATTTGTGATAGTCTGAGTTCAGGGGCGTATTAGATATGTTCTTATAGGAATAAAGTAGGCACTCATATATGTATAAACTTGGTAATGTAAGTACTCCCAGTTCACTGAAGGCAATCTTACATGTATCTCTGGGTTTTATATTCATTAGTTCTCGTACTGCCCTTTTTTGTATTATTCATAACATAATTCTGTTTATGTTCAAAATTTATAGGTCATTTCAATACTTATGTATACGCGTTTAGTTTTTCTGTTGCATGAAATCTTTAATAAAATTAAATACATAAAAATATGTATGATATGAAATTGATATACATATATATTTATTTATTTATTTATTCTTTTTGCACATCATCATTATATAACAGTATTAACAAAAAATACAAATGTTAAAATATCAAATAAAACAATACAAAATTTAAAATACTAGGATGATACTTTGCAGTGGCGAGATTATCACTACCTAGTGATTTCTTCCATCTATCTAACCACAAAACATTAAGATATACCTAATGAAAACAAATAATGAGGCCTTTATTATTTTTATTACATTAATTCATTATAATAATACAACATAATATTCATTATTTTATCAGTTATATTTATTTCCTTTACTAGCAACACTATTTCTACCTACCTGGCCTATTGTTTACAACCACTTGTTATTTCGCATTCATTAAAGGACAAAATCCAAACGTCATTGTACGCACACTGCATTTAAATGAAGTAAGGCAAAACAGTTGTGCGCATGCATGTAGCGTAAGGCGACGAGCTTAGCCAGGACAATCAATATTAAGCTTCGATTGTAATAAGCGCTCAATGGTGGGTGTCGGATAGCCGCTTGGCTTATCGCACTTTCGATTGAACCTACGAAATACTGGGCCTAAGTCCAAAATGCCTCTGTCGATTAAATAAATTTTGTAAAAGTAAACGGTGTTTGTATTTTTTTTTTATTTATATGCAATATATTCTTTCTCACTGTATGTGTTATTTATATTTATGATTTATAGTGGCGAGATTATGACTATATTATCAATGATTTCTTCAATCTAACCACAATATAATCAATGAATCATCTTATTGTTGAAATTTATATGCAATATAATCTTTCTCAATGTATGTGTTATTTATATTTATGATTTATAGTGGTGAGATTATCAATGATTTCTTCAATCTAACCACAATATAATCAATGAATCATCTTATTGTTCTTCATTTAAATGAAATATTCACAAATACAAACCTGAGCAGTCAAATTCTTGAGTAGAAGCCACGTAGAAGGCCACTGATGAGGATATTGTTGATTCCTTGAGGGGGCTGGTGCAGCCCAAGCATTTGGTCCAGATGCAGACCCAGAGGGTGTTTTGTTAGATGGAGGTCTTCCTCCAGCAGTGGTCGGCTTGGTGCCCCATAAAGCTTCTCCCTTAGGCAGACCCATGCTGGAGGGCGTAGACGCTGGTGGGGGTGGATATGTCCAGGTGCTGGATGAGAGTGACGGGGTACTGGGAGAAACCTTGCCTCCTACACCAACACCACTCTCTGGTTCTTTAATACTTGCTATAGACAATGGAGAACGAGCCACGGAACCTGGAGTGATAGCAGGGTCATCTTCAATACTCTTCATCTGATTGCCCTGCAAAGGAGGGAGTTCATGAAATAACATATTCAACACCATTCTCTCACAGCTAGAAACTTTTTTTAGACACATAGATTTTTCAGAATGATACTATCACTCACCTATAGAAACTACATAAACATTGCCTTTGGACAAACCATTTTTCCTTTTGGCAATAATAAAGTGTCTCTTAATGACAACAAAACATAGAGATTTTCATATTAAATTTTGTTTGAGAAAAAAAATCAAAAATGACCATTTTATGACATTGGCTTTATTCGATGATACCCTTCAAATTATTAATATTTAGTGTGTCACACAAAGAATACGTTACAAATATCATCCCAATCCTTGCGACTTGTGTATTGCGACACTGCCGAATCCTTGGACGACTTAAAAAAATATACACTGTAAGTGCCGGTTTATCCAGTGTATCAAACGTGGCTCTTCCCATGTACTTTGGCAAGAGGGTGTCGTGTGCTGATGCACTACACCGCATAGTATAGTTAGAATGTCAGTACAGATACTGTGTATCTGTCGTGCCTAGCCATGCTGTGAGTGAGGATGGCGTACACACTATTTTTATGTTTAAAAAAACCAAATTTCATATAATCAAAATGATATTTTTGTACTGCTAATGATGTCTAGTACATTAAGGGAGGGGTTCCCACCACTTACCCCTGGATGTTTCAAGAACATCAGTCATCCAGTCAATCTAGAGCAAAAGCTCTCTTTTTTTGTATCAAAAAGTGCGCTCGAGATTGTCCTTATGGGATTCCCTCTGCAAAACCCACTTGAGAATTGAAATACTCCCTTGATGTACCCTTGGTGGAAAATCTCACACCGAGGATCACACACACATTTACACAACATAATACATGGAAATATACATAACTTTTCTTAAGTCTATCTTACAGATACGTACTAAGGACTTAAACTATCACAAAATTTATGTGTACCTACATGTGATTACAAAATATATTTTATGTACACGTTATATACTCACCAAGGGCAGCAAGGAATAAAAACTCACCTCCTGTGTGGAGAAAATACAGACACAAAACAGATAGGAAAAGAGAGAGCTCAGACAGTCGCCCGGAAGTGCCACCACCAAGGACCAAGTCGTGTAGAAGAGCAAATCAGTCGACAGGAGGGTTACCCTGCCGTCTGAGAAGCTCCCATCTGGATCTTCACATGTCCACAGTAGAGTTACACCGCGCTGGCATATTAAGGTTGTCAGCACAGACAGATATGAATCTGTCCTGGCTATGCGGTAAGCGTAGCCAGCACACATTACATAATAATATATCTTTTATCATAACTTTGCATTCCTATCTTTTCATAACTTGTCACTTCTCTCACAACTTGTAATCCACACATAAATATTTAAGTCAGTTTGTAAATATGTATGTATGTTCATATGTCCTAAATGGACTCTAAAATTAGGAAAGACAGCAGTAAAATAATACATTTACAGGTCAAATCTCGGTGTAACAAATACCGAATCTATAATTTGTCCCTGAGAAATTTACATACAAAATGTACTGAACCAAAATTCATTATAACGAAGGCCAAATGAAGTTTTTGTCTCAGTGCTTTAGAATTTACTTTTAAATAACGCATCGGCTATTCGACGGTAACAAGAATTACTGTCACTGTCAAATAATGACAGTTTTGACCTTGAAGTATTTTACAGTAAATTATGTAAACAAAACGGCATGGTTTTGAGATGTCTGTCAATTAAATGACTATTCGTCAGGAATTTTATGAAAAGGTAAACAAAGCCACGCTGTTTTGACGTCTGTCAATATTGGCAGTCGTAATGTCCGATGACATTTCTTACTACGTTTTCGGTTAGTTTACTTTATGAGAAAGTAAACATTCAATGCTTGAATAGTGCAATATCATTTAAACATTTGTCATATTGTATATTTCATGTTTTATAGGTATGTTCCCGTATGAAGAGAATTAAGCTCGTATATTTTGTCTGAGAACAAAGTAATTTCCATAACCTGTTAAAGTGTAATAAATCGATTAGAGCTTTATAAAGGTTTATTAACTCACGGTTTGCAAACTTTAGATCTGTGGGTACTAATACAAGGATGTTTTATTTTTTAATAAAAAGCGCTGTTTACATTAACATTTGACCATAAATCTAATGATCTACATAATTAAAAAAAATTGTACTTTCCCATATAGCTAGCATGTTATGTTGATAAATTAATTTTGGTTCTTAAAGGTTCAATTTAGTTTAAAGTCCTAACATAATATGCATAATAGAGTGGAAAATTGACACCCCCATCTTATGTTTGTTTCCTGGGGCGCGTTTAGGGAAGCATAAATATCGCTCAACGTCGAGTGACCTGAGCGACCATGAAGATGCAGTGAGTGGCGAATGTCACCCCGGATGATCGTGAACAACTTTGAGCGTTTTTATGACCCAAATGTCATCGTAATTGCACCATTTTCGTAAAATTCATTCGCGGTAGTGCGTCGTGCTTTATTTTATTACGTTTTTAATTTGAATAGTTGAATTGGCTTTGTTTTAGGAATGATTTTAGGATAATGCATAATAAAACATAGCGTAAAAATAAATTACTCACTAAAATCTGCACTAGCTATTTTCATTTCTCTTCCATTTCACTTCTTGAACTAAAAAATATGATTTTCTATTTTGAAAAATTGTATACGACAAGAATACATCATAATTACGATTAACTTCGCAATTGTTTTGACAATCGCCATCACTCAAACGTCAAGGTAACTGTCTACGTCAAGGTAACTATGATTTTGGTTGTCCGGTTGTCTCACCCGACGACATCCTGAACGCAACAGTGCGAGTCTTCGGGTGACTCCCTCCGGGCGCGTGAACGGCTGGAGTGTCGTCGAGTGATCACTGTATGAACGCTGCCCTGAGTGACAGATTATGCTATAGAGTCAGGGTTGCCAGATTGTGTTGCCAAAATTACCTTACTTCAGTGAAAAAAATACCGTATAATTACCGTACACAACGGAAATACAACAGTATCTTTATAAAATGTTCGAAATGGTATAGGAATTTGGAATATTTCAAAAACTCCTCGGTTTTCTTAATGATTATTTTCTCACACAGTACCTTTTTTACAATGTTCGGGTATTTGTACTGATGATTGTTTATGTCAATACCGGATACTTGTTAGGCGTACGGTAATTTGTTTAAATTATTACCGTACCGGGAATGAAATTACCGTACAAATACGGTAATAACCTTACATCTGGCAAAGCTGTATAAAGTATAATACTTTTAAGATTACGCAAACATTTACATTTTCCATAAAAAAAAAATTTAATATATGTCTATGGAAATAGTACACCATAAAAAAAAATTATAATTTCTCTATGGAAAAGTTCACCATAGATAAATTTTATACTTTCTTTCTTTTTTCTATGTAATTACGGACTTTGTAATAGCCTTTGCCTTTAAATAAACTTTTGTGAAATTAGTTTATTCTTGACTTTTGGTGACATAACACTTGTTTGTAAGTGATTGCATCACATATGGTTTACAAGTGTTCCTTTTGTTTATTTCGTTTTATTGTCTATTGCCCATCTTTATTTCGCTGATTCTAAAACTTTACATTGCACTGTGTCCTGTTGTGTTTGTTCTACATTCGGTGATTTTAAACATTTTTTGTAAAACATTTTACGTTGCATTATTTTTGTGTTTTTTGTCGTTATTAAAATGGAGCAAAACGACGACAATTCACTCTGAAGGAGAAAATAAGCATTTTGGAGGAGATAGATGCTGGAAAAAAGAAGAGTGAGGTCACCAAAAATATGACATCGCCCCTTCAACTATATCCACATTTATTAAAGATAGGCAAAAAATCGAAGAGCAAATAAGAGAATGTGCAATGGGGCCACAAAGAAAGAAGATAAGAAAAGCTTTAAATGATAATGTAGATAAAGCTACATTCTTGTGGCTTCAGGATGTTCGGTCGCAAAATCTTCCTGAAAGTGGTCCTTTAATTTGCGAAAAGGCTCTGGAGTTTGCAAAGATGCTCAATGTTAAAACCTTCCAAACCAGCGTAGGATGGCTCAATAGGTTCCGTGAGCACTACGGAATTACATCCAGGGCAATTTGCGGGGAAGAAAACTGTGTGCCACAGGAATGCATTGTAGAATGGTGTGCAGGCCAGATTAAGAATATTGTATCGGAGTACGACACAAACAATATTTTTAATGCCGATGAAACAGAAGTTTTTATCAACTGCTTCCCCATCGAACGTTGTCATATTAACCCATGCAAGGAAGGGAAAAAATCCAAGATTCTGCTACAATGCTTCGAATGCAGGAAAGGAATTAGCATAAACATGGCGGGGATCTAAATAGTTATACAAAAGAAAGACGTCTTGACCTGAGCTGGGCTTCCTATCAAGAAGTTTCAGATGCGGATATCTGTAAAGCCATAGAGAATACGAGGGGAGGTGCAGCTTCCGGCTTTGATGAAATTACTATCCAAACATTGAAAGCTATAAAACTTTTTATTGCCAAACCACTTAAGACACTTAATAAATAGCTTGATGAGTAGTAAATTTCCCTCCGTATATAAAAACGATTGTCATTCTGATCTTCAAGGCGGGCGACTCCCAGAACGTGTCCAATTACTGTCCCATATCACTAATCTCCAATATCTCAAGTCTTCGAGAAAATAGTTAAATGTCAACTAAATAATTTTTTACATTTATTTATTTATCGTGTCGAAACCCAGAAAGAAAAAAATAATAAAAAAAAATTTACATACAAAGATTACTCATAAAAATAAGTTTGGTTTTGTTCAATCCTTGAACACCCAGGATGTGATAGCCAGGTTGACCACCATAATCTGCGATTCATTGGACGATGGCAAAAAGTGTGCTGGAATATTTGTCGACCTCCGAAAGGCCTTTGACAGCATTTCACATGTTAACTTGCTTAAAAAATTGGAGAGCATAGGTATTACCGGAAGTGTTGTTAAATGGTTCAGAAGCTATCTGCATAACGCCTAAAACCAAAATCTTTGCTTATAAACCATAAACACGTCGTTATGCACAAGATTTATAAAGCGCAGTTCACATGCTCAGTATGTTGTTTCTTAATATCAATAATTATTATTGCTGAGACAATTTCATTGTTATTTTTTTACTTTTTTGGTGACTTTTAATATAACTTGCTGTCTTAATCCATTATGCATATGCTTACCTTATATAAATTATGTATGTAAATCTTCTACTTGTAAATGACTCGAGCTGTGAACAAATAATAATAAATAAAACCCTTCTAAGATTTCCGCAGGCATAAAAGTTCTCATAAAACAAAATAGGTGGGTATACCTATATGGAAAATAATGACTAAATTATCGACATCACGGCAATGCAATAATTTCACATCTCGTCCAAATTTTGATTCAAGTTTTCAATGTACCTGCACAGGTAGTTAGAAATTAATGATGAAGTAAATGATTCTATGAGAATATTTATATTAACACAGTAATATATCTGCTGTTTTTACGGCAGGTGAATGTTAGAACAACCGTCCGGGCCCCGTACATATGGGAACCTTGCGCAAATTACTGAAGATATTTAACTTTTATAGCTCGGATTTAAAATTTAGGGAATAAAAATAAGGCAAGTGTCAGTGTCACCTTATTTTTTATTAATATTTTTATATATCAGACTCTTGTAGATCTCTCAAACTAGACTTTAGTTCAGAGCACAATGGTATATCACATAGTAACTTATTATATAGATAGGTTTACATAATAATGTATTGCAGCTATGACAAAAAAAAATATTATACTATATACGAATATGAATAAAATAACTTATTTTCAAATAAAAAGTGTTTAAAATTTATGCGCATGCATGATGTAGTATTTATATCTATCACCGTTGAAATACCGCGGTCCACAATATGAACTGTCCTTTACATACAAAATCCTTATGTGCTTAACAAAAAACACGGGATTTATAATGTGAATTTGTTTTTTACTTGAAACTTCGCGCAATTTCTTAGTGTTTGTTATAATTAAATACAAGTTGGGAGTATTATCTTAGTGTTAAATATATTATTTTAGCGATATATTCATTTACCTTGCCAGAAATGTATCTTTTTTTATACAAAAAGAAATGTCTTAATTTTACTACCTCTAATATAATAAGCTTTTGAGGTCTTTTTTCCACTTGAATGATATTTCTATGTACTTAAATGAAGAAATAAAAGTTGGAAGCATATTTAAAACAAAAAAAAATGTCGTTTTATGCAAAATAGAAAAAGAATTTCATATAAAATATCGTTAGGCACAACTGTGCATAACGCAGGAACACGCAAATATTTTAGCTTTTTTTTATTTTGGTGGTAATAAAAAGCGTAATAAATCGAAAAATAACGAAATCAACTATAGTTTTATTAAACTTAGTACTTTTTTTCGTTGAAATATAATGACATTTTTACATTTTGCTTTAAAAAGCTATCAAAGTGTTAAGGAACAATGTCAAATTTGTATGGGGCGCAGAATGAAGGGTACTTTAAAAATTCAAATTTAATAGTTAGAAAGTGATGAAAAATTAATATCTTCCGATAATTTAATCAAAAATATATGCAACTTGAGATTAAATCATAAGTTTTTTCGCAATGATATTCGTATATTTTTTAATGTAATATGAAAGTGAGGAACCATCGGTTATTTTAACAATAAGCAACGATTTTGGTTTTAGGCGATAAACGCCCACAGGGTCTAAGAATTTATGACTGTGTTGGGATATGGCTGAATCAGAGTAAACATCATAGCACTCTTAGACCAGTAGTTTCTGATACTGACGCACAGTATTATAAACTTTCCATATTTGCTAATGACCTCTTATTAAAAATAACAAAATTTAAACCTAAAAATGGAATAAAGAACTTCATAGAATTTTGCAACAAATTAAAATAAGGTCACACCTCCAAAAAACTGTACACTAGTATAGACCTTCTCATGAAACTTTTCCACCGCCATCTTGCCGGCTACAGGGCGTACACCTAATATTGTATACAATTAATAATATTTTTTTAAATTTCAAGACTAAGGTATCAATTCAAAAAATATTATTATATATCTAATGTTTGTATCCATATACATTTTATAAAAATGTATAATGAAAAATGAGTCATAACCATTTAGTTATTATTTTAACACAATGTGGTCGGCTGTTTTCCTGCCAGATTGCGGCGTTAAGCGGGTGTTTTTAAACATTTTCGTGCCAAAATTTGACTTTCCATAAAATATTCATATCTTACTATCTATTTACATTTTTCAATGAAACTTTCAGTGTTTTGCTTTAAAAAAGATGTCTCTATTTATTTACTTAGCAAAGTATGTGTAATTTATTTATTCTTTTTGCACATCATCATTATATAACAGTGTTAACAAAACAATATAAAATTGAAAAAACTAGGACTATGTGCAGTGGCGAGATTATCACTATAAAGTGATTTCTTCCATCTAACCACGACACATTGACATAAACCTAGTTAAGACAAATTTACTTACAAAATATATGTATATACATATATACAAGACATCAATACACAACAAAAGAAAAAAAAACAAAATTTAAAATAATAATTGACACACACCCAACATGTGGTATAGATTATGGATCAGAAGAGGGGGGGGGGGCTAGGGAAACTGAGTTAGAAGATAGCATTTTTCCCTTTACAGAAGATTTAAAAACGTTGAGCGATTGCAAAACTCTATGCGAAGAAAGAAGATTGTCCTAACAACGAGCACCATAAACTGAGAATGATTTCGAGAAATAATTGGTACTGTGTGTAGGAATTGCCAGAAGATGCTCGTTATTGGATCGCAATGGTAGGCCATGGCTCGCTAAATACTCGAAATTTTCTTTTAAATAGTAGGGAGAAGACGTGGAATAGAGTATTTTGTAAACACGTGATAGAATATGGAGTTCACATCTTTGATGCACAGTTAGCTACTTTAGATTGGCTCGATACTGGGAGATATGATAAGACCTCTTGAGATTGAAGATAAATCGGGTACCATAATTCTGAAGTCTCTCAAGTTTATTTGACAGGTCTTGGTTGATATCGAGATATACTGCATCAGCATAATCTATGAGAGACAGCAGCAGAAAAATATAACAAGTATAACAAAAATATAATAGAAATATAACAAGTAAGGTTTTGATTTTAGTTGGAAGGAACATTTGATATCTTTTAAGAGAATGCAGTGAATAGAAAAATTTTGTTCGGATTGTATTCAATAAAATACACAACTATCAAAGATACGTAGACTACATTTTCGTCACTTTCAATGGAACATCTAGACAACTAAAGAATCTTTAAAGGTTTTTTAATCATTGCAATAAGAAAAAATTTGACATTAGAATCATTAGCTATAAATCGTCTATTAGAAAACAAAATATTACAAACATCCAGATTCCACCCACATCATCCCCCCCCCTATTGTCTCTGCTAATCCCATCTCCACCCCCTGCCCCACTTTTCACTTCCTCACCACAACATACCAACTGTCAATAAATCAATGTAAAATATGTTTCATGCTGAAAGAAAACTCAATGATTTTTTTTTCTTTATTAACGTTTATTCTGGCAATGCTGCGCTGTTGTCCTTAATAGGGCACGTGTATCAATATCTTCTCATACCTCAGTTCGAGTTTCAACTCATTCCGTTAACTATGAGATTTTTGGGACTGCTATTAGTGAAGATATGTTTTGGTTGTGCGTCACGGAAAATGGAACAATGGAATTTGGAGCAACATTATGCCATTAAATTTTATGTTAAACTTGGAGAATCGGCAAGTGTTACGTTTGAAAAGTTAAAACAGGTCTATTTTATTTTATTTATTTTATTGTTGGGGTAAAATATGCACCGCAACCTATAAGATCTATTGTACTCCCCCTACTCAGCTTTCCCTTTGCCCGTCAAAGCACACCCTCAAGTCCCAGACATCTTATGAAGTCCAGGATCTTGAGGGCATCCAAGGTGTGGAGAGACTCCACTTCTACCCAGTGTCTATCTAGGGTTTTGATTCTTGCGAATACCACAGCATTGCATTCCGCTAGGAGATGTCGAGGAGTCTCGGCCACTTCTTCACAAAATCTACAAGTACCGTCTTCTTCGAGTCCCAGTTTGCGTAAGTGTTCCTTGAGCCTAGAGTGACCCGTTAGGAAGCCTGTTACTGCTGTGAGACTTGTTTTACTTAGGTTAGTGCATACCTTAGCTCTTCCGAAGTTATATCCTTCGAGTAGTTCCTTGGCTTGCCTAAGCCTAGGGAGATTTTTCCATAGTTCATTTCTTTTTTGTCTCCCTTTCTTTCTAATTTCCTCTTGGAAAAACGTATGTCCCAAACCACAGAATGGTTCTGGTCCATAGAGTTGCGTTGCCGCACCCTTTCTTGCCAGCTTATCAGCTCGTTCATTGCCCTCAACCCCGATGTGTCCGGGTACCCAAAAGAGGGTGACTTTATTCTTCTTGCCTAACTCGTTAAGTTTGAGGAGGCATGTCCAAACCATCTTGGAGTTGATGATGTTTGAACCCAATGCTTTAATAGCTGCTTGACTGTCAGATAGTATAGCTATATGTTGCTTACTGTATCCTCTGTCGAGATTGAACTGGATACATCTTTCCAAAGCATATACTTCTGCTTGGAAGACACTTGGGAATTTTCCCATTGCTTCAGAGTATTCGGTGCGTGGCCCGTAGACTCCTGCTCCAGTTCCCTCTTCTGTTTTAGATCCATCAGTATACCATACGATGGTTCCATTCTTGAGAGAGTGTATAATATCCTCGTCCCATTCTTTCTTTGTGCTCAGTTTGATAGCAAAGTTCTTGTCAAAACTGAACTTCTTGATCATTAGATCGGTTGGCAGATCAATGAGGTATGCGCATTCATTTAGAATTTCTTCTCCTTTGATGCGGTTTATCCTCGTTGATTCTGTCTTCTTAAGTCTGAGATATGTCTTTTTTGCAGCTTCTTCCACTACCATGTGGAGCGGTGAGAGATTGAGGATCACCTCCATGGCTGCCGTTGGACATGTTCTCATTGCTCCTGTTATGCATAAGCATGCTAATCTTTGAACCTTTTCGAGTAGTTCCCTCGTGGTAATAAGTTTGGTTCTGCTTGACCATGCAATGGCTCCATATGTGATGATTGGTTTTATCATCGCTGTATACATCCACAACAGGATGTTTGGGTTGCAACCCCAATTTTTACCTGCTATCCTTCTGCAAATCATGAGTGCAGAGGTTGCTTTTTCGACTATTTTGTCGACGTGTCTATTCCACAGCAGCTTTTTGTCTAGTGTTACACCTAGATATTTTGCTGTATCACTCCATTCTACAACAGCTCCATCTAGAAAGATTTCCTTGGTGTTTTGGAGTTTCTTTTTGTTTGTGAATGGTACAAGTGTGGGTTTTCCTGAGTTCAATTTCAGTCCCACAGATATGCACCATCTTCTTGTAAGTTCTAGTGCACTCTGCATTAAATCACATAGTACATCTTCAAACTTTCCTCTGATTGTGATGACTATGTCATCGGCATATCCATTTACATGGTATCTGTGCTCGGTGAGTCTCTCGAGTATTTCGTCTACGACTAGACTCCAGATGAGGGGTGATAGGACTCCTCTTTGCGGACATCCTCTTGTAGTTGCAACTTTAATGTTGCTTTCTCCTACTTTGGATTCCGCAGTTCTTGTGGCCAGCATATGTTTTATCCATCTGGATATTGTGCTGCCTACTCCTCTTTTCTTTAGCGCTTCTTCGACTGCCTCATGGGAGGTGTTGTCGAAAGCTCCTTCTATGTCCAAGAATGCACACAGAGCTATTTCTTTATTGTCAATGCTTTTCTGGATTAACTCAGTCAGCTCACACAGGGTGGAGTCCGTGGATCTTCCTACCCTGTATGCATGCTGATTTGGATGTAGTGGTGTTTTGTCCAGTAGCTCGCTTTTTATGTAATTGTCTACTACTTTCTCCATTGTCTTTAGCATGAATGATGTAAGACTGATAAGTCTGTATGACTTTGGAAGGGTTGAGTCCTTCTTTCCATTTTTTGGAATGAAAGTCACACGTGCTCTACGCCATGATCTAGGTATGTACCCCAGAGCTAGGCTGCATCTTATGATTCTTAAGAGATGTGGAAAGATTTCTTTCTGTCCCTTCTGAAGTAAAGCTGGGAGAATGCCATCTATTCCCGGTGATTTGTATGGCTGGAATGAGTTTATGGCCCACTTCAGCCGCCCCGGGGTGCAGACTGTTTTTGTCATTTCCCAATCTTCTTTCTTAGATTTGTAACACATTGTGTGCTCCAAGTCTGCTTCGACGGCTTGACTGCCTGGGAAGTGAGTTTCTAGTAGCAAAAGTGCTCTCTGCTCCTCACCCTCAGTGTAGCTTCCATCTGGTTTTTTAAGAGACGCTGGTCCCTGTAAACCTCCTTTGGTCAGTGCTTTATGTAATCTGGCTGCTATTGGAGTTTCTGTGATTCTTTCACGGAAATCTCTAAAGCTTTTCCGCTTTGCTTTCCTTATTTCTTTGTTGTAGTTTGTGAGTGCTTCAGTGTACTCCTGCCAGTCTCCGCTCCCTTTTGCACGATTGTATAATCGTCGCACTGAGGCTCTCAGATTTGACAGTTTGTTGTTCCACCAAGGCACTTCCCTACAACTTCTTTTCTCTCGAACAGGACAGTTTGATTCATAGGCGTCCAAAATTGCTGCATTTAGATCATGTATAACATTTGCAAATGTAAAACATTTGCATAGGTATGCGAGTTGTCTCTGCCAAAATGGTGCTGAAAAACCTCAGAATTGAACACCAGAATTTCTCAAGATTTTCGACCTCAAAAGGCATCCTTGTTGTTTCTTAGCCCTTTCTTTTAACTGCCTGAGTTTCTGTGACTTTTTTCTTTTCCTTTAACTGAAAAATGTTTTCAAAGAACGTCATTTCAGGACTTTAAAAAGCATCCAAAAGAGTGTAACGGACATCCTGAAGACCATACTGGTTGAAGACTTCCAGGGCTGCTACCAACAGTGGGAACAACGTCTCCATCGGTGTGAAGCTGCCCAAAGGAACTTTTTTGAAGGGGATAATATTGATGTATGAAAAAAATAAATACTTTGGTAAATAAAAAATCAGTCTCATTACTTTTCTGCCGCACCGTGTATATTTGTTTCATCTCATTTTTACTTTAGTGCGCGGCTGTTCTAGGCGCTGAACGGACATGTGGGTTGTTGCTCAATTTAATGACTCATTATTTTGCATGTTCCAATGTTTTTCCATTTTTCAGCCCTTATAATATTTGATGCATATATTCACATTTATATGTAGATACAATCTTCATCATTGCTGATGTAAGCAACAAAATGTAAAATATCGATACCTTAATTCGCAGATTGGGTAACTCCAAAATAGCTACTTTACAGGGCGGACAAAAAACTAAATAATTTTGTTATGCATATTATTATTATTATTTTCTTTATTCTAAAATATCTGCATGATGTAGATACATGTTCGTAACACAATAACCATGACATAATTATGTGTATAATGGTTTTGTAGCCTTTTTTTGGAGTTACACAATTTTCTGTGATAGATTTTGTAAAATAAATGCTATATTGATGGAGTTACCAAATTTGCCTATAAGTATTGTATACTGTTTGGTCTCATAATAATGTTATTTTTAAAGTGTTTTATATGAAAATAAAATAAAATTGAAGTAATATATAGGATAAATACTTCAACATCATCATCATCATCATCATCAACGCTCCTCTCGGGAGGACAGGGCAGAAACCAGCCTCCTCCATTCATAGCGACTGCGCCAATTGTGTCACCTCTTTCTACGATATTTCCTGCGCCCTGTTGTTGTCGTTATAAGAACGGTGTATTGTGAAAGAGGGAAATCCCGGGCTGACAGAACCCTTGCGGACGGAAGACTGGTGCTATTTTTGGCCAATTATCACTGGGCATTTTCAGGATGTTACCCAGCCTGGAACATCGTCTATCCTGTATCACGGATATGACATTTCAACATAGTTGAACAAAAAAGTTGCAACTTTAGAGATATAGTGTAAAATATCGTCGTTGCATATTCAAAAAGGAACATGTGAATTCATAAACATTTTGACATTACCAGATTAAACTGCTTATAATGACATCATAACCATTTTATAAAGTGATTCTTAGTATCAAATATTAAAATTCAATACTTAAAGAATAATATCACATGTCAATAAAAAGTCCAAACTACAATTTTAATGCCTTAATGAACAGTTTTAAAAGAGTATGCCTAAATAAAAATGTGTGCACATGTCTCTTTTTGAATATGCAACGACGATATATAGATACCCAACTGGTAAATGTGGAAGAGACATGAACTTTTTATTTGCATATTTTGTACACTATTTACACATCACAACAAAACAAAGTATCCGACGCCATGTTGACACTAAAATAAAGGAAATGAATGGCAGGTTCGCCAATATAATAACAACAATGCATATCATAGACAAACATGATAAATATTCAATAATAAAATAATTAATTAAATACCATAAATAATCAAGTTTTGTCTACACTTCTTATTATTCTATCTTCAAGAAAATAGGCGTAGATTAAAATTACACCAAAGTAACTCTAACTTAACCTAGAATAAATTAAACACGAAATAGTGTATTTTTTTTGCATATAATAGCACCAGATTACCTAACTAACCTAACCTCCAATCAGTCAAGGTAATAAATGTGTTTTTTCGTATAATAGCACCAGACTACCTAACGAACCTAACCCGCAATCAGTCAAGGTAATAAATGTGTTTTTTCGTATAATAGCACCAGACTACCTAACGAACCTATCCCGCAATCAGTCAAGGTAATAAATGTGTTTTTTCGTATAATAGCACAAGACTACCTAACGAACCTATCCCGCAATCAGTCAAGGTAATAAATGTGTTTTTTCGTATAATAGCACCAGACTACCTAACAAACCTTACCCGCAATCAGTCAAGGTAATAAATGTGTTTTTGCATATATTAGCACCGTACTACCTAACAAACCTAACCCGCAATCAGTCAAGGTAATAAATGTGTTTTTTCGTATAATAGCACCAGACTACCTAACGAACCTAACCCGCAATCAGTCAAGGTAATAAATGTGTTTTTTCGTATAATAGCACCAGACTACCTAACGAACCTATCCCGCAATCAGTCAAGGTAATAAATGTGTTTTTTCGTATAATAGCACCAGACTACCTAACAAACCTAACCCGCAATCAGTCAAGGTAATAAATGTGTTTTTGCATATATTAGCACCGTACTACCTAACAAACCTAACCCGCAATCAGTCAAGGTAATAAATGTGTTTTTGCATATATTAGCACCGTACTACCTAACAAACCTAACCCGCAATCAGTCAACGTAATAAATGTGTTTTTGCATATATTTTTTGCATATAATAGCACCAGATTACCTAACTAACTTAACCTCCAATCAGTCAAGGTAATAATCAGTCAAACGTAAAAAATATCGCAATAAATACCACCGTGTGAATAGACCTTAATATAAACGAAATGAAAAAGTATTTATGGTTCTACCCTAGCGCCAAATTCATTATGGCTACAAAATGTAGACGAAAAGTGTTGCATTGGATAGTGAAATAGTTTCAAATTCATACAAAATTACGATGTCTTGTAACAGCTGTGAAATAAATCGTTGATATGGGCATACACAAGTTTTTTGAATATACAATAATAATGGATATAATAATAACAGGTATGTCAACTTTTAAAGTATTCAATAGAACGGAACAGAAAAATTGAAAACTATAAATCTAATAATTAATATTTTCTATTCACAGTTGTTTATGTATAACTTTTTATTGTCTGATATTCACAAACACCAATATGATTTACAATATTTACGAAAATGGATTTATAATATGAGGTATGTCTATTTTCAATTTAATAAATTGTAATAATTTTCCCATTTCATTATTTTGACTTTTTTCCCCGTTGTCTAATTTTGACTTCCATTGTATTTTGTCCAGTAAACATTGTTTTTGTTATGTTGGTAACCATTTCTCCATGCAAATTTCAATATGGCCTCCGATATTTATAGGATACTTGTGATACGTCAAGGGCATACGAAAAATGCAAATATTTATTTTTGTGCTTAAAAAATCCACATTTGTGCACCGGATTCTTGTTCTTCAGGTTAAATACTACATATGTACATAAAAATAATTCAAAATTATCAAGTATTTATGCGTTCACAACAGATACATAAGTTCCATATACTTGCAATCCATGTACCAAGTGAGTAGGTACCATATGCCCGAGCAAACTATAAATGTATGCCTAAATAATATATGTACATATTTATTTATTACCTAGTTATGTTTGCTTGTTTTCTATTGATATATTTATTGTTTGAAATTGAAGACGGTATTATTTTTTGTTAATGTTATTTGTAAAAAAGCGCAAGCCGTTTATTGCATTATTAAATAAATAAATAAATATACTCGTTGATAGCTAGACAAAAATAATGAACAGTGACAAAATGTGAAAATAATTATTCGTGTGGAGTATTATTTTAGAAATTGTGGTAGTCCTGAGTCCATTTTGGTGAAGATATTTTCAGTCTCGTTTAGATTATTTAAGCCGACAATATTTTTTGGGCCAAGGTTTTTCTTCCTTTGAGGCAATTTATTTATTTATTCATTCATTCTTTACTGTACATTAATCACAATATATACAATTTTATAAAAAAAAATGCATTCAAATTAGGTGTGATCAATATACAGAGGGCGAGTTTATCAAACGTATTTTTGATTTTTTAAATTTTAATTTAAAAAAATTATTACTCCATGATTCATCCTTTTTCCAAGAGAAGTCTCAGAGTTTTCATCAGAATCTGAATGTTATGGACTAACGAGATGTTGACTCTTATGCTGCCCTTCTCTGTTGCAATATTATGATCAATAGCATTAGCCTGTGCATCTAACAATATCCCTTGTGTCGCATTATTATCTAAATTATTATCATCAGTAGGTATTTATATTTTGGATTTCTGCAAGATTACCACTATCAAGTAATATGATGGGCCAATTCCGTAATAAAAATTCAAATTGTCTTTGATAAATTTGTAGAAAATCATGATTTCTGGGATTTGTTTCACTCATACGATTTTCTTCACTACTTCAATTTTCAGTTACTGATTTAACCATAGTCTTTAGTCTGCTATTCATCTATAAAATGATAAGTAAACATTTTACTTTTGCCTGACGATGAGAGCGGAAGCTCTTAAAAGCCGGCTCGCAAAATAAATAATGTCAATAGTGGAATAACTATATATCGTGTTTCATTTTAAAAATTATTAATATGAACTTCCACCAAGAACCGTCGGTCGAGAAATCAAACTTTAAATGATAAGTAGGTAATGTATGTAGATACACGTTCAGTTATTTGGATTTTGAGCTAATTTAAAAATAATCATGATTCAACAAATCCTAATATTTCAAAAAAATGTCGTTTATTTAAGTATTGAAAACCTAGATTTTTATTTGACTAAAAAATAATAACATAATATATTATGTTAAAAAACAATACAATATCAGTAAATCAGCTTCAAAATTTGGGCGCAAACATATCCAGTAATAATTAAATTCCACATAGTTAACTCCTGCAAAAGTTACATTATTTAAAATGTAAGTTCCTTACATATTAACTACATCACATAATGAGCAAATGATAAAAAAAAAACTTTAAAAAATTGAAGGAAATAAAGCTTACACTTATGGTTACAGTTATCTAACATTTTTTTACAGGATAAGATATCCAAAACTACTTTTTTGTAAAATATTCCTAATACACAACCTATCTCTCGCAAGTCTCCATACAGATTGGTGGAGTTACCCAATTTGCAGCGTTGTAAATATGTACTAGCATTGGAGTTACACAATTTTCTTGAGGTTTTTTTAGGACATTTGTAATAACGTTGGATTTTTCAAATTTACCTAGCATGTGTGTTGGAATACAGTCAACATTATGGCATCATTAAGTCATTTTGTCAAAAAATGGAGTTACCCAATCTGCGAATTAAGGTATCGATATTCCATTTTTAAATTAAGGATTTTTGTAAAAGAAAGGTTAAGTGAATATGAATGTAAGTGAAATGGACTGACCTTCCATGGTTTGCCTGGTTCAAATTCAGGTATAAGGTCAGATATACTAGGAGTAACAGACGAATGTTGTTGAGATACTGGCCAAGCATCTTTTCCATCAGGCAGATCAGATGGGTCACTAGATGGCCAGCCATCATTAACACCTTGCCCACATCTACCACTTGACCATGTGCTGTAAAATTATAATATAAATATTCATGTATTTCAGGTTCACAATAATGGCTATTTATCAGTTATTAAAAATTAAAAAAAAGAGGTGGTTGGTAACCCGGTCACAACTCAAGCCTATTGCTTACTACAAGGGTGTCTGGGGTATGTTTAGGTTAATGTCAAATCCAGAGTTTATTAACAAACAAAAAAATGCAACTTGACAGATATTTGTCGCATCAACAATTTTTAATGAAATTTTTAAATATCTTATTGGATTATTAACACTTCATAATGTCTAATTTATGAAGTTTTTTTTAATAAATATAGCTTTATTTGCAAAAGTAAATTTACTGATTATTAAAACATAATTTATCTTGTTTAGCATTCAATCATGCTTGGCAGATTTTAGCAGATTTCATAACACATCTGGCAGGATCCTAAATTTAATCTGGTCTCCTGAATTCCTTTAATCTAACAGACAAAAAGTTAATCTGCTAGGACCTACTCCACATTCATTCATTCATCTCACAAACACAATTATATTCAGAATTACATACTTAAATTTATTTGATTATAACAGAAATGAAATTATTCAAAGTGGTACAGCTTCAGTGCAAATGAACTTTACATTAAATCTTTACAAATGAACTTTACATCAGGTCTATGTATTTTAAACAAGTACAGACAGTACTCTGTAAGAAAATACTTGACTATATTTCACAGCTAATGATGTGAGTAAGTTAACAACAGTTTAGCTTGTTTGAACATGCACTGCTTAGAGAAAATAATAAATATTTGAATACTGTAATCTCAGAACAATAAAACAATAGCATAATAACTCACATTGGAGTTATATTATGGCTATTGTTATATTCTTCCATATTGTTTGTAAATAGATTATTATGGAAACAGAGGACACTTACTTATCAGGCTGCAAGACAAGTGGATTTAACTGGGGACTAGTAGCAGACTTGGACGAAGTACCCGGTGCACGGCTAAATTCTGATCCTTCAACTTCCTTGTCCAAAGAAGGTAACTTCCACTGGTTTAGCCTCGACTGTTGCCCACTTCCACCACCATAACCCTGCAAAATAAACAATAATACATCAACATAACATTTTCTTATAGGAAATTAGAAATTCCAATACTCCAAGACACTGAAAATAAAAGTTCCAAGACACTATACAAGGTCAACCAAAACAACAGACTTCATATTATAACAAAACTAGCTGACCCGGCGAACTTCGTACCGCCAAAGAATCAATGAATGATTAATATTTTTAATCTCTTTACAAACTCCCGTAATCGTCCAAGAGCGTCATCGTATAGTGCAGAGGTTCCCAAACTTTTTTGTTTTTAATACCAAATCGCGTATTTTAACATTCTATGCCAATATTTAAAAAAAAAACTATTTCACCCGAATTGTC
Organism: Athripsodes cinereus; assembly: GCA_947579605.1. Lineage (NCBI taxonomy): Eukaryota > Metazoa > Arthropoda > Insecta > Trichoptera > Leptoceridae > Athripsodes > Athripsodes cinereus. The sequence goes on along the minus strand of OX388307.1, from coordinate 23,810,947 downwards.
AAATTCGAGGTATTGAACACTGAGCGACGATGTGGAAGATAGAATATTGACCAAAAAGCTATCAAAGACAATTGAGTAAGACATAGAGCGTTTTATAATGGTAGAAGGCGAACCAATAAAATGTTCTCCCTATGAATAGTCATAGAAAAGTTTCTGGATAAACACCAGAAACTTGGAACAGGGATGTTGAAATAAAGAAATGAGTGCATGCAAGTTAAGTGTTGAGATCAGATCAAATTCTTAAGGACAGTTACATGTTAAATAAGAGTAATTGATGTGCATGTATGGTTGTAGTGGAAGGAAACAGTGTGGAGGGATAGATAGAAGGATAATTATCTTACACCAGGTGTCTCCTTGTTGAGTGTTATATCAGCAAAGTTATTTTGTAGTTGTGTTAACGGATCATGCTGTTTATTAAAGAAATCTCCAGCCGAAGGTGCAGAAGATGATGGCCCTCCACTTCCAGCTCCCCCTCCACCTCCACCTCCACTAGCTTGCTGTTGAACATATATGGTTTGCTGGGCTGTTATCTGACTCTGCAATAAACGAAAAAATAAACAACATTGCAGATTCACTTGTAAAACAAGAGAAATGAGAGGATAATTATTTCTGAAAATAGGAATATCTTGATTGACATGGATAGAAGGGGATCACCCTGTACACAAAATACCAACAAATATAGTTCTCACCTGAAGGTTTGCAATTTGTTGCTTAGTTTTAGTCATTTGATAGGATAATTGCAAAAAAGCGGAATTATTTTTTCCAACAGCCATTGAGTTCTGCATCATTGTTTGTTGACTGGCCTGCTTCTGTAGTTGTTTAATCTGTAAGTGAAGAACAAACAAGTGATGCCTCAGTTTAACAGAAATATTACATCATTAAGTTGGACATAGTTGAGCAATCCTACAAGCATGAAACATGAGATATCACCTGTTGAAGTAACTGGTTCAGTAGCAACAATGTCTGAGGAGCCAAAGGCTGATTTAGAATTTGGTGATTGAGATATCCAGCGGAAACAGCCATTTGAATCTGCTGCACAAGCATTCGGAGTTGAGCTGTAGTGGGTTGGCCTCCACCTCCGGATTGGTTGTTCTGCTGATTAAACGGTGGTTGGGGTTGGTTTGAGGGGTTAATCATTTTCTGAACCATGGCAGGAGACATGTTGTTGATGGAGGAGGGCTGGGCGAAGGGTAAAGTGGTTGAAGGCGGCTGTTGAGGTGGGAAAGAGTGGTGTGCTCGGGGAGGAGCTGCTGGGTATTGCTGTTGATGATCAAAGGGAGGGCCTCCAGGGTGCTCCTCATGTCTCCTCCATGTTTCTATACCACCATTGCCTCTCATTTGACTCAACAAATCCAACGCTTCCTCAGCATTCATATCACGACTGCGTAGTGCTTGCTCCACATCTTCTTTTTTGTATCCCATATCAGCAAGAAATCTAAACTGCTTGCTGTTCCACACCACATCCTTTGGCAGCAGTTTAGCTGGAGGACCTCCAGCAGGGGGCTTGGGTCCGCACCAATCTCCCATATCTGAATCCCACGATCCTCCAGGAACATTCAATGGCTTTGTTTTAGGTCCAGGCCAACCAGGCGGATTCATAGGATTCTCGTTCCAAGAATTTCCAGTGTCCTTGTCCCAATTACTGCCACTGTGCCCAGATGGATCTTCCCATGATCCATTTCGGTGAGCATGTTGAGCCCACATGGAATCAGGTTTCATCGGGTTAGGTGCTACACCAGGTAAACGATTGGGGGGCATACCAGGTGGACAAGGCAAAGCACCGCGACCCATTCCTCCAGTCATATCTTTCCATGGAGCCATTCCCACAGACCCTCCTCTTTGTTGTCCCCACAGAGAGGTTCCATCATCAAAGTTAGACATATTACGACGGGCCGCAGGAGGGGAGGGCTCTTCCCATCCAGACGTGCCCTTAGACAGGGCCATATCTTTTGGTCCTTGTGCACCCCACTGATTGACACCGTTGCCTACATTACTTCCCATCATCTTATTAGGTGGTTGCATAGTGTGTTGCATGTGATGTTGACCCCACATATCAGTCGAGCCATTTAAACGTCCAGATATGCCTCTAGGATCCCCTCGCATATCACCCATAAGTGTTCGCATGTCTCTTGGATCAGGTGCAGGAGCTCGATGCAAGTCAGGTCGATGAAGGTCAGGACGATGAGGCTCTCCCCATCCTCCCCAATCATCCTTCTTGGCAGAAGCATTCCAATGTGGGGGCTGCTGTGGTGGTCCCCCCCATTGCTGAGGAGGTGGTGGTCCATTCCACACGTTATTTGATTCCGGAGTGTCATCATCTTCCCCCCAAGTGCCACCAATGTTTGTGGTAGGGGTATGACCCCATGGAGTTTTGGCCACAGGCTGTGGAGGTGGCTGGCCACCATTACGTAAATTTGCTTCCCATAAATCCGTACCTAAAATATACAAACATCCCATTAACAAATTTATACCATGCCATAAGTAACAAAGCATACTATATCAATTGATAGTAATTCATAATATTGAATATCTTCAAGGCAACATTCAGGAGTTGGATCCAAAATTATAATCATCATTCATAAATACATTGTATTGACTAATATAACACAGCAATTGACATACCATTATTAATATTAGGTTTCCACATAGGCGGACCCCCTCCCGGTTGATCCATCTTGGCTCCTGGCTCAGGTGAATGAGGAACATCCCAGTTAGTATCCTGGTTTACATGTTGCTGAAAACAATATATACATCTTTATCATAACTGATATATCATTTAAAGTTCTTTATTTTATTAATTAATATATTTTTCTATAATTTCACATAACATAATAACGGGTTGTTCAACAAGAACTTTGTTTTTTAATTGTGGCAACACCAGCAACATGATAGTTTTGACATTTAATTTTTTGACGTATTCGTAGTGGATGCATTGGCAATTGTTGCAATGAATTCAATTTCGCTTGAAAATCGCATTAAAATAATTAAAATCCATTATGAAAATGGTGGTTCTGCTAAAGTGACATTTCGTCAAATTCGTGATATTTTCGGACAACATAATCGTCCTTCTGAGACCGCTATTAAGAATTTGGTCGCTAAATTTGAGTCGACAGGCTCGATACAAAATGTGTTAACACCAACGCGTGTACGACCGGGTCGTTCAACTGAAAACATCGCAGCCGTGAGCCACAGTGTTGAAGCAGATCCAAATTTGTCAATTCCTCGACGTTCTCGACAATTGGGGTTATCCAAAACCACCACATGGCGAATTTTGCGTAAGGATTTGGCTTTGAAGCCTTACAAGGTTCAACTGGTGCAAGAATTGAAGCCGAACGACCATTCAAATCGCCGTAGATTCGCTCAATTCATTCAGGAACAACCCGCTGGTTTTTCTGAAAAAATCATTTTTTCAGACGAAGCCCATTTTCACTTGTCAGGGTACGTCAACAAGCAAAATTGCCGCATTTGGGCTTCTGAAAATCCTAGAGCAATTATTGAGAAGCCGTTGCATGCTCAGCGTGTCACTGTATGGTGCGCTATGTGGTCTGGAGGCGTGATTGGGCCGTTTTTTTTCGAAGATGAGACTGGAAATGCGGTAACGGTCAATGGATCACGCTATCGCAAGATGTTGACAACTCAATTTTGGCCTATTATTGATGACGTGGATATCACTGACATGTGGTTTCAACAGGACGGTGCCACATGTCACACAGCCAATGAAACGATCAATTTATTGCAAACCAAATTTCCCGATCGCATGATTTCACGAAACTCAGCTGTTAAGTGGCCAGCCAGATCGTGTGATTTAACGCCACTGGATTATTTTTTGTGGGGCTATGTTAAGGACAGAGTCTATACGGAGCCAATCGAATCGATTGCAGCCTTAAAACTCAAAATCCGTGATGTGATTAGCGAAATAGTCCCGCCATTTTGCCAAAAAGTGATTAAAAACTTTGATGAAAGAATCGACATCTGTCAGCGTGCTCGTGGTGGACATTTGTCAGATATCATTTTTCATGCATAATTGCCAAACTTTTCTCTTTGTAATTCAATAAAAATTTTAATCATCTTCATCAAATTTTTTTGTTTTATTTTGTTTTAAAAAACAAAGTCCTTGTTGAAAAACCCTTTATGTCTTTGTGTAGTTTAAATTGTTTATTTTATTCTGTTGATTTTTTGTGCAATAATGGTTTTTATTATTATTATTATAATTATTATGTCCACATTAACATTTAATAGGGAACTTTCACAATTTTTTATTTTAAGCTCAAAAAATAGTTCAAAAAATAAGAAAAATTATGGTGTTATTTATTTTTTTCAATACGCATTTTTAAGGTGTTTATCACCATTTGAAAAAGCAATTTTTTCGCCCTATGGCGCAAAACGGTTCTCCCACGACGGAATGAATATGTGACGTCACAATGCGCTAGTACTGCCCGGATATTTATTTAAAATATATATAATGAATACATCAAGAAATCATCACAAATATTGTTCAGTTCCATGGTGTAAACACGTCTGTAACTACTCCAGAAAAAGCGTTTATTTCGATCCCTAAGGCAATGCAAGTGCGTCGTAAATGGTACATACTTTATAATTATTGCTAATAAGTTTGTTTTTTTTTTTTTAAACTTATGTGAATAATATTGTGATTTGTAAATAGTGTTATGTTGTGTGTTTTGTTTACATCACTCGCCGCAAAGGTGAAAACTGTCAAGGTGAGTGATGTCAATTTTTGAAAATAAATAAATAAATACCTAACTATGAAAAAAGACTTTTAAAATAGCGAAATTTCTACAAAATCAACTGTTTTTTGTTGCAAAGATCACTTCTGTGTAAGTACTTTGTATGATTATGTATTTTTAAGTTAAATTATTTCGTTGTGTGAATCGCTATTTATCTAAAAAAAATAACACGCCCGGCGTCAGTTAAGATGGTCTGGACATGTTGAGCGTATGTACGATGAAAGGATGACAAAGAGGAAGTATTTATCTGAAAGAGGGGGTGTGAGGAAGTGTGGACGTCCAAGAACCACGTGGCTTGATCACGTGGATCAAATTCTTAAGTGTTTAGTAGGAGAAATCGGCGTGCATGTATGAGAAACTGGATGAATGTAGAGGAAGCGAAAGAAGTATGTAAGGATAGATCTATGTGGCGTTCCGTTCTCTCTGCCTACCCCACCTGGGGTGTAGCGTGAGGGTATTATAGTATAGTAAGTGACTATTAAAAATTTAACCAAATTATATGCCTATTAACAGAGCCATTGTCAAACTAACATATTCTACCTCCATTTAAACAGACGGCGCTTGTCCTAATAAACACTATAAATCTTAAGTTGTTTAGAGACACATTCTGCACCAAATGGGTTACCTTTATAGGTATATGTGCTTTTTAGTATTTATTTAACAGTAAACAACAATAGTTTGACACTGAGCACTATTTGTACGTATAATTTTATAAGTCAGTCACAAATCACTCAAATATGAACACAAAGCGTTCCTGTAAGAGGCTAGGTTTGAACACACGTTTTTTAGCACTTATATACATGAAAAAGCAAAGAGGATTCATGAAAAATATAACATTGAATAGTTTAAAACTTTAAAATATTAAAATATACAAGTAACTTGCGCGCCTCTATCTCCGATCAACACAGAAGACACCGAGAAATGATAACAGAGTAGCTGCGTCGAAGCTAGCACTAGCGCATGATGACGTCACAACGTAAAGATTAAATAACAGAGCGTTTTAAATTTTGACAGAAAACATGGATTTTTAAATTGAAAATAATGAATGAAAAGTTTTATTTTATGATTTATTATTAGGATATTCGTGATCAGCGTAACTTAATCAATATAAATTGATAACTTTTTTTCATTTTCCTCACGCATGCATGTTCCCTATTGACGATATGTTAATGTGAAATTATAGTTAAAATACATTAATTAATAAAATAAACCACTTTAAATTATGTACTCTCAGTTTATTTTGAATTTTATCACTTTTCTATTTAACAGACAATATCATAAGATGATAAGAATATTATTATTATGTTAATCGACAGTGTAGTGCCACTTTGTGTCCTGAAATGTAGTGACCTGTCCCAGTTAGAATATTGCTTGGTGTGACAACTATTTGTCTACACAAACAGCGTCATCTGTTTATAAACATCGGTTATTTTATAAATGATGAAAGCACATTATTCAGTCATTTTATCAAAAGGAATTGTAAAATATTAGTTGTGCGTATCACCAACTCATGACACTGCATATCAAAACAAAAACATGGTGGGGCACTACATAGAGTTGTGCGCTAGATAATCATGACAAATAAGCGTATGTGTGCATAAATAACTAAACAATATAAAAATAATATTAATGTAGAGACTTAAGTAAAAAATATTATGTGTGGATTTGGAGACTAGAGATATGAAAGAAATGTCGATACAGCAGAATCCAGGTATATCTTCAATAAATGCATCAAAGCTAAAGCGATGATGCTAACCAAAAAATAATAGTAAGTAACCAAGTAGCATCACTGCATACTCATTACTGAAGGATGTGTTAGTAGTCATTTACCTATGAGCAGGGCACTCTTACATGAATTCTACTCTATCCAACATGGCGTACCCATACTAGGTATACGTGAAGCTGTCATCTGGGTTTATAAGAGAGAATATCGGACCCTTCTGCAAGTCGCCCGAGAGCTTAATTGGACAAAGCACTCCTCGCGACAAGGTAAGGGATGCGGGTTCAAGTCCCGTCTGGGGCACTACCGAATAAGGTGATGTTGTCTTTTCTAAGCCTAATATGGTAGTTTCATATGTTAAATGTACAATTTTACAATATATGAAAAAACTTAATTCCTAAGAGATTATTTAGATCTTTACTTTGCTGTGCCTGAAGGGAAACTGATCTTATCATAGCGACTTTCTCAATGTGACACTTTCCTTTGGCCAATGATTAGGAAAGCTCTCTAACTATTTTATTCTTTCCAAAGATGTCGATGCCTGTCTCAATTTGAAATAAAATCTTAAAATATAAACATTTACATATCGATGGTATAGCGCACAGATGTGGTAAGTGCAGTTTTTACCGAAAATGAGTTATTATACGCATGTGAATCTATATCATCTGAAGTATATTCCTTAGGAATATTATTGCGTTACTCTGTGTCATTAACGAGATATTTAAGAAAAACTATGTATGATTATTACTACATTGTATGGCATCTCAAACTTTCAGCATTGATTATCTCAAAACTATGAAAACTGCACTTACCACATCTGTGCGCTATGCCATCGAATGTTTGTCTGCCATAATATTGGACAAACAATTTGAAATATCAATAGACCAGAAGTAAACAGAAACAATACATCACCAATATGGTTACAATTATGTTGCAGCAGCCTCACTAGGTTGCCCCATATCGAGGCATGCTGCGTATTTAAAACTAGTTGACCCAGCGAACTTCGTACCGCCTAACAATTAATGAGTGATTAATATTATTTTTAATCTCTTTACAAACTCCCGAGGTTCGTAAACATTTTTTCTCATAGACTACTTTCAAAAATTTGCTGGTACCCCCTGTATTTCTACCCCCCCCCCCCTCCCCCCGTCGCTAAATTTTCAAAATGGTATAGGAATTTGAAATAATCCAAAAACTCCTCAGTTTTCTTACAGAGTATTTTCTCACAGTACCTTTTCCTACTATGTAACGGGTATTTGTACCGAATATTGTTTACTTTAAAAATATTACGCGTTTAAATTTCTACCCCCCGTCGCCGACTTTACAAAATGGTATAGGTATTTGAAATAAAACAGAAACTCCTCGGCTTTCTCAAAGAATATTTTCTCACAGTACCGTTTTCTACAATGTACCGGATATTTGTACCGAATATTGTTTATGTCAATATCTGGTGCTTTTACCGAATATCCGATACTTTAACTATGGATTTGTGGCCCCCACTTACGATTCGTGCACCACCATTTTTTAGTCACGCCATCGTAGACCCCCGTGGATCTCTGGTGATCCACCATGACCACTTTGGGAATCACTGGTATAGTGTAAAAAAATAAAATTTGTATATGTTGAACAATTATATTGAACTCAGATTTGTTCATAAATTATCTGCTGTACGTAATATAAAAAAAAAAAAAAAAAAAAAAAAATGTACTTAGGTACTAATTTATTTTTTAGGTAGATACCTACTCATTCATTTTAAATTCACAAAAATTCTTTCCATGATTTTATCAAAATTGAAATTTCAGAACCACAGATGTTAAATTGTAAGGATAACGATTCTAATTTTAAAATGTATACAAAAATTATTCTATAAGTAAAAACTTCATCGTTGATTTTGTACATGGATGTATGTAGGTAGGGGATGGAACGTTTATAGTAATTTGTATGAATGACAGCGAAGCCAAAAAGTGAGGAAGGGAAATCGACGGTGGCCATTTTGTAGGAAATACTTTATTTAACATTTGTATGGGCAACGTATGGAAATTATTCACAGTATCAGAAAACATTATATTTACTTCTTAAAATAATTACAATGCCACATAACTTAATGTTTTCATATACTTGATGAAATAGGGAATAGGATGAGTAAATAAAATTGAGTATTTCATTTCAAAATCATTATTTATTTTTAAACTTTGTTTTCATATACACACAATATGGAGAGAATGAATGACAATTAAAGGATTTATATCTAAATGAATAATATAAAACACACGAACTTGCAAATGAGCGGGAAACTCAGGATATTTCGTAAGAATGACGTTTTTCTCCAACCTCGCAGAAAAACGAGATGTTTTTGAACACAAAACACAACGTTTACTTGGTGTCAAATATTGGATAATGTCCAGTTTCTCCTTTCTGGATCCTTTGGAAAACTACAAAAAATGATTTTGTTTATAAACATGCGATAATATCATTAACCTGATCAGATTTGTATGCATGAAACATTTCATTCTAACGGGTAAACAAACCAAACATCAGATTGTAGGTTCTTTGTATTGTCAGATGACAGAATGGAAAACAAGTTACATGTGTAGATATAGGAGAATAAGGACAGATAATTTTATAGAACGTTTATAACATTATTATGATCATTTATAAGTATACGAATTATAATATAAACGACTTTAAAATCGCAATATATTAAGATAAAAACTACAATACAAAACAACTTACCGAAAATATGACAATCCTGTTTCCTGCGAAAGTTGGATTGGATTTATAACCACAACCATTTATAGCGCACATCACCATGTTAATCATAAGATGATTCCTATTCTTCTAGATATAAAAACAAAAACCGATATGAAAAATTCAACTGATGTGCAAAAACTTGAAACATTTTTAAAACAACTAAACATACAAGGGTTGGTTCACGGGAGCATAAATGTCACTCGGCATCGTTTGACCTGAACGACCATGAAGTTGCAGTGAGTGGTGAATGTAATCCGGATAATCGTGAATAACTTAGAGCGTTTTATGACCCAATGTTGTCGTAATGGCGCCATTATTTTTTACGTCTTTTTATTATTTTTTTTATTGCTTTTATAACTTTTAAAAATTTTTTTTTTTGGATTTACTTTTTGTTATAATTTCTTAAATTCGCCGACGTGTAAAAGACGTAAATTATGAATATATTTAAATAATTAATATTTTTATTATTATTTGACTGGCGCCTTTTAATAGTAGCATTCAAGTACTTTTGTGTTTTCTTTTAAATGATAAAAATATTTTTGTCTCTAACGAAGGAATAAATTATTTTAATAGGTATCTTTAAAATTAACAGTTAAAGTAATAACTACTTGATTAGTTTATAACTAATTGCTTTATACTTTTTTTTTTAATTATTCCATTATCTAACTTTCTGAGCTTGTATACTTCCCAAATACTTGTTACAAGTTTATATCCTAAATTTATCCAAACGAATTCACTGAATCAGCGTCAGAAATTATAAATGACAATTACGCAGAAATCGAGTATATTTTCTGAGACTATAATTCTTATTTTGTTACACATTTTGAAAACATAGTAACATACAGTACATGAACACTATGAATGCGTTCTGGCATTGTATAGGTACTTTCAAAATATGCGTCGTCGACTGATCACTCGGTGACTGTCTGAACGCAGCCCAAATGCGACGCACCGAACAAAATTTATTTCTTACAAAATGGTCGTCATTCCCCTCCCCGCGCAGCTACAAAATGTTTACCAAAGTGTTTGTCCATTACTCTATTTAGGTCCATGATTTTGTATAATTATCCATATTGTTTGTGTGACAGCGGAACTGTCATACAAACGGCATTTTCATACAAAAATACAATCCAAATTTCTGACTATTCCGTTGGATTTTCCAAAAATTTTCCAAAGAGTCCTGATAATTACGAACACAACAAAAAACCAATTAGCCAAGTTGGTTCAGCTGTTCTCAAGTTATGGAATGACATACATGGTCAATCCATTTTTATTTATAAGATAAAGCATGTGCCAATATTTTTATTTAGGCCTGCTCTAAAAAAACGGCTATACATGGTGAAAAAATAATTTGGTAAAAAGATCATTAAAAATAGTTGACAAATATTATTTTTCCTATTTCATCTTGAAACAGATAACCTTACAAGTTATTTAATATTTTTTTATTCAAAGTATGTAGCTATTGTGAAAATAAAACTTTTTATTCCTGATGATGGATCATTTAATCTCCTAAAAGTTTAATCAATTTAACTTAAGAGAGATTAAAATTTTTTTCGCAAGGTTTTATTCCCTAATATTTCAAAAAGCTAATTTCTTATACAATGTGCATTGGTCACTAACCCCTCCCCAACCATCGATAGAAAATAGTGACTCCCTCATGGTGTTAAGCTGTTCTAGCTGTGATTTGGCTGTGGCTGTAGCCTGTGGTGGAGTGCTGGGAGCTCCAGAGCCTGGTGTACTGCCACCTCCGCTATTTCCACCGCTGGGAGATCCGCTACCATTATTACCACCTACAAAAAAATCAAATCAGTAGTAGTAGCAATATCACACATAAATTAGTAGTAAATAATATATGGGATATGTAGTGGAACTTTGTTACAAAGAGTTTAAAGGGACTGACTAAATTTACTCTTTAGAGCCATTACTTGTTTTATTGTTATACCAACCTTAAACGGTGCATTAAGAGTTGATCATACCTATCGTAAGATGAATATTTGAAGTACTAGGCTATTGTTGCATATTTGTAGGATAGCATCGCTTTTGATTGACTAAGAAAATTGTTCTTATAAGTCAAAACAGAACTCAAGAGCGACAGTCACTCAGTGAGTAACCTCAAGGTTCTGTCTTGGTATAAATATAAACTTTTCTTTTTGACTGAGAGGAACTGGGGAGTACCTTGGGTTCTGTCTTTGAGTAACATATAACCCTTTTTTTCGGGTAAAGTATAAGCAATACTTGTACTACCATAACTTTAGATATCTTGATTCAGATTTTTCATTTTTTTTTCGACTTGAACGCATTCATTTACAAGCCGAAGTATAAATCATAAAGTTGGCAGTAATTGATAAAAAATAAATTTATTATGATTTTGCTTTAATTAGAGTATTCAACAAATTTTGGTTCAAGACCGCAAAGTAAAAATTGCGCCCACTAAGTCATATTGTATTTCAAATTAACTCATTACATTAAAACTGACGCTGGTATTTTTTATTTTCCTTGATTAATACAAGATGATTTCATATTTTGTTTTCACTAAACAATAAAAAAAATGAGCTTAATTTACAAATAGGAATAGACACATTGACAAAGCAACCTCTGCACACATGGTTTGCATGAAAGCAGGTAAAATTTGGAGTTGAAACCAGTTCCATTTTTATCATAAGGGCATATGGGGTTGGGGTCATTCCGTGTCAATTCAACACAATTTTGAGAGATTTTCAGACTTGATGTCTCAGATTTTCATGATTTTTTTTATGCAGCAATATATCATAGACTTATGAAAAAATACCAAATTTCAGTTATGTAGCACAATTATTTTTGAAGTTATAAATTTTTAAAAATCACAATTTTTATGAAAAAATCTCATGTCTTGGCACCTTTGGATGCCTATAGACTGGCAACCAGTGATGATATAAACCTGAGAGAGGTCTCGTTTTAAAGCTGTTGAATGGGGCTTTCATGTGATGTGCCACAGGATAGGGGTCACGGTTTGAAAAAAAAATAAATTTTAAAATTAAATTTTTCAAAAAGTGACAATTTTAAAAATTCCAAAAAATTGACAAAAATAGTTTGTAATGTATTAATACCAGTGGCGGGACTAGGCTTTTCACATCGGGCATGCTTTGTACAAATATACTATTTTACTCGCAAACGAGTGGACGTCCTTGAGAATAATATAATATATATATCGGAGACGGGACTAGGCTTTTCATGTTGGTCTAACATTCGTTATAATAAAAAAAATTAAATAAATAAGATATCCAGAATGGTTGACATACCCCTTTGCTGAATTTAAGATATTAAATGGTTTATATGCGACGTCTCTTAAAAGACACTTAAAAACTTTAGTGGGAGATCTATTGTTTGCCAAAGACTTCATGGGTCCTTAATATAAATAAATAAAATACAAGAAGTCTGCGATGCAAATAAATACTATTTTTAAGTATGTAAGTAACTTTAAAGTTAAATGTCGTAATTACTATACAATTTATTTTGTCTCGCGCATCCATCATAATATTAATCAATCCTTTATGAAGAACGTTTCAAGTCTAAAAACTATTAGCGGTTGCCCATAGTATCTACCTTCAAATTATTTTTAACTGCCTAGTACGTTACGCACGACTCACACAATCATCACACAACCAATACAAATAAAAACATACTCATATAGGTACATTATGCACCCAAACGTTCTTTGAGATGCTTGCTTATTTTGTCCTTAAGATTGCACACATACAACCAAACATACCCAATAATACACATATATGGCGCGTCATTGCCTACTACGTATTCACACTAAAATTTAAGTGTGTGTTAGTGAGACCAGACGCAACGTATAAAGCAATAACTTACTATTCCATTAATTTAGCTATCACGGTAAATTATTGGATTTTATTAAAAAAAGTCAAAATAACGTATCGATTGTACACGCACTTCAATACAAATAGTACGCGCTTTTGATAAAAACTCTAAAACTTACAAAAATTGTATATTTGCTGCGTATATTTTTGTGAATTGTTCTCTTTGCAACGAAATGTTTGGCGGCAAATTCAAACTAGTTTTTGATGATTTCAATATTTTCTTCATAGATTCTATGGGCATGCTGTGCTTTTTTGCATGTATGGCAGGCACGCGACTGATTAATACATATACCATAATTCTACTATGGGATCTCAATGGGATCAGGAGATACAGGGCTTCAGAAATGCATGCATCATGATATTGCGTGTTTTGACACCTTTGGATGCCTATAGACTGGCAACTAATGATGATATAAACCTGGGAGTGGTCTTATTTTAAAGCGGTTGAATAGGGCTTTACTATGATATGCCACAAGATAGGGGTTAAAATTAAAAAAAAAAAAATTAATTTAAATTTTTCAAAAAATGGCTAATTTAAAATTTAAAAAAATTCTCAAAAAATAGTTTGTAATGTCTTGATACATATAGTAAAATTTTATCATGGGATCTCAATGGGATCAGGAGATACAGGGCTTCAGAAATGCATGCATCGTAAAATTGCGTGTATTTTACAATGCGTGTATTTCTGAAGCCCCGTATCTCCTGATCCCATTGAGATCCCATAATATAATTTTGGTATATGTATTAATACATTACAAACTATTTTTGACAATTTTTTGTATTTTTTAAAATTGTCACTTTTTGAAAAATTTAATTTTAAAATTTATTTATTTTTTTGAACCGTGACCCCTATCCTGTGGCACATCAGATTAAAGCCCCATTCAACAGCTTTAAAACGAGACCTCTCCCAGGTTTATATCATCACTGGTTGCCAGTCTATAGGCATCCAAAGGTGCCAAGACATGAGATTTTTTTCATAAAAATTGTGATTTTTAAAAATTAATAACTTCAAAAATAATTTTGCTACATAACTGAAATTTGGTATTTTTTCATAAGTCTATGATATATTGCTGCATAAAAAAAATCATGAAAATCTGAGACATCAAGTCTGAATCAGTGTGATGATTTGACACGGAATAACCAGTTGTGCTTAGGACCCCGAATTTACAGCGCCATGAAATATCAACATAGTTGCCTAGACAATTTTCTTTTCATTTTCAGTCTCAAATATTATTTAATATTCTTTAACAGTAAATAACATGCATAGGTTCAGTTCACACAGATCGAGTTAGTCCCAAACTAAGATGTGAATCTTGCATTATGGGTATGAACGCAACAATACACATGCATAACACCCAGAACAATTTGGAAGAGGTCATTCTTCACTTTGCCCTGGCCAGGAATTGAACCCGAGACCTCGTGACTCAAAGGCAAGAGCGTTACCTGCGTTCCACACCGGTCTACATAAGGAATATTTAAAACTCGTATACCAAATTGAAATTTTAAGAGCAAGCTAAATTACAAATTTTGGAAAACCGGTATCTAAAATATAAGATTTCAGCTCCTATCCCTTTTTGAAAATTCGCCAAAATATTCACTCAGAAAAACATCAAACTGAGAAAAAAAAGAATACGACGAAGATATTCACTCTCTCAAGAATGGAACCATTGTATGGTATACTGATAGATTCTGAGTCTGAGCGCCAGTGTGTTCAGTCATATTCGATGACATGTTTGTGGAATTGTTTGTACATGAACTTTTAGTAACACAAAGGTCACAACTGTCATGGCATTAAATATTTACCTTGTGGCTGTGACTGTTGCTGTTGTGAAGGTGGAGCACCACCTCCCCAGCTGCTGGTGTTGTTGCCCCCTGCAGTTGGTGGTGCTATGTTTGAGCCCCCACTTGCATTACCACTTGCCATTTTGTTTGAATTTCCTGAAATTAAAAAAAAGAACCTACATTTCAACACCAATATTGCCGTAACTAGCCTTATAACCAACACTGCGGATTTTGGCTTTGTGACTATTTTTGTGGTAATTATAAAATTCAAGGTTATTATTATTATAGAAATCTTTTTTCATTATAGTTATTAATTAAAAGTCTCCAAGTCAGTTTTGTGCGTGTGCATACAAAAGTTTCAACAGTTTTTAAAAAAAAAAACATGTTTGAAGCTACACAGCGTATCGTGTGATTGAACATCTACAAATTTTCTCATTCATTATTGAAGCACCATTGTTTCTCTTTCGTACAGTAAAAGATTGCTTGCTACAAGTTTTGAAAACCTTTAAATCACTGAAATAGAAACGGGGAATTCTGACATGAAAATTTTGGTTCTAGTATGGTTTTAAACTGACAGACACGAGTGCGAAGTCCATTTGTGAAAAAATGTTTACATGAGAATGCCAGGTGAAACAGATGAAAAACCCGCTTAGTGGGTCAGATTAAAAAATAAAATAAAACAATATGCAGAATTATTTATGTAAAACAATGTTTTTATTGAATGTAAAAGACATACATAAGTTGAAAACAGTTGTCAGTTGGAAATAGGATTTGCTCTCAGTGCAAAGATTATAAATACACCATAAGTGGCAAAGATGTAAGCTGTCAAAACACAAAATATGATTCTCAAAACGTAGCATAGCCTACGACAACCTGAATGCAACATTTAACAACTTCGCTGCCTCCCAAGCATAGTAGAATCTTGAGGAAATCCGCTCCCGGTTTTTCGTATTATTCTATATAAAAAACATTCTTTTTTGGAAATTATTTGTCATTTTTACTTTTTTTGTTTTTTATGATTGGAAAAATAAAAATAAAAAAAAACCGCAAATGTGCGGAGCTGGCACTGACAATGAAAATTTCTACCCCAGTGCCGATCACGCACATGTGCGGAAATCATGTTGTTTACAAAAAGTTACTTTATTTACGAAAATATAAACCTAAATAAAATAATTCTATGAAAAATTCACTGTGCCTATACCTAAACATTATTTCTCCGAATATTCTAATTGAAAACAATCTTCTAGTCTTCCAATAATCTTGTATACGACTAAGATACTCGTACGACTAAGCTGTATAGTCCCCATATGAATAAGTAATCCCAAAAAAAAAACTGGAATGGTTAGATCCTTCCATTTAGTGATTCTGGATTGTTCTGTAACTCCAGGTATTTGAAATAATATCAATACTTGGGTATTTGTCTCTAAGACAACCATCACTAAAACTTTTCATCAAAAAAAAATAATCACAAAATCAATCGGAGTTGTTCCTGGATTGCCGAAAAATTCATTCTGCTTAGTAAATAGTATGTTATTAACCATATAAGAACTCGTGGTCCATGACGTAGTTGAACCTTCGAGAGAAGATTCCATGGTTTCAGGACGATCAGTAGACGGAGGAACATTTATTGCCACTTGATTGAAGGTTAGTTGTTCATGACCTTCGTATTCGTCATCATCATCTGAAGACATCTCATTGTCGATATTATAATCTTTATCAGTGTCATCTGAACATAGTTCTGCTTCAATATCACTATCATCATCTGAAGACATCTCATTGTCGATATTATAATCTTTATCAGTGTCATCTGAACATAGTTCTGCTTCAATATCACTGTCAGTTAATTGATAAATCATTGATAATTTCACTCTTTTAGGTCTTGACAAATTTTCTTCATCATCCATATTCGCAAGCGATTTCAGGCGGTATGAAATTCGCAAAGTAAAATCCAAACACCGTAATAATATTTTAAATGTGTCGTGAGCAGTGCCACACTACAAAAAACATATCATTACGAATGCCGACTTTATACTGGATCATTCAAAGACCATGATTCGATCACGCACAAGTGCGGTGTCGGCTATAGGATTGAAAATCGTACTCCGCACATGTGCGGAGAAGGTAGCGAAGTTGTTAAACACGATTACATGAAAATTCTTCGAAATACAATTGTTCGAATTTACATTTATTCGAAAAAAGAATTATTCGAATAAGCAAATGTTCGATTATCAATTATTCGAATTACAATTAATAGAAAGTGAATTGTTCGACTAATATTTGTTACAAAATCCTATTCTTCCAATCATTTTATATAAACCTAAAATAATTTTATTTTGATGTTTAGAAGGTCATATTGACACGATTATATTACGTTTCATATGAGTATAAAACTCCAGCCATACCTCATCCAACTGTACACGAGTTCATAAAGAACAAATGTTATTTTAGTGTCTTAAGAAAATGTGGCGATTGCTTTCATATCTAATTATAGATATATTAAAATTATTCTTCCAACCGTTTGACACTATTTAAATTAATCGCTTGCAAACTAAGTCATATTATATAATATTACTTCGCTAAGCACGTTCACTTTTGCCGAAAATAGGAGCAATTATTTGTCTTGATAATAAAAAATAAACGTATATCTACTTCCATGGACAGGAAGTAAAAATTCGAAGAATTATATTTCGAATAATTATTGTTACCAATGTGACGTATAAAAATTCGAACAGTTGTGTTTTCTGATAATTGTGTATTTGAATAATTGCCATTCGAAAAAAGTAAATTCGAACAAATGTTTTTTCGAATAATTGTAATTCGAACAATTTTCCTGTCACCGGTAAACACTGATGTAAATGATGAACTATTTTCATTGAATACAGCCAGAAAAAGCCTAGTGAGGTGGCAAAATGGAATTAGTTGTAGTGGATGTGGATGTTTGAGTTGTATTTGATTTTACATTATGCTTATTTGAGGAAATAAACGAATTGAGGAATTCGTGTATAGATAAGCAGGCAATTTTTGGTTCAGAAATAAATGTAACTTTTCTGATTATCAAAATTGGATCATACCTATCCTGTATCGCCTTTTTTGACTCCTTTTTGATTGAGGGATAAATATTTCTTTATCTGTTCAAATGATAAACTGACATAAAAATCAAAATTCCCAATATATTGACAGATTTCGTATTTATCAATGATGAATTTTGTGTTTGCGTTTTCTGCGATTGCAGCTTGATGCATTTTCAGAATAATTAATTGAATTATTAATTAATTAAAACCGGAGAGAGTTGCACAGAAGCCAGGGTCGAACAAGGTGTAAGACAAGGATGCTCAATGTCGCCAGCACTCTTTAACTGCTATATAAAAGATGTCAGATGCCTGCTGTTCGCTGATGACTTAAAGATATTCAAGGACATACAAAATATTCATGATTGCCAAATTCTCCAGGAAAACCTCAATGTGCTGAATACCTGTTGCCTAAAAAATCGTTTATTTTTTTAATATCGGGAAATGTCAGTACATTACCTTCTCTAGAAGCAAAAATATCGTTCGTTTTGACTATCAGATTGAAAATTGTAAACTAGAATCGGTAGGGGAGATGCGAGACCTCGGAGTTGTATTCGATGAAAGGCTGTCATTCGTTAGTCACATAAATGAACTAATGGGCAAGGCACTGAAAACCTTAGGATTTGTCTTACGTACTGTGAATGACTTTAATGATGTCCACACTATTGCATTGTTCACGAAATCATTCACGGCCTTTTTGTTGAACCCATAAGACCTCGCAGCACTGGTGTTTTCAGGTTTTCTCAGACTCAAATTTGTATTTCGTCGGCGAAAACTATCCAGCCATTCTTTTCCCGCCATTTTGTTGTTATTCCAGCTAGGTGGATAATTTAATTGATTGGCTTTTGCGAACTCGTACGCCAGCTTTCTCACCTGTATAATCGTCAAACCATAGTGCATTTTAGAACACTCCGAGATATATTTATTTAGAAGGTTCTCTTCTTCGGTAGTGAACACTTGGTTTGATGTGAACTTGGAACTAAAACTACGCACTGGAGTGTTTTCGATAGCAGCTTTCTGACGATATTTCACTAGACGGCTTTCCAGAGTTGTTGGTTTGATGCCATATTTTTGTGCGGATTTTCTAATAGATAAAGTTTTGTCCAAAACTTCCTTCATCGCAAGTTTCATTGCATCTTCGTTGACCTCTCCCATTCTAGTTCCTTTTTTTACATATATTCGTGGCATAGTTCTGTAACAATAATATTTTTGATGAATAAAGATTTCAAATTCGTGCGGGGTAGATTCGTACAGTACGAATCCACCTCACTCATGCCTGTACGAATGTACCCCAACTCAAACAATTAACAAATTCAATTCAAAACTAAAATATTAGTTGACTTACCTCAAAATAAATGTTTCCTTAACAAACTATGGCATCAATTGAAATAACACACTGTATTACTTTTACAAGATGAGCAAAATTTATTAGAAATGAACGCGTTCAAAAATCAACTTTAAAATTACTCACGCGGAGCGAAAACACACAACGACCGCCTCTAACGAAGTTTGCAGTCGCACTGACGCCCTGCTCAACGGTTACCCTTTGCATAATGGCGAGAGTCGCGTATACAAATATAAACGCGTCAATGTGTTGAATAGTATAGATATGACTACTGTACGAATGCTCCCTTCGTACGAATCCTACCTGCTTTCCCCTACCTATATATTTTATTTTACAAAAATACACGGCACAAGCCTTTACCATGTTTGGATACAATAATACCAATATAAACAACAATCGCTTCCTGGCAGCTTTCTTCAAATTCTCCCACTTCAGTCGCAGCTGCTCAGAGCGCCGAAAGTCTCCCGTGTCAGCAGAATATTGGCTCGCAATCGCCTTCTACGCCTTTTAATTTGTTGTTGGTTGCGTTGGTGGATTTGGTAATAACCGATATTTGATTATATCCAGCCCCTCAGGCTGCCCACTGCGGCACCTCCGGTGTAGACAAACTTTGTGCAGTGTAGAATTCGGATAAATGGAAGTCCCCAGACTTCTGCGCTATCCGGGTGGTCGGTGGGTCTCCTTCAATATATATCTAACAACAACAACACCTGGTCCTTTCCAAGAGGTTTTGCTTTCACCTGAAGTTTAAGGCATTTATTTATCAGATATACAACAAGGCTGGTGTTATTTCTTACAACTGCACAGAACTGTGACACGGATTCCAGCATACAATATAATACTACATTATATTATATTATATGATCATTAAAAAGAAAACAGTATTATTTACTTACATTTAGTGACGATTCCATATTAATTTTGTTATTTACAAATGCAGCAGACAATACACGCACCGAAAAAGATGACACGACGAGAAATGAAAACAGGAAAATCAACACCGCCACACGGTAACTATGGTAATCGGAAGGAAAAGCGATAGGAATCGTATCTATCTCTGGCCACTTACTTTTTGTTTATTGAGACGCGGATCGAAGAACGATACAAATTGGAATTTTATCTCGGATTGCGTTGACAAGGCTACCTCGGTTATGTTATTGAGACCGGCCATTAAGGAGTTATTATTTAATCACGTTTTTGTTGATTTTATCGCTCAATTTGCTGGTTTTTATTCTTGTGTATTATTGTATTATGACATATCATTTGTAAATATTTATGGTTATTCTCTTTTGTATGTGGATAGTTATTATGTATAATATAGGTAACATGAGTAATGCACGTATGTTTGATGCGTTTTTCAAAATTTTCCCATAACAATATTGTTTTGGGCATGACAATTTATTTAATTCGAAGCTTGATTAAAATTACAGTTTTATTCGCGTATATGCTTTTCTTGTTTTTATATTTCCCGATTTATGTTTGATTGTGTGTGAGAATTTATATACTTATATATACATATATATTTATTATAAAAAAAAAAATTAGTTTGGTTTTTACATTTTTATATTTGCTGATAATTTTACGTTTTTATATTTACTGATAATTTCTTTGATTGATAATTTATTATATCTTTTATAATTTATTTAATTCTAAACTTGATTAAAATCACAGTTTTGTTCTTTTATATTTGACTGTTTTATATTTCGTGTTTTATATTTGATTATATGTGTGATTTCAATTTTGTTTGCTGTGGATTTTGTTTTTGTTGCAGTGAAAATGAGATAAAATACTTGAATATGTAGATTTATCTTTGCATATTGACAGCTTTTTTCATGGTTTATGAAAATATTCCCCGAATATAATTTAGCTTTATTCTTTTCCGATTTTACCTTTACTTTATGTACCTATTGATTGTTTCTGTAGAAATGAATTGTTTTATTTGTGTGTGTGTTGTTTTGGTCTTGATTTTGTTATATATTGTGATTCTGATTTTAATTTTTGATTGTTTTTAAAAGAATAGTAATTAGATTTAATTTGAGATTTTATTACTTTGTCTAAAAGCATTGGCTTGCACCACAGTGCGAGTACTGCAATTCATTGAGTAGGTAGTATTATTATTGTAGCACGGATGGGTACATGCCTATGTAGTTGTGTATACTTTGTATTCTGCAGGTGGATGCAGCATCATTATTATATACCTATGTACATTATATTATTGATGACCAAATGCCTTTATGATTATAATGCAGCTTATAAATGTATTGTGGTTGTGTAGGTGCGTATTAATGTACTTATACTTAGAGCTATTTTTAATTAACCGAATGATGCCTGTAATATTTAATTGTATTTCTATCAGATTATTATTGGTTTTGTTCTGTTATTGTGTGATTTGTTTTATTTTTTAATATTGAAGTGTATACATT
This sequence comes from Athripsodes cinereus, assembly GCA_947579605.1. Classification (NCBI taxonomy): domain Eukaryota; kingdom Metazoa; phylum Arthropoda; class Insecta; order Trichoptera; family Leptoceridae; genus Athripsodes; species Athripsodes cinereus. The sequence goes on along the minus strand of OX388307.1, from coordinate 23,789,253 downwards.
TTTTGATGTTTGAAGACTGTATAATGTTGTAAACTTATCATGTATTGTAAAAGGCAAATGCCGTTTATTGTCCAAATAAATAAATAAATAAATCTTCTCGAAAATTCTATGGAACCGCTTTCGTCAACTTCACCTAACGAAAATAAATTAAATAGAGATTTAACCGAATATATAAATTTTAAAATCGAATCATTTATCACAAATGTAGTGTATGGACTTTGTACACTGCACCTTTAAGTTGTACCTTGGACTTGTTTACAGGTTAAACAAGGGATAATGAGTAGCAATACTCAATTGTCTATATAGGTTAGCTTCCTATAGGGAACGACGCTCATTATTGATACGACCTTGACTTGCACTGTTAGGCTACATGATTGACAAATTGTGTTCGACAATTATAAATAGGACGATTATTTAAATATATATTTGTGTTAATATAAAATCCGTGTCGTTATTGAAAAGAACCTACATATTGTACGGGATAATGAGTGAGTAGCAATACTCAATTGTCTATATAGGTTAGCTTCCTATAGGGAACGACGCTCATCATTGATACGACCTTGACTTGCACTGTTAGGCTACGTGATTGACAAATTGTGTTCGACAATTATAAATAGGACGATTATTTAAATATATATTTGTGTTAATATAAAATCTGTGTCGTTATTGAAAAGAACCTACATATTGTAAACAGACACAGTTTACAATAACAAATATTACATCTTAATTTGATACATTACTAAATAAACTAGATGAAAAACACAATGGACTTTTTGAATCTCTTGGTTTTTGTGTTAAAAAGAAATTTTGACCAAATCAATTCAAAGCTTGCCACTATTGATTGGAATGAATTATTAAATGGGGGAAATACTAATGATGCCGTAAACACTTTCTATGAAATATTGTTTTCAATTATTGATGCTTACACCCCCAAAAAAAATCCTAAATCTTCTGGCTTTCCACACTGGTACAAGAAGCCTACAGTTTTATTGGCCAAGATGAGGAATAAATATTGGGAGCTGTGGGAAAGGTTTCATAACCAGTGTGATTATGCTGTGTTTTCTATGTGCAGAGCAAATTTTAAACAGGCACATAAAGGGGATCGCAAAGTTTATTTAGATAGTTCAGAAAAATCAATTAAAAATAATATTAAGCCCTTTTTCTCTTACATCAACCGAATGAAAACTTCTAACGGTTACCCCAGAAATATGCACTTCAATGGTGTTCATTCAAGTGATCCAAAAACAATTGCGAGTCTGTTCTGTCCTTTTTTTCAGTCTGTATTCAATGAAAAAATTTATGATGACATCGACATCATTGCTGATGTTAGCGCTCCACCTTCAGCCTGCTTACCCAGTCTAACGATTTTGTGTTCTGAAGTTTATGATAAATTGATAAACCTTGATATTAATAACGGCATGGGTGCGGACGGATTATCTTCATTGGTACTAAGAAGATGTGCACCACATATAGCTAAACCTTTGCAAATTATTTTCAATATGAGTGTTAGAGAGGGATGTTTTCCAAAGATCTGGAAAACTGTCAATATTACTCCCATACACAAGACGGGCGACAAGTCGGATGAGTAACTACAGACCTATATCCATTCTTTCTCCTGTATCAAAAGTATTTGAGTCTATCGTGAAAGATCATTTTCGCATTTTTTGGGACCACGGTTGCTGGAGGAGCAACATGGGTTTGTGGGGGGAAGATCTACTGTCACTGATCTTTTGGTGTACTCAGAGTATCTGTTTTCTTCCATGGATGAGCGAGTACAAGTTGATTCTGTCTACACTGATTTTAAGAAAGCCTTTGATAAGGTAGACCATTCCATTCTACCCAATAAGCTCTCCAAATATGGTATTCACGGCGATCTCTTGAGATGGTTGAAATCGTATCTGACCGACAGATTGATGTCCGTGACGATGAACGGATTTAATTCTGATAATGTCCTAGTGACGTCCGGAGTGCCTCAGGGTTCAGTATTAGGGCCATTGCTGTTTACGACATTTATTAATGACATCGGTGACTGCATACTTCATTCCCAGTTTCTACTTTTTGCCGATGACCTCAAGATATATCGGCAAATACGTTGTATTGAGGATGCTGAAAAACTAGAGGAGGATCTTGGTAGGATCTATGATTACTGTGTCATTAATAAGCTTTGAGTTGAATTTAAAAAAGTGTAATTCGATTTCTTTTACGAAAAATAAAAAAAACTATAAAGCATAAATATACTATTAACGGTCAAATTTTGATCCAACTAGATAAAATAAGAGACTTAGGCACAGAGATGTGACGTATTTGAAATAAAAGTATTTAAAATACAAATACAAAATACAAAATACGTATTTGTATTTTGTATTTCAAATACCTTTTTGTAAAAAGTATTTTGTATTTTATTTGAAATACTTTTTTTGAGTATTTTGTATTTTACACAAAATACTTTTACAAAATACCTTTTTATTGTTTGAAACAAAATTCTGCCATTAATTGATAATATGCACGTACGCAAGCTTTTTTTGCCAATTAGTTGAATTACAAATACAACGTTTCCATTAGAGTACTCCATGTTTGAGATATACACATATAATAATGATGATTGAACAAATTATACATGACGCCGTTTAATGTTTCATGGCCATCTCAAGGGCGCTGTGATTTCTCCTGAATGGTAGCATTTTCAATTTTGTCTGGAGGCAATCTGTTCCAGGCAGATGACGCTGCGACTCTGTTTCTTCTTTCTGCAAATTTAGAGGTATTTGCCCTTTTGAGTTCAACGAGTTTAAGAAGCTGATCACAGCCTTCGCCACACATTTTCGTCAGCGGAACAGCTCAGTGGGTGGTGTGCTGCCTTGTGGACAGTGAGACACAGTTTAAACACCACTATCTCTAGGACTCACAGATAGTGTATACTTCTTAGTAGTGAAGTTATGTGGCAGCTCTTATTCTCTCTGTAAATGATCCGGAGCCAACATTAAAAAGCATCTGAAGACGATAAGGAAGAGTTTGGAGCAGTCCTGTATATAATATGATGTTACAGTAGTCCATACGATTTCAGATTTGGATTATCCATTCTGATTTATTTTGCAGCCCAAGTCAGGAATTCTCTTACCTGCTTGATGATACTCAATCCATTTATGACAATTTTCGGCTTGTCTCTTCTAACAACGGTACATTTTGTCATGACTTAATTAATTTTTTTTTCTATTTTGACAGTTCTTCCTAAGGCTCATCCTCATTGTCTGCAAGCAATGATATATCAAATCATGTCAACCCTTTCTCCATTTATGTATACTCTTGTCCAGTTTTTCATTCATCAATGGTATTCATCAATTGTCTGCAAGCAATGCTATATCTAATTTATTTATTTATTTATTTATTCATTCTTTACTATACATTGATAAAAAACAATTATGTACATAAAAGGTATACAATCAATATACAGAGGGCGAGTTTATCGCAAAGGCGCGATCTCTTCCAACTAACCCAAAAGTATTAACTTAAAAAGAAAAAAGAAAACATATGATAAAAATAAAATCAATGATCTAAAGGATTTTGGAAATAAAAGAGAAAAAAAATACATTCACAAAGTGAACATATATACAAAACATACATACATACACACATATATATAAAAAGGGAGAGACTGCAAAAAAAAAAGATACAAACATACATACATAAAGGGAAAGGAAAAGGGGGGAAAAAGGAGGGGGGTTAGGAGTGATGGGTTTCAGGTTTCAGAGGCTGTGTTTGTATTTGTGGAAATCATTTTCTCCTTAAGGTCTCGCTTGAAAGACGTCAGACTTTGAGTCAGCCTAAATTTTGAAGGGAGATTATTCCAGCAACGAGCACCCTGAACTGCAAAAGATTTTGAGATGAAAGTTGTACCATGAGCCGGGATTGACAGGATGCGCTGGTTATTCGACCTCAGAGGTAAGCCGTGACTCGCCAAGTATTTAAAAGCCTCCTTAATATAGTACGGGGTTGATCCTGCGTACAGAGCATTGTGGACAAATGTGAGTAGATGGAGCTCACGTCTTTGTCGTACAGAAAGCCATTTCAGGGTATTACGATATTCAGAAGTGTGGTCAGTTTTTTTTAGATTAAAAATAAACCTTATGCCAACATTCTGAAGTCGATCAAGTTTGTCAATTAGATCCTGATTCATGTCCACATACACGATATCAGCATAGTCGATAATGGGCAACAGCAAGGATCGGACCAATAAAATTTTTACTTTAGTGGGCAAGAATTTTTGCAGCATCTTAAGAGTGTGGAACTTGTAAAAAAACTTTTTCTTTAGAGTGTTAATTTGATGCTGCCAAGAGAGTCTCTGGTCCATGATTATGCCCAAATTCTTTACTGTCGCCGAAGAGGGTATTGCTACTGAATTCATAGTAGTGGGAGGTAAATTCATATTTTTCAACCTGGATATAGAGTGAAGGCTACCAATGAATATTGTCTGAGTTTTTGAGGCATTGAGGAGTAATCCATGAGCACTAGCCCAGTTTGAGATCTGTTGCAAACACTCATTGGTAGAATAAATGGCAGAGGAGATATTGTGAGTTTAGCTTGTGTATAGATTTGCAAATCATCCGCATATAGATGGTAGCGACAAGGCAACTGTTTCTAATCATGCCAACCCTTTCTCCACTTATGTATACTTTTGTCCAGTTTTTAATTTCTTTTTCATTCATCAATGGTTTAAATATTAAATACTTTTGTCTTACACCTTGTTCGACTATTTTTAAAAAGTATTTGAAAAAGGTATTTTAAAAAAGTATTTTGAAAATACGTATTTTGTATTTTGTATTTAAATACCATTTTGAAAAAGTATTTAGTATTTTGTATTTGAAATACAAAAATTCAAAAGTATTTGTATTTTGTATTTAAATACTTTTTTGGAAGTATTTTGCACATCTCTGCTTAGGCATTACGTTTGATAGCAGGCTTCATTTTGAGGCGCACAATGAGGATATCACGGAACAATGTAACAGAACATTGGGTTTTATTTTAAGAACAACTAAAGAGTTCAAAGATCCTAAGACCATGACAGTAATATATGTCGCACTCGTCAGAACACGACTTGAATATTGTTCTACAATTTGGAACCCTTTATATCAGAGGTTAGCAAACTTTTAATTTCTCGTACCACACACGAAATTATCAATAGCGTACCACTAAACTAGAGCTCCAATGGTAAAGGATTTCGATCATCATCTTGAATCACTGCACAATTTAATGGCCATGGCTGCTTGCGTACCACCTTAATAATTGTCGCGTACCACCAGGTGGTTAAATTTCTACGAATGTGTGGACGAAGGTACGGTGATGCATTCTGTGGGAACCTATTGGAGAACTCAAAGCGAAGTGAATTGATGGATGCGTGCATTTTGAGGAAAGTAGGTACATCAGAGGTTGATGTCCCTCAACTGTTGACCAAAATCAGATTTCGCGTACCTTCAGCAAGAAGAACTAACCGGCCCCTAAACGTAAGTATAGCTCATACTAATGCTGGTTTGCGAAACCCCCTCTACCGTATATTAAGCAACTACAACGATAGATTTTGTGACGTCGACATGTTTGCGAGTAATAATAATAATAATAATCGGATGATTTTTATAGCGCCGTTTTGTGGACAGATCCACCTCAAGGGCGCATAGGATGTTTTAAGGTATTCGCTATAGCGTTGCAAAATATTAACAGTGACCTTACATATATTTTCAGTTTAATCCATATGATTTCTTAAAAAGATGTGTTTTCAAATGGGGCTTAAACTGGTTCAAGGTCTCTGCTTCCCTGATGTTTGTGGGAAGCCTATTCCACGCACTAGGACCCGCAGATATGAAGGCGCGATCCAAGTACGCTGGCGCTGGACTCATTTTAACTACTTCTAATCTTGTTGAGATGTTGGATTGAGACCTTAGAGAATTTTGTCTCTGATTTAATGGTTGGCGATAATCCTCGTGGCTTTAAAATATTTTGCAGATTTTGAACAGTATATATTTGACTACCTACTTATTTGATGGTGTTCCACTTATTCCAATGATTTTCCCCTTCCTTCCTCTATTGCTGTTTGTCAGGGTTTAGTGTAAGGATTTTTTAAGTTTTAATTTTTTTTTTTAATTTTTAATGTTTTTAAATTTTTTAATATTTAATGGTTTTTTGATTGATTCATTAATTTAAGAACTTTTCAGTTTTTTAATTATTCAATTTTAATTGTAAATTTGTAATGACTATTATTTTTTCAGTGTTATTTGTTTGTATTGCTACTGTTTAATTTTTTAAATTAAATTAAAATTTTATTATAGATGACAACCTTATGGGCTTAAAATATTGTGATTAGTGAAAATTGTACGCACTTTTAAATAGGGTAATACATTGTTTATATTTTGTCTTTTGTATATTGTTTCAACTTATATGTACATATTATCTGAAGTGTGTCATTGGTGAATAAATAAAAAAAAATTACATAGCAAGCTATTGATGAACTGAGAGAAGAAATGAAGAACTGGAAAGGAGTAAAAATAAATGGTAAAAGGTTGACATGATTTTATATGCTGACGATACAGCACTGCTCGCAGACTCCGAGATGGAACTGAATGAAGCCATAGGAAAAATGGAAAGTATAAACCGTTAAAGTACAAAATGAAAATAAATAATGACAAAACAAAATGTATGGTCGTTGGAAGGAATGAAGCGACTGCGAACATTACCGTAAATGGAGTGAGTATAAAACAAGAGAATTTGTGTACTTGGGCAGCAGAATAAACTAGGCAAGATTTGCCTTCAACAAAAAATCTAAAATATTGGAATCCCCTAATATTGATTTAAACGTGAGGAAGAACCTTACTAAAGCCTTTGTATGGAGCATTTTGTTAAATGGTTGCGAGATGTGGATCATCAGCAAGAGTGAAAGCGGACGGTTAGCGGCCTTTGAGATGTGGTGCTATAGACACATGCTGAAGATTCATTGGTGGGAACACGTCGAAAACGAAGAAGTGTTAACCAGGGTTGGCGAAAAAAGGCAACTCCTCAAAAGAATCAGTCAACAACGAGCTAACTGGATTGGCCACAACATCAAGCACCCAGAACTGCTTATCGCAATTGCAGAGGGTAGGACCGAAAGCACAAATGGCAGAGGCCGACCGAGAGATGCTTACATGGACCAACTGAAGAAGGACATGAACTGTGGCTCATATGTAGAGCTGAAGAGAGTGGCTGAGAATAGGGAGGAATGGAGAAGAAAATCCAAACTCGTCGCAGACCGATCCAATGGATTGTAACTCATTATATGTGTCGCTGAGTTACGAAATCCGCTATAACACATTTTTGTAATACAGAGAAAATCGATAAAAACTATTATTTAAGTATTAAGCAAACTTTTTTGAAATAAAATAACTTTATTGATTGTAAGATTGGTGTAACAATTTATTTTTAAAATAAATTTTGTGATTAAATAAAAAAAGACGGTTCATTTTGTATAAATAAAATTTCAAGTGTCAGCTTTTGATAGGCACATGATGTTAAAGCGGGTTTCGTAAGACACACAGGATGATATAGTGGATTTTGTTAGAACTACATTTAAGTGCAACATGATAATTTATTCCAGTAGCGTCAATAAATTAAAATGCTGATATTTTATTTTAACAATTATTTTTTTATATCAATAAAGCATGAGTATTTATATTTCAATAAAAACGTAAATTTAAATGAATTAACAAAATACGTTTTATTACTTGCTTTTTTCTACAGAAAAAGTAATATTTTCGAAACTTGAGGAAATTGTTGCCGTATGTAGAATTATTTTTTGGTCACCAAATTTTTCAAAAACTTTTTTTATAGGAAAAAAATTGCAACTATCAAACTTAAGCGGCCCCACCCGTTGTTGAGTAATACTGTACGAAACTTTAGGAAATTTATATTCGAAGTAAATTTTATTTTTGGCGGCAAAAAATAAAACCATCAAAAACAAAATCTAATTCAAATGTAAATTGGCCCCACCCGTTTTCGAGTATTTTTTCCCTTAGAAAAGTTTTGTATTCGAATTAGATTTTATTTTTGCCGGTTTTATTTTATTTTTGTCGGCAAAATAAATACGTCTTATTAAGTACCGAAAGGCATACAATTTTAGTTTTGATTATACAACTTACAAAAAAAGTGATTTTAAACATCAAGAATTCGCATTACGTGAAAGAAATGATAATCTATATTGTACATAAAAAAATTGATGACTTTGGCTGAGGCACAAAAATGTTTCGGAGACATTTTATTTATTATGCATATATTTTTTTATGCAGATATATTTTCAATAAATGATAATATACCTGAATTATTTCATCATAATAATATTTATTTTTATTTCATAAATAGCATGATAAAAAAAAGTGTTCACCTATGTCACATCAGAACTGCGCGCCACTGAATAAATACAGCAAAACGCACGAAATTCACTCAAAATATGTCAATATTTACTTACCGTTTTTGGCGTTGTAAGTAAACTTTTCAACTTCCTGTATGACTTATCTTTTTCCTTTCTCTATTTTCTTTACATTTTTTAACATTAAAATCTTGATCACTCATTATGAATCAGTTTAAATTGCAATTATTTAAGAGAACCCAGAACGCCAAACTCACCAGATAAGAACAATTTTGTACCGGCGGCCATATTGATTTTTTGAAAATCCTGGACTCTTATTGGTTGGTTGTGTTATAGGGGATATTGAAAGGGACATTAAGTGATATAGTGGGTTTCGTTTCTCAACCTCGTTTTATTTATTTTTTTCTGAAAAAATGGTGAATGTTTTCAAGTAAACAATTTTCTAAAGTTATAGACAATTCGATTACGAATCCAACGACATATATAACTCAATTTTTGTTAAAATGTGTTATAGCGGATTTCGTAACTCAGCGACACATATATATAATTGATAATTATTTAGTAAAGATATTTCAATTATTTAGTAATAATAATTTCTTTAGTATAATGATTATTCTATACAATATTTTGAAAAATAATTTGCAATTGTGTATGAATACATAATGAAAAATTGTGAAATTTCATATACATTGTATTTGACCGTGGCACACCGGTTGCGGAGCACTGCTTTAAGTGAAAGACAGTGTTTTAATCTAATTTGATCAAACATTTTGTGTCTTAAATTCAGCGATGAGATGTGCCATCCACTCTGAATGCCTTATTCGATTATTGGGTACTTGCATATTTATTGAAATCTGAAAGAGGGTGTGAGAAAGCGCGGACGTCCAAGAACTACGTAGCTTAACCACATGGATCAAATTCTCAAGGACGGTCGCGTGTTAAGTAAAGAGGAATCGGCGTGCATGTATGAGAAACTGGATGAATGTAGAGGAAGCGAAAGAAGTATGTAAGGATAGAGACACCCCACCTGGGACACGGCGTGAGGGTATAGTATAGTATAGCATATTTATTGCATGCAGCAGGTCCGTTGGCTATATCACTAATGATGGTATGAATGAATATTTTTTAGACTTGAAACGTATTGAGATAAACCAAACTATAAAATTATTAGGGCCTAGTACTGCATTCATTGCTGAAAAAAATACAAACGTAACCATACACACGCTGCTGTTGAATGAATGGACGTTAGTTAAAACAGATGTGGTCAAGCATATAGCGTAAGGCGACATGCTTAGTCGGGACAATATTAATCTACAATATTGTAATACGAGCTCAATGATAGCTGTCGGTTTGGCTTAGGACACTGTTGATCGAACCAACGAAATACTGGGCCTAAAAGTCATAAATTGACACAATACAAATTCATTTTTATCTCCATATCTATTCACAGAATGTGAAACAAGAATGCAAAGAGGAAAAATAATTGGCTCGCACTCCACCGATCAAGAACAGAGAAACTAGCCCACAGAAGATTCTGAATTTTAGGCTGTGGCAAATCATTTTAAAGACTAAATTTCACAACAGACTACACTAAGTTAACATAGGAAAGGTCATGGAATGGAGAAAAAAATAATAATTGAGCGTTGAAAATGTTATTCAAACACAGTTTTGGTCTGTTAACAGCAAACGTGTTACCTCATTAAAAAATCTTTATTGAATATGTAACATGTTCTTCAGACATATTCATAACCTTTGTTATCTTTCTCACTTTAATTTGACAATAGTTTGATAGATCTGGCAAAGTCATCGACAGTGGTTGCAGTTTTTGGAAGTCTTGAACGTTCACCTCCCAACCTGGCATGGTCATGTTTATATCCAGCTGACCAAAATTTCAGTGGTAATGATGGTGCAAAGTCTCCGTACTTATCTTTTATTTGTGTAGGCTTAATGCCATTTTAAAGAAATATTTAATGACAGTTCGATATTCATTTTTTACATTTATAGAAAAACACTTACATCGACTCATTCAAACGATTCAAAATAACTGCGTATTCAAAATGGACGAAATTTTGGTGAGTATCTGTTGTCAAAATATCCACAACAACATTCTTTGAGTAAGTTGCCATCTTTACGTTTAGGTTGGAAACTCTTCAAACCGCCATCAAACACAGACACTATTTTCCGAACCACATGGATTGTGATATACTTTTCTATAATTATGTATACTATGTATTGTGTCGTGTGTGGTACCAAAATTATTCTCCGATATCACTCTATTGACACCTATTATTGATAAAAAAACTGCTGAATTCATGTTTAATCATGAAATTAACAGGTTAATGGATTTATGAGTATATAAGGTTGATATAAAGTGAAGACATATTTACCATCAGCTTGGGAGGTTGGAGGCCTCTGATTATTAGTCACCCATTGCTGAGAACTGCCACTAGGTCCACCCGATGCACCATTCCCCCAGTTGGCATTGTTTCCTGCAAAATATTGGGTATTTTTTTATTTCATATATTTACGGCGTTAGCCTTTGACATGTTAACAACCATATTAAAAACAAAAAACTACACAATAAATTTGTCATATCAAGAACAGTATAACAGGTAAAATAAGTGTAAGTGAAATAATTATAAGTCAATCAAAAATATTCAAATATGTCATTGTAAATAGAGGATTTATAAATATACAGTCATACAGGTAAAATAAGTGTAAGATGAGATAATCATTATTATGTCAATCAAAAATATTCAAAGGAGTCATTGTAAATAGAGAATTCAAAAATATATAGTCATATGAATTTATTATATTTGTATTTAAATTTTCATTTTTATTTTTTGACTTTAACTGGAGAATGTTTTGTCTGTTTTTATATTTTTGTACATGTGTTGAATGATTGCGTGACATTATAAAGTTTATCTGTATACTTGTAAAGGCAATTGCCGTATATTGTGTGAAAATAAATATAAGTATAATAAGTGTAAATGAGATAATTATTATAAGTCAATCAAAAATATTTAATAAAGTCATTTAGTATT
>OX388307.1:23527976-23777626 GCA_947579605.1 Athripsodes cinereus | reverse complement strand
ACAGACCTGTGAGAGTGAAGATATTAAGAATATTACTCAACAGATACCTCATCCCCACAACCAATAGACTGTGCAAACTCCCATTTGTATGAAACAGGAACGGTGTCCCGATGCTTACGAATTAGCTTAGGCCGGTTTAAGTGCAATTTACCCATGGTACATGCACCAATAGACTTTCGTAAAGCATCGGGAAGTCCGGGCTCACAAGGTCACAAGTGAATGTCGTGAAAAAGGGACTCATCCTTTCTCTGTAACTCGTTATGCGAAATATCGCTTGTTAATGGAGCAACTTTTTCACATTTTTACTCATTATAAGAGGTGCTCTTTATGAGAGGTTCCACTGTATAATGATATTAATAGGAATGATAGAGGACATATATAGACATGTATTTCAATATTATCATTAATTAAATAGGTGTATGAATATGTACTTACTTGTAATCTCACACTAGGATGGTTCTCAAATAGAGAGGGTTTCTCATAGTGCAATTCTAAATGATGAAGTGCAGTCAAGTAAACACGAACTGCATGCTGCGATGGTCGTTTATGTAATTTGTCCAAGAACACTTTGTACATTCCTTTGGCCACAGTCGAGACATCAGATATATCAGTGTCTACAGACAAACTGATTGCTTCCGTTGTGACATACAGATCAAATTGTCTGTTGAGTAACTGAACCAAACAAAAACACATGTGTAGGTAAATACATATACATATATATATACATGAGATATCTATATGAAATGTTTAAAAGTTTTTCGCAGAGCATATTACATGTATGTGTAATTATCCTTTATTGGGTACTCTACATACAGTCTTGAAAAAGACTTTAAAGTTGGTCTTGAGAAAGACCGTTGGCTTCTGCTCGGCGTTTCGTGCAGGATTCAACCTGACATCAGCTAAGACCTGACACCATACATACATATATATGTATGTGTGTTACGATCAGCATGGTTGAATCGCAATATGTGTCACTTGCAAGATAGAGAAGAGTGTTAGGTGTTCCGACACTTCCAAATCGGCTTAGGCTGGTTCAAGTGTTTTAGACGATGGCAATTTTCACCAATTTCATCTATCTTTAATGCTTCTCTCATATCAATCCTTTCAGAGCAGGTGACTGCACTTATTGCTACGTAGTGACTTTGTTCAGCCAACCACACCTACTAGGAATCAAATCGAGCACCTCTGTGTTACAAATCAAGTGCTCTAACCATTAGACTACGAAAGTGTATGGATAGCCTCTGAGTCATTATAAGCTGCAATTTTTTTGCGACCTTACCGGCATCTATCGATATTATATAATGAGTGGATAGATATGTACATGCATGAGTATAATTACCTTCTCTAGAATTTCAAGAATATCAGAAAACCTTTTAGAATGACAATGCAGAGCTAATTCAATAAGAAGTTTACCAGAAGCACATCTAATTTTAGGATCAGGATCTGTTGACAAATGAATTAAATTTGGAAGGACAACTCCATCAAGCAGTTCTTCCTCATAACAATATCTGGAACACAAATTGTTAACAATGTACAAACTATCACCTTATTGCATCTACCTACCTATCCAGAAAGTGTTTGCTTTCTATCCATCACAATTATTATATACCTACATTAGGAAACGCATTCACTCACAAGAATAGTTAGTATAACGCTGCGAGACAGAATGGAGAATGATGCATATAAATAAGTTATCATGGCTTGTACATGTTGAGCACATGCACAATAAAAGGATGACGGAGAGAATAATTATATTTATCTGAAAGAGGGGGCGTAAAGAAGCATGGACGTACAAGAACTACATGGCTAGATCACGTGGATCAAACTCTCAAGGACAGCTGTGTGTTAAGTAAAAGAAAATGACGTGCATGTATGAGAAATTGGCACAATGTAGAGGAAGCAAAAGATACATGTAAGGATATATCTAAATGGCGCTACTTTCTCTCTGCCTACCCCACCTGGGACACAGTAGGAGGGTATAGTATAGTATATACACCTATGTATATATGACATATTGCTAAGGGACCTTGAATCCCTTGTGTCGCCACGGCCATAGTAGATAATTATATTCTGACACCTAACATTCTAATTCAAATACATACACATTTAATGTAATACCTAGAGAATGATTTAATGTGCCTAGATAAGATCAATGTGTTGTACCTATTTTGTTGAACAATGGTTTCAAGTGTTGACAACACATGAAGCCTTATATTAACTCTTGTTTCCTGTCGGCAATATCTTTCAACCATGTGATTTAAAATTATTAGCCATTCATGATTAGTAGGAATAACTTTTGTTGACATATGATGGATTAATTTTCCAACTGATGCTTCCTAAAACAATATAAAACATACATGTAATATTGTATTAAAACTGTGTGTGTGTATTGTGTATGAACATTAAATATAAAGCTATACTTACAGGTCTTGAATGACCACAAATGTCAATCAACTGATAGAGAGTATTGACATCACCATTGAGGTTCCCATTCTCATGTAACAGCTCTATACTGGATATTGTAATGTGCAGGTGTGACACTGTCAAAGCGTATGGTGATACAGCTGAATCTGTACATACCAACGTACAAATAGCATCAGTGAGACAATCAATACAGACAATTTGTAAATATATCACAACACCAATACACATACATACATACCTATCTGATTAATGATTGTGCCAATTATGTTAAATATTAAATCCCAAGACGGCTCATGCAACTCTTGTCCGTGTTTATTTATAAGACTTTGCATCGCAAGAATTACTTCATAAGACACCACAGGCTGCTTACCCTCCAATGCCTACAAGAAATGAATATAAAGGATACACCTAGGTACATTTACTACAATATAACTTAAAGTGAGACATTCAGTAGGTAACAAATATGTTGTGTGTACCATTAGAAAACTGGGTAGTACTTGAGTAGGTGTACACTTTAAAGCTGGTACTCTCTGGGGACCCCACAAAGCCATATTTAGATAAAACACTGCTCCTCTGACTAGAGCACAATCACCATCTCCCGAATTTAGCGCCACACACATAACATGGAGAGCAGAATGACCTAAATCGGCACCCAATATGTATCGCATTATCTACAATGTAACAACTTGTTTTATCATAAATATCAAATCAAATAACACATGCTAATGTCATATAAAATAAATATTTCAAAAGCATACAAACCTTCCAGCTTGTCTGACAGTATTGCTCAACATTAACAGTTCTGCAGAGAGCATACACAAAGGTCTGTAGGCATTCTGTTGGAAGTATAGTGTAGCACACAAATGCATCAAGTACTTTGAAACATTCCAGTGTTATGAGTTCCAAAGGTGAATAACAGCATAAGTAACAGATGTTGCTAAATAAAAATACAACACATTAACTTAAATTATTTAAATATGTATAATTATAAAAATATCCAACATAAAATATATAAACAATATTGTTATATAAAAAATATTGTTGTTGCATGTGACTTTAAGAAAAATTTTTCTCGTAATTAGTTCTCTTGAAAATGTCAAGCTAACTTGACGAAAGCGCTTGAGTAATAATAAATTAATAGTGAAAAGTAAAACAGTGTTTTATTGATAACAAATATGTATAAAATATATGGCTACTCAAATTTAAATCCCATTTTACCAAGTGTACAAGAAGAAAAGCCACTCACTAAAGCCTTTGTGTGGAGCATTTTGCTATATGGGTGCGAGACGTGGACCATCAGCAAGAGTGAAAGCGGACGGTTAGCGGCATTTGAAATGTGGTGCTATATACGCATGCTGAACATTCATTGGTCGGAACACGTCGAAAACGAAGAAGTGTTAACCAGGGTTGGCGAAAAAAGGCAACTCCTTAAAAGAATCTGCCAACAACGAGCTAACTGGATTGGCCACAACATCAGGCACCCAGGACTGCTCATCGCAATCGCAGAGGGTAGGACCGAAGGCACAAATGGCAGAGGCCGACCGAGAGACGCCTATATGGACCAACTGAAGAGGGACATGAGCTGTGGCTCATACATGGAGTTGAAGAGACTGGCTGAGAATAGGGAGGAGTGGAGAAGAAAGTCCAAACTTGTTGCAGACCAATCCAATGGATTGTAACTCATTATATATACAAGAAGAAACACCCAGGTCAATAATTTTAACCTAGAATCAACAATAATAATAATCGGACTATTTATATGTGGCGCCGTTTAATGATCCGTGACCATCTCAAGGGCGCCGTGACTTCTCCCGAACAGTAGTGTTTTCAACTTGGTTCTAAATGTGGTTGTGGACTGATTCACCCTCAGATCTGTGGGCAGTCTGTTCCAGACGGATGGCGCGGCGGCTCTGAAGCTCCTTTCTGCAAATTTGGAGGTGTTTGCCATATTGGGTTTCACGAGTTTGTTGACAGCAGAAGAGGCCGAGCGCAGCGGTCGTCTCGGAGACATGTGGGTGCCGTGCCGCATAAGGCCTTGTGGACAGTGAGACACAATTTAAACTCCACTCTCTCTGGGACCCTCAGCCAATGTAGATCTTTTAGTAGTGGAGTGATGTGGCAACGCTTGTTCTCTCTGTAGATAGTCCTGGCGGCAGCATTAAAAGCCATCTGGAGGCGATTGAGAAGAGTCTGGGGCAGTCCTGTGTATATGATGTTGCAGTAATCCAGACGAGTGATGACAAAGGAGGCGATCAGACTTTTTACTGCATCTAATAGATTTTTGGATACGAGATGCAGTTGACGAGTGTGGAAAAAGGCTGTGCTTACTGTCCTGGATACTTGGGTTTCCATGGAGAGTGCTTCGTCCAGTAAGACGCCGAGAACGGATATTGTGCGCGATGGTGTTATGTTGGTGCCAGCGACAGAGATTTGTTTGGTGTCTATGAGATGTTGACGTCCTGGGGAGGCAACCCACATAAATTCGGTTTTGGTTGGATTCAGTTTTAGGCGTCTCTGGGCCATTATGGACGAGAGTTTTTCAACGCACCGGACAGTGGTAGCCACTAGATTGTCCTTTTGATTGGCAGAGAGTCTTGGCATTATTATCATATGAGGGCTACAAATGAATTAGACTTTATGCTCTGAATATAATCTGGTTTCTAACTGCAACAAATCACTTTTAAAAGAAACACTCCATTTTTAATTTATATCATATTATTATTATTATTCAATCGGAATTTAACAAAGATCCATAAAGGCATTATTGAAACAAGTTGAAAGTAATCATTAATATAATTCTACGAGTAGATCAGTAAGTGCCTTTTCACACGTCCGGCGATGGACGGGTACAAGCCGGACACACTACAGACAGGATTGCCGGTTAGCCGGCCGCCAGACTCACAGTAGTGTATGGAACACGCAATTAGCTTTCATACACACCGGCGTGTAGCCGTCAGTCGCCCAGGTAAATCTACATAGACAGCACGTGCGCGTTGTTTTAAACTGTTATGTATTTGGTCAAAAGAGGATATTGACATTCTAAAGTACGTGAAAAACTTTTCTTCATCTTTTATTAGATCTGGGAATATGATAAAGAATGCTCCACACTGTTCTCTTTTCATGTTAATTGGATGAACCCAAAAAATCTTGAAATCCTCTTCTGTCGGCGGTTTCTTCGATATAAAATCCACATTGCAATTATTTGTTTGCATTCCATTTTTAATGAACACGAGACGCAACTGCTCACGTCGACGTTCTAGGGGCTACTGTCGGTTTCAAGCCGGGTCGTGTACAAGCTCACCATGAAACCGGCTAGCCGGCGCCGGCTACCAGGCAACCGGGACGTGTGAAAAGGCACTTATAATAATAACATACCTTATAAACAATTTGTTTGAAATGCATAAAGGTGTACTTACTTAACAAAACCTAAGATAACTTCTTCACGGAGATAAGATGCATGGAATTTAATAATATTTACAAGCAGTGCCAGGAACCCTTGTATTAAATCAGGACTTGCTGCTGTTACAGAAGGCATCAACTGCAGCATGAAGCTGCCAATCTAAAATCAGATTGCAAACATCATCACACAATTCTCATTTATCCACATCTTGTTTTTGAAAACTGGATAATTTTCTTGTTCATACTGAATTGTAAATAGGCTGTAAGCAGTATATTTCATGAATAAATAAATAAATTTTATCTTTTCAAATGTTTTGTGACTAACACTGTGGAATTCCTTATTTCTTATTAATTTATGCAAAATAAATGTCACATTGTATTTTCCACTCAAATAACTGTATTTAGTTATAACGTTTTCAGAACTACTTGTTCCATCATCAGTAACAATACTAAACATAAATTATTTCAAGCACAGTTATGTTGGGGTGTAAGAGTGGTGGGCGGGGGCAGGGGTGGAGTAGAAAGAAGCAGAGATAAGAGTGGAGATGATATGGGCTAGATTTGGACATTTATAATATTTAAATTTTTTATACAATTATTAATTTCTAACAATTCCAATATATATAATTTCTTTCTTTTATTACAGCTATAAATCAATTCTATACTATCTATTTCAAAAGTGTGTCCCATATCTCTCGAATGTTCGCCTATTTCACTATTTATTGTCACATTTTTTATTGCTTTTTCATGTTTCTTATATCGTTTTTTTCTCCCACTCTGTCCGGTGTAGGTTGCGTCACAATCTCTGCATTTTATTTTACAAACTCCGCTTTTCTGTAGGGTAGGTACTTTACATTTATTATTCAATAAGTATTCTCTAATAGTGTTGTTGGTATAATACACCACCGGTCTAAAAATCATTTCCGCATTTATTTACTAGATCTGTTGTCAATATTCCTGTATATAAAATTCTTCTCCAAGGTTTTGAATGGTCTACGTTTTTAACTTTATGAAAAAAATATTTAAATATATATACGAGCCATGTTTTTTAAGTAAGTACCGTTTTGCGATTCCGCCGCCGCAGCGCTACGGTCGGCGTTCCGCGCATACGCGCTGGTTACCTACATCTCTTGTCTACGCACTGACGCCATTACAGTCTGATTCTTCATTGTATACGTTGTTTAATGAGTGTTTAAGATGCCTCCGACAATCGTGAGTCCCGCCGATTGTGAAGTACGGGCTGTTATACGATTTCTTGGTGCTAAAGGCGTAAAACCGATCGATATTCATCGTGAGATCTGTGAAGTTTACGGACAAAACATTATGAGTGATGGAATGGTAAGGAAATGGGTGAGAGCATTTAAAGATGGCCGCACAAATGTGCACGATGAAGAACGGAGTGGGCGCCCGTCCACATGTGGCTAATCGGACCAAAGATCTCATCAAATCTTTTAAATGGGAAACTCTAGATCATCCTCCATACAGCCCTGATCTGGCGCCCAGCGAATACCATTTGTTCCTGCACTTGAAGAAACACCTGGGTGGTCAGCGTCTTCAAGACGATAACGAAGTCAAAACAGTTTTGATATAGTGGTTAACAAGTCAGGCGTCAGAATTTTATGAGGGTATTCAAAAACTGGTGCCACGTTATGACAAGTGCCTCAATATTCACGGAAATTATGTAGAAAAGTAGATTAAGGTTCAGGCTTTCATGTAAAAATAAAATTATTGCGATATCTTTGCACGTCTTTTTTTAATTCCAAAACGGTACTTACTTAAAAAACATGCCTCGTATGATAGTCTTTTTTTTATTAACCCGTAATGTGCTTTGTAATATGATACCTGCAAACATTCGCGGGCGACGCTCTTGAATTCCACACTCAAATAATGGATAGCCTCTCTTTTGTCGTCATTATTTACCAACAAAATAATAGTTTTAAAAATTAATAATCAAATTTTTACAAAGAAAAATCAATGATCTACGTACTGATATAAGTATTATGTTATATCTCGCATTCTATGATTCATAAAAAAATTAACAAAGCAGCAGTTTGATAAGTGATGACTGGTGTACAATATACTTACATGTAGTAGTGACTGGTGTATTGTCTCTACAATATATGTGGTAGTAAGAATATCCAATACATTGGAACACTGCATTGAAATAATACCTATTTGCATATAGATAGATATACTTTGAAATGAATAATTACACAAACAAATTACAGTAAGGCATCTGTCTAAATACGATCCATGAAACAATAAAAAATATATTCATATTAATTGAGTAGTGTAATTTTTATATAATTATTATGGTTTAAATGTGAGGAAGGTATTATTATTGTGAACATTATTCCTCTGATTTCATTAATATTGCTTATTTTTTCCATAGGCGTATATTAACTAGTGGACCATTGTAAAAATTAAAAAAATCATTTCATAATTGTAAGATGATTTCATGGGGAGCCGGATAATTTACCGACAACAATTTGCCGACGGACAATTCACCGACAACAATTCACCGAGAGGATAATTCATCGACGTACATTTCACCGACAGACAATTTGCCGACAAATACAAAACAATATAATCACGTTTTGTAATGGTGTATTTTAATGTATTTGTGTAACAAAATATTTAAACACCCACTACAAGAAACAATCTGTCTTTTTCTAAAAAAAGAACTTCCGACCACGCCAGAATTATATTATTCGCATTTGTCGGCAAATTGTCTGTCGGTGAAATGTACGTCGATGAATTATCCTCTCGGTGAATTGTTGTCGGTGAATTGTCCGTCGGCAAATTGTTGTTGGTGAATTTTCCTAGACCCGATTTCATGATAGCAGATAATGAAATTGACATCAAGTTACAGTACGAACTGTTTGGAGATATGCCATAGCGGCAGTGTCGACGCATGATTCATGAACTAATAACGGTGGCGCTACCGTCGCATGGAGGGAAATATAAATTGACAAATTCGTTTACCGAGGTGACATCTCAATAAAAAGGGTTTTTTAATAAAACTGCTAAACACAACTCAAAATAAATTACATATACTTGTGCAATAATATTTTATACGCCAATGTCTGGTACATTCTTGGAGTTTTGTTACATAATACAACCATAATACTCATGTAAATGTTGAAAATGACTATACTCAGCTACCGCAGATTTGTCATTCACGTACTGTGTGACTATAGTCAGCTCCCGCATATTGAAAGTTAATTAGTTAGTCACACAACCTACATTGGACAAATTGGGAGAAAAATTGAACAACAATATAAAAAACATAAAAAAGCAATAAAAATATGACAATAAATAGTGAAATAGCTGAACATTCGAGAGATACGGGAAAAACTTTTGGAATAGATAATGTAGAATTGATTTATAACTGTGATAAAGAAAAGAAATTAGATTATATTGTAGGTTTACTGGAAGACATTGCCTCAAGGCAATATGTACGCCTTTTGTAAAATTTATTTTGACAATAAAGTGTTTATTATTATATTGGAATCATTAGAAATTAATAATTTTATAAAAAATTAAAACATTATAAATATCCAAATCCCGCCCATATCATCTCCACTCTTATCTCTGCTTCTTTCTACTCCACCCCTGCCCCCGCCCACCACTCCTACACCCCAACATAACTGTGCTAGAAATAATTTATGTTTAGTATTGTTACTGATTTTTAAATATTTTATTTAAAAATGTCTAGAAATTGTTACATAGTTAATGCCTCTAAAATAACGACTGTGCTCAGGAGAAAGGCATCAAACCACAATTTTGGCAAGTCTTTTTATGTTTATTTTTGCTTATAACTTGATAGTTCCTGAATATTTTTTCTTCAATTTTTGTGACATAGTAAAAGAACTACTTAACAATAAGATGGTAAAATAATAATGACAATATTTTTTGTCATTTTCTTTATCCCACAGTTTTTTTGCTTCTCCTATAAAATTTTACCGATGTGGTTTAAACCCTTTGTCCTGATCACATTCGATAAGTGAAATTGTTACTGATGATGGAACAAGTAGTTCTGAAAACTTAATAACTAAATACAGTTATTTGAGTGGAAAATATAATGTTACATTTTTTTTAATGTGTTTGTTTATTTATACGAGGGTTGCTACTTAAGTTTTGAGATACGGCAAAACCAGTGCGAATATGTCAAATCTGACTTTGTCATCATAAAGTTTGAAATATTTTATAGGGAACATACTCTGAACGTTTTGTCATACGAATGATATTTCTATTGTTTACACATACTTGAAAAAATTACTTTGTTAAAAAAATGGAATTAAATCGTGAACATTTTCGTGCGATAATTTTTTATGACTTTCGACGTGGATTAAACCAACAACAGTGTGCCGATCAACGTTTTGCGACTTTTGATAGTAAAGAACCATCTCGAGCCACCATGTTTCGCTGGTTTTCTGAATTCAGTCGTGGTCATACTTCGTTGCAGGACGAATTTCGTGAAGGTCGTCCAAAATCGGCTGTTGTGCCAGAAAACATCAATGCTGTGCGTGAACTGATTTCGCAAGGCCATAATGTGACATACCATGAGATTGAGGTATGCTTGAACATTAGTTCCACTTGCATACATTTAATATTGCATGAACGTTTGGCTGTCAAAAAGATTTTTTTGCGTTGGATACCGCATAGTTTGGCAATCGTTCAAAAAAAGGCTTGTGTCGATTTTCGCAAACAAATGATGAAAAAAATCAATCGTGGTGCTTCAAAAGACGTCTATAAGATTGTGATAGATGACGAATCATAGATCTATGCATATGAGCCCGAAACTAAACAACAATCGCCTGTATGGGTCTTTCAAAATAAGCCAAATCCATCAAATGTTGTTTGCGCACGAAGCACTTCGAAGCAAATGGTCGCCTATTTTTTCGGAATGACTGGACGTATCGCTACCATTCCATTAGAGCAACGTAGAACAGTTAATTCTGAATGATACACCACCATTTTTTTGCCAGAAGTGTTCGGAAAAATAAAGGAAACCAATTGCAGAAGACGAATCATTCTCCACCACGATAATGTAAGCTCTCACACATCAGCTCGAACAAGTGCATTTTTGAGCATTTAAAACATCGAATTGATGGGTCATCCGCTGCACAATCCTGATTTGGCACTCAATGTTTCTTCTTATTCCCGCAGATGAAAAATAAATTGTGAGGTCACCGTTTTTCGACGCCTCAAGAGGCGGTTAATGCGTTCAAATCACGTGTTCTGGAGGTACCTCAATCAAACTGGAAAATGGGTTCAAAAGCATACAAAAGTGGATTCATCTTCATGGAGCATATTTTGCAAAACAATAAAGCCATTTTCGATCATAAATATTTGTTTATACTTGTCTATCTCAAAACTTAAATAGTAACCCTCGTATATATAATCGACAAGCTCAGGTGGGGAGGAAGAACTGCTTTCAGCAGAAGAAGGGGAAGATGACGCCCAAGTTGTGGACATGGTCCAGGAGTAAGAGGCTTGCACTCTTAACAGAAGATAATAATTTATCACAGCATATATATATATATATATATATATATATATATATATATATAAGCATATATATATAATATAAATAAGTAAATGAAAATTAACACAAAATCAATAAATACTATCACCAGGTTAGCTCAGGTAAACTTGCATCATGCTAGGGGAGCCTCTGCTGCCATTGCAAACATGTTTGCTAAAACTAGCCTGGGAATTGTGTTAATACAGGAACCTTGGATTTACAAGGGACAGATCAGAGGTCTGTCTAGCTTGGGTGCTAAAGTAATCTGGGACATGAAGGATGACAAACCAAGAGCTTGCATCTTGATAAGAGACAATATTAAATATATGTCTCTGTCAGAATTCATGTCCCGCGATCTAGTACCCATCCGAGCAAGCATCGATATGGGTGATACATGTCGAGATATAGTAATTGCAACGGCATACTTTGACTTTAATGGGCCAGCGCCACCACTAGAAGTTCAAAGTTTGTTTTAAATATTGCAGCAGTAAGAACCTCCCTCTCATATTGGGATGTGATGCAAATGCTCATAACACTATGTGGGGGAGTAGTGATATCAACAGAAGAGGCGAAGAACTCCTAGAATTCATCCTGACTGAAAACTTAGATATATTGAATGTGGGAAGTGATCCCACATTTATCACTAGAGTAAGACAGGAAGTATTAGATATTACACTTTCAAGTGGCAATATCAATAGAATGGTCAAAAGATGGAGAGTATCGCAGGAACCCTCTCTCTCCGACCACAAAATCATAAGATTTGATTTAGAAGGCCTGTCTATAAAGACAGATCTTATAAGAAATCCCAGGAAAACAGACTGGGAGGGATATATGACCAGTCTTAAGCACAACTTAGAACTGGTCAATTCTAAAGTAAAAAATCATTATGAACTAGAACAGGCTGTACAAGATTTAAATGTAGCAATTTTGGATGCATACGAGTCAAATTGTCCTGTTCGAGAGAAAAGAAGTTGTAGGGAAGTGCCTTGGTGGAACAACAAACTGTCAAATCTGAGAGCCTCAGTGCGACGATTATATAATCGTGCAAGAGGGAGTGGAGACTGGCAGGAGTACACTGAGGCACTCACTAACTACAACAAGGAAATAAGGAAAGCAAAGCGAAAAAGCTTTAGAGATTTTTGTGAAAGAATCACTGAAACTCCAATAGCAGCCAGACTACACAAAGCACTGGCAAAAGGAGGGTTACAGGGACCAGTGTCTCTCAAAAAACCCGATGGAAACTACACCGAGAGTGAGGAGCAGAGAGCACTTCTGCTGTTAGAAACTCACTTCCCAGGCAGTCAAACCGTCGAAGTAGACTTGGAGCACACAATGTGTTACAAATCTAAGAAAGAAGATTGGGAAATGACAAAAACAGTCTGCACCCCGGGGAGGCTGAAGTGGGCCATAAACTCATTTCAGCCATACAAATCACCGGGAGTGGATGGCATTCTCCCGGTTCTACTTCAGAAGGGACAAAAAGAAATCTTTCCACATCTTTTAAGAATTATAAGAAGCAGCCTAGCTCTGGGGTATATACCCAGATCATGGCGCAGAGCACGTGTGACTTTCATACCAAAAAATGGGAAGAAGGACTCGACCCTTCCAAAGTCATACAGACCCATCAGTCTCACATCATTTCTGTTAAAGACGATGGAGAAAGTAGTAGACAACTACATAAGAAGCGAGCTACTGGATAAAACACCACTACATCCAAATCAGCATGCATACAGGGTAGGAAGATCCACGGACTCTGCCCTGTGTGAGCTGACCGAGTTAATCCAGAAAAGCATCGACAATAAAGAAATAGCTCTGTGTGCATTCTTGGACATAGAAGGAGCTTTCGACAATACCTCCCATGAGGCAGTCGAAGAAGCGCTAAAGAAAAGAGGAGTAGGCAGCACAATATCCAGATGGATAAAACATATGCTGGCCACAAGAACTGCGGAATCCAAAGTAGGAAAAAGCAATATTAAAGTTGCAACTACAAGAGGATGTCCGCAGGGAGGAGTTCTATCACCCCTCATCTGGAGTCTAGTTGTAGACGAAATACTTGGGAAACTCACCGAGCACAGATACCATGTAAATGGATATGCAGATGACATAGTCATCACAATCAGAGGAAAGTTTGAAGATGTACTATGTGATTTAATGCAGAGTGCATTAGAACTTACAAGAAGATGGTGCTTATCTGTGGGGCTGAAATTGAATTCAGGAAAAACCACATTAGTACCATTCACAAACAAAAAGAAACTCCAAAACACCAAGGAAATTTTTCTAGATGGAGCTGTTGTAGAATGGAGTGATACAGCAAAATATCTAGGTGTAACACTAGACAAAAAGCTGCTGTGGAATAGACACGTCGACAAAGTAGTCGAAAAAGCAACCTCTGCACTTATGATTTGCAGAAGGATAGCAGGTAAAAATTGGGGCTGCAACCCAAACATCCTCCTATGGATGTATACAGCGATGATAAAACCAATCATCACATATGGAGCCATTGCATGGTCAAGTAGAACCAAACTTGTTACCACGAGGAAATTACTCGAAAAGGTACAAAGGTTAGCATGCTTATGCATAACAGGAGCAATGAGAACATGTCCAACAGCAGCCATGGAGGTGATCCTCAATCTCTCACCGCTCCACATAGTAGTGGAGGAAACTGCAAAGAAGACATATCTCAGACTCAAGAAGACAGAATCAACGAGGGTAAATCGCATCAAAGGAGAAGAAATTCTAAATGACTGCGCATACCTCATTGATCTGCCAGCTGATCTAATGATCAAGAAGTTCAGTTTTGAGAAGAATTTTGCCATCAAACTGAGCACAAAGAAAGAATGGGACGAGGATATTATACACTCTCCCAAGAATGGAACCATCGTATGGTATACGGATGGATCCAAAACAGAAGAGGGAACTGGAGCAGGAGTCTACGGGCCGCGCACCGAATACTCTGAAGCAATGGGAAAATTCCCAAGTGTCTTCCAAGCAGAAGTATATGCTTTGGAAAGATGTATCCAGTTCAATCTCGACAGAGGATACAGTAAGCAACATATAGCTATACTATCTGACAGTCAAGCAGCTATTAAAGCATTGGGTTCAAACATCATCAACTCCAAGATGGTTTGGACATGCCTCCTCAAACTTAACGAGTTAGGCAAGAAGAATAAAGTCACCCTCCTTTGGGTACCCGGACACATCGGGGTTGAGGGAAATGAACGAGCTGATAAGCTGGCAAGAAAGGGTGCGGCAACGCAACTCTATGGACCAGAACCATTCTGTGGTTTGGGACATACGTTTTTCCAAGAGGAAATTAAAAAGAAAGGGAGACAAGAAAGAAACGAATTATGAAAAAATCTCCCTAGGCTTAGGCAAGCCAAGGAACTACTCGGAGGATATAACTTCGGAAGAGCCAAGGTATGCACTAACCTAAGTAAAACAAGTCTCAAAGCAATAACAGGCTTCCTAACGGGTCACTGCAGGCTCAGGGAACACCTACGCAAACTGGGACTTGAAGAAGACGGTACTTGTAGATTTTGTGAAGAAGAGGCCGAGAATCCTCGACATCTCCTAGCGGAATGCAATGCCGTGGTATTCGCAAGAATCAAAGCCCTAGGTAGACACTGGGTAGAAGTGGAATCTCTCCACACCTTGGACCCCCTCAAGATCCTAGACTTCATTAGATGTCTGGGACTTGAGGGTGTGCTTTGACGGGCAACACCGGGAAAGCTGAGTAGGGGGAGTACAATAGATCTTATAGGTCGCGGTGCATATTTCACCCCAATTAATAAAATAAATTAATCAATATAGTTACCCACTAGTGATGTATTGAAAGTCTAATTTTGACATTGGCAAATATTTGTTTATGTTAAATGATTCACATTGAAATGAAAAATTAGTTTAGAATTTGATATTATTTTCTATTATCAGATAGACTTAAGTTTTGCTTCATTACACTTTGTGAAGTCTTGTTGAGAGTGTTGAAGTAATGTTTGCCAGAATTGTTGACATAATATCGACCCTCCCTACATATATGTGCGTAAGTGCACAAACCTAAATTTTACACCGGAGCGATTTAATGTTTCTATGTAGTTTTTTTGACATAACTTTTTTTTCTATTCGACATATTTACTTGAAAATTCGCAGCTATTATTCAATTAATGTGTGTAATAATACTGCGTATTTAATTTCTTTACAAATGCAATATTTTTAGAAATTTAGCACTTACTCACATATACGTCGGAAACAAAACCAACATCTACCAGCTTAACTACCACTTGAGTTGTTATACGCCGGGATAATACTATTGTGTTTTTAAGGCATATATTGACATGATTCTAACTATTTACACTTGTGTAATAATACTGTATTACTAGTTATCTTCCTTTGTTTTGTGTATGAAATTGGATTTTGTTTAATAACAAAGTAATATTTAGCAGATTCTTTTCATTAAGGAAAGTTAGATCAAAATAATGAAACATTTTTTCAAACATGGATAAAAGTACAATGTTTTATTAATAACAAGACTTCTAGAAAAATAACAATTTCGTCTTATCAATCAGTGAAAATAAATACCTTTCAATATATATGTATACTATACCAATATTATTTTGTCTGTTGCAATAACATTGGCATTATTTATGATGAAATACTTATTGTAATTACGGTTAGAGGAATTAAGGTACATTCATCTTTATATTTTATGTATGTAAATCATACAATGTATATAATATTTTATGTATGTATGGTATATGCGCTGGTTTACACCAAACAATGCATCAGGATGTCCAACGTATATCGACTTAAAGTCACTTACTCAGATATACGCCGACGTCTTTAAATTATTTGGTGCACTTACGCACATATACGTTTCAAAAAAGGGTCAAATATCCAAAATTTTGACCCAATTATTTCATCAATGAAAATATACGATATTTTAAGATACTTAGTGTAAAAAAAGCGATTTTGTCAAAAATGTTACTTACGCACATATACGTAGGGAGGGTCGATATGATACCAACACACCCCAACTATAGCCAACTTCCAGATAAACCCACCATTACAACATAGTGACAATATGTACATAGATAAATATTAAAATTACCTCTTCTTGAATGTATTCAATATCTTTCCCATTGTCAGTCAAAGTTTGAAGAATTTGAATGCGATATTGCATATCTTCAGGATGTTCATGTTCTTTTATAATATGAAAGAAGTGTTTCCTTGTATGTGTCAAAAGATCAAATTGTCCTTGAATAAGGTTCTTAACAAATAACAACTCTGCATGGCGACATTCTTTAGGTTGGTCTTTTTGCAATAAATCTGAAGTTGCTACCCAAAGTCTCTCTACTGTATTTTGCTAAAAACACAATTACCTACATTATAATAATATTATTCTACATTAAAATATAAATGTAGAATAATATTATTATAGCAAGCAAATAAAATAATATGAAATCCATTCATCCATCCCATCACGACACCTCCCATAAGTGAGGTAGCCAGCGGACCAGGGCTTATAATAAACAAAATAATAAATATGAAATCCTGCAACTCATATTGATAGGTAAGTTTGAAGGGCTACGTGGTCCAAGGAGAAAGCAAACTTCATAACCATGCTATATAAAAGACTGGACTGCAGTAAGGAGTAAGGTAAGGAGTATATAGAGGAATTCTTCCAACTGGTCACCGATATTAGGGAAAGCTAATATGACACAAAGAGAAGAAGGTTCTACATATTCATTAACAATTTTTAATAATTCATCTTCTTTAGTTATAAACACATTATAAACAGATTATTCTCTTACATCTTGCAGACGATTTGTAGTTACACTTTCAGATAACTCTTTAATAGCTTTCAATCGTTGAGAAACAGGTGTTTCTTTACTAAGTTCTCGTTCTAAATCCTGCGTTATATTCAATTCTGTGGTCCCTCGACCAGAATCTGGAACACATATACAATTACCTACTTCTCTCTGCCAAATTATCCACAACATAAAAATAACAGTCAATGTAGGAATGATTTAGATAGAAATCTTTATAATTCAACAATTAAGAAATATAAATTATTAAAAAAAAATTACAGAGACATACCTGCGCTACCTTTACCAATCCGTAAAAAAATTTTCAGCCTGTCATGGAAAGATTTGATTTCTTTGTCCTTAGAATTCATGATACTATATGTTTATTAAGATCCAAACATAAAAAAATCACATTGGATGAATAAAGATTTATAAAAATAATATATAAACTATCTAAAATGCACAAAAGCAATATCTACAATACAAAATAACAACTCGCTGCTCATCACCCCACCACAATCTAAGCGAAAATTTGACAGCGCCAGTTGATAGGTATCTTGAATATTTTAACACTGTCTCGATAGATTTTGGACGACTAAACGACTACGAGTCGACTCATTGTTATGATTCACGACTGGTTAGAAATAATTTTTAATATCAGTTATTTTAGAAGGATTGACTATGTAACAGTTACGAGACATTTTTAATGTTTTTTTTAAATATTCTACAATGCACATCCGTTACTTGATATTTTAAAATCGCGATCGATTTCGGTAAACCTTTACCATTGACGAGCGAGATAATACTGACTAATATTTTTGTTAAAACATCTACAAAAACAAAATAATTGAAAACAATATCTGCACCTGTTAAGGATTAGGCATTGTAAACATTGTGAGAAGAGGTGATTTATAATGATTTATTACTTTATTTACAATATTTACGTTTGAATTCAAAGCTTTATTAATTTCTAATGTTTCCAAAGAACATAGTTTAAAATAATTATTAATATTTGTATATTTGAAAGAACTATTTGTTTTTACGAAATTGTGATCAAATTTAATAATATGATTCGCGAACTCAGAATAATTACTATTTTTAAGGCAAAGTTCGTGCTCTCGAAAGGGTCGTTCACATTTGTTCACTTTCAGTGATCACTCCGGATGATCCTCCAAGATGAACAGGTGTGAACAGGCGTTTCATCAATAGTGATCACTAGCGATGACGGAGTAAAGCATCACCTATCTACATATAGGTGATGAGTAAAGAGATTACCACTTGAAACGAAACGGATAGCCTAGTATTCACAGCAATTTTAAAATTTTCGACGCCGGGACCCTCTACAGACGGACGCCCGAAGTTTTTCGTTTGTAACGGTGGCGCATTATTCGTTTTGTTTATTCATGATAAATTAATGAAATACTGCATTATAACGTTTATAAATTTAGGGGAAAGAAAAATAAAATATTACTGAGGGGAACACAGGATAATAAACTATAAATCTGCTGACTGCTGTACCCCTACAGCACGTCGAACAAGTAATAAGCATACAGATTGTCCTCTTCGTGTCAATAAAAAATAAGACATTCAGGATTCTTTCGTTTTTCCTTGGAGCACTTGGCAAAGAAGTGGTCTTCAACTCTTCCGTAAGTTTTCAGGTGTTCGAAAAAATAAAGACACATGAAATTTTGAATTCCAAGTATCTAAATTTTTTGTTGGCACAGAAAGGATGGCTTGCATGTTTATTACATGAGGCTGGTATACTGGCTACCCACTTGTGGGATATACTGTGATGGTGTGGAATAGTACATTCAGAATAGGTGCAAATTGTAGTATATATTATGTGAAGTTTTGAGACCATTTGCCTATTCCATGACACTCGATAACTTATGGAAAATAGTGGGAGACCAAATATTTATTTCTATTTATTATTTACTATTTACTGTACATTGATTACAAGAAAATTCGTATTTTATTTTTCCTTTTTTATAAATTTGCAAATAATATCTCTCGAAATGTATAAGACAATGAACAAATCATGAATAAACAAGATGGTCAACCATACACTGGCGTGCACGTGTATTTTGAAGCTCTGGATTTCAGATAAGATATTTGGTTAAATATTAAATATTTAGAGTTTAATTTGTTCATGTACTCTGCACATAACAGGTATTTATAATTTGATTACTAAATTGTGGATCCTGATCATCATTATTCATCGATTTATGCCCTTTTTTGTTTTCTTTGTTTCGCTATAATTTTGTGGCGTAATTTTTGGCGAATATTTTTGTTTGTATGTAAAATTTATTTCATTTCGCTGTTTTTTTTTCTGTCGAAATTTTTGCCAATAATTTAATTGTTTTTTATTTGTTTCGCTGAAATTTTTTCATACTGTAGGTACTTATTTTAGGTACCAACATGGACGAAATCCCTCCTAAACCTCCGATTCCCCCGGACCCGCCGGAGGAAAACAGGAAAAGAAAACGGAGTGACGATGCGCAATTGATACCAAAAGGGATCTCATCTGATAGTGTTTTCGAAAATAATTCGTCCCAAATTGGGAAAACAAAGGAGACACCATCTGTCTCTCACACTCCCACTATACGAGAATACTTTTACGATTCTAAGTCTGTAGGTCCGTTTACTGTTTTTGTTCAATATGCAGACACTAAAACTACTGCACCATTGCATCCTATGCAATTGGGAAAAATCCTTTTCTCCAGAAATGTACAGGGTGTCGTTAATGGGTCTATCAAATCGGAAGGTAAATATAAAGTATCAGTAGCATTCTCTTCAGCAAATCATGCCAATTCATTTTTGAAAAATGCGTTTGTTCTTTCTAACTCTCGATACAAAGCTTTCGTTCCTTCTTTCCTTTCGTACCGCATGGGTATCATAAGGGGGGTAGACGAGGATTTATCTGAGGAGGAACTAAAAAGTGCCATCTCAGCCGGAAACCCTAAAATGGATATCGTGAAGGTGAGGCGCCTTGCTTATAAGGATAGACAATCAGAAACCATTTGTTGGAAACCATCCCGATCAATTGTCATCACTTTTGCCGGACAGTCTCTACCCAATCAGGTTTATATTTTTTATAGCTCGTTTAGAGTAGACCTATATGTATTACCGACGTTGCAATGCTTCAGATGCTGCAAATTCGGACATACTAGGGCAAACTGCCGCTCGGTCCAAAAATGTTTTAAGTGCGGTGAGTGCCACGCCTCTGAAGAATGCCCATCTCAAGATTTGAAATGTTTCAATTGTGGCGGTGACCATAAAGCAATTAGCCAATCATGTCCAGAGCATCGTAGACAAAAAGCAATAAAGGAAAGCATGGCAACTGAAAATTGCTCCTATATCCAAGCTGCAAAAATGCACCCCCAGAAAAAAACCCTGTTCTCGGTAATCACAGCAAATACTGGCAATAACAGTAGACCCCAAAAAAATAAGCCCGTTCCTAATCTCCAAAAACCACCTAACAAAAAAGAGCACAACTCCATGCTTATGTTCCCAAATGGTAACCCTACTTACACTGCCCCTGATGGGTGCGCCATTGCCTCAGCACCCTCTGATGAAGAACATTCGTATGCCATGAACCCTACTGTCGAATCTTTAGGGGAAGACCTTAACAAAGATAACCAATTCTACCTGAAATCATTGATAACCATCTTAATTGACGCACTCTCTTCACAAACCTCTTACAATACAGGATCACTTATCTCTACGCTTCAATCCTTCCTAATCAAAAATGGCCAACACTCCTAAAAACAATTTTCCAAAAAAGACTCACAACTCACCATCTCATAGTTCTACTCGCCCTCATTCTTTAAACTTTCTCCAATGGAATTGCCGAAGTGTCTCATCTAGCAAAAATGACATCATATACCTTATTCAAAAATTTGAAATAAATATAGCAGCCCTCAGCGAAACATGGTTACAGCCACTATGGAATTTTAACATTCCCGGGTTCCATTGTTTAAGAGACGATCGTTTGGACTCAAGGGGCGGTGGAACGGCCCTCTTAATTCAGTCCCACCTCCCATTTCAAATGATAAAAACCCCAAAAAATCCATCTATACAATTAATAGCTGCCTCAGTAAATGGAATTTCTGTCATCTCTACTTATATTCCACCCAATACAAATTTTGATGAAAACTATTGGAATTCAGTACTTCAAAACTTGCCTAAGCCCCTCCTTATTCTGGGTGACCTGAATGCGCACTCAGTTAGCTGGGGCTGCTCTAGAAATGACAGATCCGGCAATTCAATCCTTTCTTTTGCAGACTCACACAATCTATGTATTTTGAATGACGGCTCTCCAACAAGGTTTACCTCCCCTCAACAAAATGCAAGTGCGGTCGATCTATCCTTGATTTCTGATTCGATCGCAGCCTCATCCACGTGGCATGTTCTTATCGATCCTCTTTCAAGCGATCACTTTCCTATCCTGGTGAGTATTATGTTAGATATGGTTGGATATGTCTAGTAACAGTACAATTGTGTCTATTTACATATCTTTGGTTTTGTTGTAATCTATGGTTGTCACTTCCATTTTGTTTTTCCTTCTGAATACATGATGTTAAAATCAATGGCTTTTTATTTCAATTAATAAATGATCCCAACAGTGGTTATGGACCCAGAAATGCTCTCAGGAATATAATAGTGCTATTAACTATTTAATAAACAAGCAGAGATAGTGAATTTTATAAATTGTACTGTGACTTTTAACCTTTGAGGTTAATCAAAAGAAACGAAAAAACAAGTGAAGATTTATCATTCAAATCTTTGTATTGTTGCTTGCATTGTGAATTAATATAAACTTTTGTGACTTTTAATAGTGATAATAAGTTTTAAAGGGAAAGAAAGTCAAGAAAATACAAGCAATAACACAGCACAATCTCTCAATAACGCAATGTCAAATTCATATTCACTACCGACAATTAGAAAATTATCTGGACGAGAAAATTATTCCACATGGCAGTTTGGAATGCAGATGTTTTTGTTGGCAGATGATCTTTGGGATGCAGTGAATGGTGAAGAAATACCAGACAAAAGAATTGACAATAAAGCTAAAGGAAAAATTGTATTAATGGTAGAAGAAAAATTGTGGCCAACGATTCAAAAATGCTCAACCGCCAGAGAAGTGTGGAAACAGCTTGAAAAGGACTATGCTGGTGAGGGTTTGATGAGGAGATTAGGCCTCTTACGCAAACTTCTCAGAGTTCACTTAACAAATTTTACCTCTATGGAAAGTTATTTGAATGAAATATTATCATTGGCACAAAAACTGGAAGCAATCAAGGGAGGAATAGATGATGAATTGATTGGAGTCATCATGCTTAATGGATTGACCGATGAATATAATCCAATGATTATGGGAATTGAAGGTTCTGGTACGAAAGTGACAAGTGATTCTATAAGAACCTTATTAATTGAACACTCGTCACAAAAACCAATTCAGAAGAGCGCTTCAAATTATAGCGCGCTTATTCCTTCTCAAGGAAAACAATGGAAACCTAAGTGTTTTAAATGTAATAAAATCGGACACAAATCCTTTCAGTGTAAAGATAATAAACAATCTAACTTCAAAAATAATGAAGATAAAAAACAAGAGAACTTCAATAAGAGGGCCAATTCAGCCACAGTTTTATTTGCAGCAATGTCGACATCGAAGACTCAATCTAGAGATTGGATTATTGACTCTGGAGCTAGTGCTCATATGACAATGAAAAGTGACTGGATAAAACCCATGTCAAACAAGTTTCAAAGTCAAGAAATCATTGTGGCAAATCAACAAAAAATTGTAAGTCAAGGAATCGGCGATGTAAAAGTTGACTTACATGGTGAACAAGCAACTATTAAAGATGTTCTGTATGTGCCCAAATTGGCAGCTAATTTATTATCAGTAAGTAAATTGACTGATAAAGGATTTATCTGCGTCTTCACCAAAAAGGATTGCAAGGTTTATCCAGAAAAAGCATGTACTATTAAAGGGGAGTCACTATTACTAGGCTCTCGAAATGCTGGAATATATAAGTTGAATGAGAGTATTGATTCTGTTGAAAAAGAACCAATAGTAAATGATGGTACAAAAGAGATGACCATGACTTCTATAGAAAGTCACCTGCCGAAAAGACTTTGGCACAGGCGTCTTGGGCACCTATGCAGAAAGTCCATGACACTATTATCTCAAGGCATGGCTGATGGCATCAAATTTTCTCCAGGAGAAGATGACCAATGTGAAGAATGTGTTAAAGGGAAACAAACAAGAGTTATTCCCAAGAAACAAGGAATGAGAGCGACAGAAAAACTTCAGCTCATTCATTCAGACGTATGTGGACCTATGAGCACAGAGAGTTGGGGAGGTGGAAAGTATTTTTTGACCTTTATAGACGATTTAACTCGTAAAACTTTTGTGTATATTATTCGTACAAAGGATGAAGTTGTTAAAAAGTTTATTGAATTCAAGGCATTTGTTGAGAATCAAACAGGATGCAAAATAAAGAATTTAAGAACAGATAATGGGGGAGAGTATGTCAATGAATCATTGTTGAATTTCCTCAAGAAACATGGAATCCGTCACCAGAAGACAGTTCCGAGGCATCCACATCAGAATGGAGTTGCAGAGAGAGCTAATCGGACTATTGTAGAGAAGGCGAGATGTATGCTCGAAGACGCTGAAATGCCTAGGGCCTTTTGGGCTGAAGCAGTAGTGACAGCAGTGTATTTAAAAAATGCATCTCCGCACGGATCAGTTAAAGATAAAACTCCAGAAGAAGCTTGGAATGGAAGGAAGATAAATATATCTCACTTTCGAGTATTTGGATGCAAGGCTTTTGCAAGGATTCCAGATGAAAAAAGAAAGAAATTTGATTCAAAGAGCAAGCCGTGGGTGTTTGTTGGATATGGAGATGGAGTAAAAGGCTACAAATTGGTAGATCCAGAGAATGGAAGAAGTGCTATATATGAGTCGGACGTTGTCTTCTTCGAAAATGTCAAGGGATGGAACACAAAATCAGAAACATCAAAGGACGATGTGCATTATGAAGAAATTCCTATGGAATCATTATTCGACACGCCTCCAAATATAAGCGAAGTGGATAAAGATCCACAGTCAGAAATTCTTTATTTAGATGATCAACTCGAGGAGTCAGAAGATGATCATTCAAAATATATGGAAGAAAATGATGAAGAAATAATGGAGGAGGAGGAAACGGAAGAGAGTGACGAAGAAATTGAACCAGATAGAAGGATTTCAGCTAGAGGTCATATTCCAAAGAAATGGCCATCTGATATGGAACTATACAGTGCTTTACATGTTTTTAACAGTGAAAATATTGAAGATCCAAAAACATTAAATGAAGCCTTGTCACTACCCAACGGTAATGAGTGGAAAAAGGCCATAACAGAAGAGCTGACATCACTTCAAGAGAACAATACTTGGATTCTGGTTGATAGGCCTCAGAATCAAAAGGTGATTAAAAATAAATGGGTTTTTAAGAGAAAGAAAGGCCTCGAAGGGGATAAATTTAAAGCAAGACTAGTTGCAAAAGGTTTCACGCAGCAATATGGTGTGGACTTTGAAGAAACTTACGCACCCGTTGTACGAAAGTCAACCTTTAGAATGCTTTTGGCATTAGCAGCCGAACTAGACCTTGAACTGGAACAACTTGATGTGAAGACAGCCTTTCTTCATGGAGATTTGACAGAAACTGTATATATGGAACAGCCGCAAGGATTCATAGAATCTAAAAATAAAGGAAAAGTATGTTTACTAAAGAAGGCCATATACGGATTAAAACAGGCATCCAGATGTTGGAATGAAACAATCAATGCAGTTTTATTGGAATTGGGTCTAAAACAATCTCTAAGGGACCCATGTGTGTATTCAAAAAGGACACAAAATTGTACAATAATTTTAGCAATTTATGTTGATGACTTAATAATATTATTTGATGATAAAGTAGAGGCAAAGAGAATCAAAGATGGTTTGGAAAACAAATTTCAAATGAAGGATCTTGGAGAGGCAAAACACATTCTGGGAATGCGAATAAGACGTGATCGAGCTCAGAAGAAATTATGGATTGATCAAGAAGGGGATATTCTTGAAATACTCAAGAGATATAAGATGGAAGACTGTAGGACCATGTCAAGTCCTCTGGATCCGAATCAAAGACTTTCGAGACCCACAGAGGGTGAAACATCGGAAGATGTGATGAATAAGTATCCTTATCAGAGTCTTGTGGGTTCACTCATGTATTTTGCTGTTACATCTAGACCAGACATTGCACATGCATGTAGTGTTTTAAGTCAATATAACTCATGTTATAATGAAGTGCATTGGCGAGCAGCAAAAAGAGTATTAGCCTATCTGAAAGGGACATCAAAGTTATGTTTATGTTACAGGAAAACAAATAAAAATATATTTGGATTTACGGATGCAGATTGGGCTAATGACGTAGATGATAGAATATCATACAGTGGTTTTTTCTTTGTGTTAAGCGGAGCAGCTGTTTCTTGGGAATCCAGAAAGCAAAAATCTCCTGCATTATCTGCTGCAGAAGCAGAATATATAGCTTTGACGGAAGGTGCCAGAGAAGCAAAGGATTTAAAAGGACTTTTACATTGGTTGTGGAGACCTCAAGGAACAGTGAAATTGCTATGTGATAGTCAGAGTGCAGAAAAACTTTCTAGAAATTCTGGTTTTTATAAACGATCTAAACATATAGATCTTAAAAATCGTTATGTGAATCATGCTGTGAAAACGGGAGTTGTACAAATTGAATATTTATCAACTGACCATATGGCAGCGGATAGTTTAACCAAGGGTTTAAATGGAACTAAAATTAAAGAGTTTTTATCAGATTTTGGACTCGAAAAAGTGTAATCCAATTGTAATGTTATGGGGGAGTGTTAGATATGGTTGGATATGTCTAGTAACAGTACAATTGTGTCTATTTACATATCTTTGGTTTTGTTGTAATCTATGGTTGTCACTTCCATTTTGTTTTTCCTTCTGAATACATGATGTTAAAATCAATGGCTTTTTATTTCAATTAATAAATGATCCCAACATATTACTGAAAGAAACCAAAATCCTGAACAAAGATGTAAGGTGGGGAAAAATTATAACAAAGCAAACTGGAAAGAATTTACGTCATTAGTAGAACAAACAACATCAAGTGTCAAACCTTCTAATTCCCCTGTTGACATAGAAACAAAATATGAGAGAATTCTCTCAATCATAGAGGACTCATCTGAACCCTCTGTGCCGAACCACAAGTTGTGCAAAAAAAATCCCATATCTCCTCCGTGGTGGGACAGCGAATGTACCCAAAGTATTAAAAAAAGAAAAGAGGCAATCAAAATATTTAGGAAGGATGTAACAACCGAAAATTATATACTAACAAAACAAATTCAGGCAGAAACGCGCAGGCTCTTAAGAAAGAAAAAGAAGAAAGGATGGACAGATTTCTGTAATAGTCTTTCTCCCAACACTCATCCTTCAATCGTATGGAACTCCATACGCAGGTTTCGTTCTTCCTATCTACCTCCTAAATCTCATATACAAGACGAAGGTTATATTGATGCTTTCATAAATAAACTCGCCCCCCCACATGTACCTAATGAAACAGAAATAAGCTGGGTTTCCTCTCAGAAGAAAACTACTCCAGGTTTTCTTGATTCCCCTTTCTCTGTCGAGGAACTACTTGGCACTATAAAGATTCTGAAGAATTCCTCTCCGGGGTTGGATAACATACCATACAGTGTGTTTAAACATCTCCCGGATAATTTTTTAAAACTCCTTCTACAGTTCTACAATGACTGCTTATCAAGTGGGCTTGTGCCAGAGGCTTGGCGAAAATCTTTAATTATCCCCATCCTGAAACCTGGACGAGACCCCTCACTTGGATCTTCATATAGACCTATTGCCCTATCGTCCTGCTCTTTGAAAATTTTGGAGCATATGTTAAAAAAACGTGTTGAGTGGTATTTGGAAAATGGTGATCTTCTGTCAAGTTCCCAATTCGGGTTTCGAAAAGCCCGCTCTTGTTTAGATAACCTAAGTATTTTAACCTCAGACGTAAGAGCGGCTCTTATTAACAAGGAATATACGGTTGCATCATTTTTGGATATTGAATCAGCTTACGATAATGTGCGCATTGATCTATTAATGACGATTCTGCAAGACTTGGGTATTCCTAGCCTTATTTTAAAACTTCTTTTTGGCATCTTCTCGCAGCGCACCATGGTTTTCAAAACTACTGATAGACTAGTCTACAGAAAAGTCTATAGAGGGCTTCCCCAGGGCTCTGTCTTGAGCCCGCTGCTTTTCAACGTCTATCTCTCAAAAATTAACTCAAATATTGGCAGAGATTGTAAACTACTACAGTATGCGGATGATATAGTTCTATATTCATCCAATAAACTCCTCTCAAAATCTATCGACGCTATGTCATCAAGCATAAACTCTCTGAATTTCTGGCTCACTTCGTTGGGTCTCTCTATCTCTCCCCAAAAAAGTCACACAATGGTTTTTACGAAATCACATAAGACCCCAACAGCAAATCTCAAATTAGAAAATACCCCCATACCATGTGTCGAACAAGTAAGATTCCTGGGGATGATTCTAGACAGAAAATTGTCTTGGCGTCATCACATAGAACATATCGTCTCTACATGTGAAAGAAATATTAATCCTCTGAGGGCTGTATGGTGGGGATGTCACCCAACTACAGTCAAACTACTGTACAACGCACTAATACGCAGTCTGCTTGATTATGGTAGCTTTTTGATGGACCCCTTGCCCAAGTATCTTCAATTAAAACTAGACCGCATACAACACAGGTGCCTGCGCATGGTGCTGGGAGCCATGTCCACCTCCCCTGTAAATGCTCTTCAAGTAGAAGCGGGAGAAATGCCCTTGAAAATAAGAAGACAGTTTTTGTCGGACAATTTCCTTGCAAAAAGAATATATCTGCTTAATCATCCTCTCATGCAATCAATCACAACATTAGGAAACAGGTTGTGTGACAGCGTGAGAGAAATTCCAAAACCTCTACTTATCAAAAGCTTAGAATCTCTCTCGGAAGAAATGGTTTCCTTACCGAAGAGAAATGTTCTACCATATTTTTCCACTCCATTTCCAGCTTTGGTACACATCCCAGAAGTCATACTGGATGGATTTAGTTTTTTCAAGTCTCATCTCAGTCTGAGTGTTTGCCAAAGTGATTTCCGCCGAATTGTTGATCGTTTTCCAACGTATACACAAATTTACACAGACGGATCCAAGCTTCCACAGTCTAACAGCTTCGGTGCATCGGTCTACATCCCAAAGTTACAAGTGCAACTTCAATTCAAAATCCCGAATCCCTGTTCCATTTTCACAGCTGAGACTGTAGCGCTTGCTGAAGCATTGAAAACAGTTGTCGATTTGAATTTGAACAAAATAGTTATATTTGTGGACTCCCGCAGCGTTCTTGACGCAGTTTTGGGACTCCCGAAGTCGTTAATACACAATTCTATTATATGTAGGGTAAAGAAATATCTTTTCGACCTCCATTTCGCATCGAAAACTGTATTGCTGGCTTGGATCCCGTCCCATCGCGCCATTGGGGGAAATGAGGTCGCTGACGAGCTGGCAAAGTCCGCCATAAATAATGGAGTGACTTCAAGCATACACGAACCGTTAATCGCTGACTTGGGCAAACAGTTCCGCGAAAGAGCTCTCACTGCGTGGCGTGAAGATTGGTCAGAGACGAGCAAACTTAAAGGTAAGTACTATCGCACGATCCAACCCGAAATTCCG
Organism: Athripsodes cinereus; assembly: GCA_947579605.1. Classification (NCBI taxonomy): domain Eukaryota; kingdom Metazoa; phylum Arthropoda; class Insecta; order Trichoptera; family Leptoceridae; genus Athripsodes; species Athripsodes cinereus. The sequence goes on along the minus strand of OX388307.1, from coordinate 23,748,663 downwards.
AGTGCCCCGTGGTACTCAAGCGGAAGGCTTAACAAAATGGAAATCTCTGTACTTTCAAGGATGAGATTGGGACATTGTGTGATCGCTACCCATCTTCATAGACTGGGGCTCGTAGAGAGCTCTCTCTGCGAGTGTGGCCAGGACGATGAGACGATTGACCATGCACTCTTTAACTGCCCAATTCGTGCTGACATAAGTTTATACGACCATATAAGAGACGTGAATCGCCCCTTTGATGTTTGCCACCTACTCTCCCTCGGGTCTAACGATGTCAATAGGCAGATTGCAAAATACATTAAAACTTACAATATCATCTTGTGACCTTATTGAAATTATAATAATGATTGACTGATATGAGATCTAACATGGGCAAAATCACCCTCTGTTGGGTGGAACGCCCACAAAAAAAAAAAAAAAAATGAATAAACAAAACGAATATTGCGCCACCGTTACAAACGAAAAAGCTTCGGACGTCCGTCTGTAGAGGGTCCCGGCGTCGAAAGTTTTAAAATTGCTGTGAATACTAGGCTATCCCCCGTATTTCCACTGCCATAGAAACGAAACAAATTATTTTGTCTATGGAATATTTAAGTCATTGGCCAAAAACGTTATAGTTAAGTATGGCTATATAAAAAAAAAGAAAAAATATTTTTGACAAATCGATGACATTTATTGTGGCGTGTATGTTTTGCTACGTTAAATAATTTTGATGAACAATTTTAAGCCGAGAATCTACAACCTTTTTTCGATACATCTGTGGGTGGACTCATGGAATAATAAATATACTAAAGTGGGTGGAATACGGCTGCAGCGAAGCACAACAAGTATACTGGAAAATACTTTCCGCCTTGATCTTCGAATCAGTGCTGGAGAGAGAAAATACATTTATAACGATGCCTTTTTTACAGATTTCATAGGTTAATAAGTTTAAATATCAGAGACATTGTTGACCTAAAAGGGTGATGTTTTTCCACCACCAGCCTGGAAGACTCATAGTTACAAAATAAATCATTCCTAGGACAGCAACCTCACGAAGTCAGGCGTGACGACGAAGTCGTCACACATTTGGTGAAGAACCTTCTAGAGGAGAGGAGGCTAGTTACTTCTGTGTGTAGTTATATTGACTGTCCAGCTCCATAACTCAACAAGGCAAAAATTTCATTTAATTCAACGCCACTCTTCCAATTTCACAAACAAATGAAAGCTATAAAAAATATACGCTCCCTTCATACTTATTTTAAAAATTTAGTGATGGAAGTCATTTATTGTAGTCCACTGATTTTTCAGATTCAGGAATAAGCTAAAATAAATCAATTTACGAATGAAAAAACAAATACAAAGTTTTCAAATATATATTTACTCTTCAATTTAATATTGAAACTTATTGCTCTCACCATGATATTAGAAAAATAATGAAAAGGAAGACAAGTATTACTTAAACCCTATTTATAGGCAAAACTTTATACTAAAGTCTTAAAGTGTTATACAAAGTATTATTTTAACTAAAATTCAAAAGTTTTTGTTGCACTATCAAAAGTTCGATTACAAGGAGATTTGAACGTTAAGTAGAGAACTTTGATACTTCATTATCTACAGTTTGATTATAAAAAAAAATTGAGTTGAAAGTAATTGACATATTAGATTCTCCCTTATTTGTAGTTTGATTACAAAGTGAATTTGAGCTAGATTCTCCATTATCTGTAGTGTGATTACAAGGAGAATTTGAGCTGGAAGCAGACATAGTAGATAATCCATTACTGGCATCAGTATTTAATATGTTACATTGCTTATTGACAACACCTGAAACCAACAAAAACATAAAATAACGTTTAGATATAAAGCAAACCAACAATTATTAAAAAAAAATTGATCACTTGTCCTTTATGGGCTTTTGTTTGACAGTCATTATATATATATAAACATGACAGTTGATGAGTTTAATATGGGAGTAAAAGTAACATATTATGCGAACTGAAAAATACTTACCACACTTGATATGGCATTTTATCTCTTTCTTTAGTTTTTGAATGTGTTTTGGAAAGTCCAATTTTAACGGTAACGCACCAGGTTTTAATTGCCTTGGTCCTGTTCTGTTTGTTATAAAGCAATATTTATCAAACTGTTAGGAGCATACTTAAGACTGTATAGTTGGTTTAGAACTCACTCTCCTTATATTTGGAATCCACAAGCGGCTAACGTGATCATCCTTAAGGAATCTATAAATCAAAATAAAATATGCATTGTGATAAAAGTACATTATTAAATTACAAACAATCTCAGATACAAAGAAAAGAATGCGGCCTGCATTGTTATTCATGTACTTGAATAGATAATATTATATTATTTGTTTGACATACCTGTGGAAAGAATCAGTTCCTCCTTTGACGAGTTTTGCATTGTAACCAAATCTACAGCATCTTTGAAACTTTCCCATTATTTACAAAAATGTGGAAAAGTTTTGAAGAAACCCTCCCCCCCTCAGGCTCCCAAACTGAGCTTTATGAATGAAGTTAAGTTAATTTTGAACGAGATTGATGAGTTCATAGAGAAGTGATCTTACAATCATCTCATCTGGCAGTAATATTCTACATATTATCAACAACATCAACTAACCTCACTTTCGTGACAGTTGTCACTAGCGCACGACAAATTCTTTTTTCTGTGGCCGTGAAAATACGCGATTTTTGGGATAGCCTAGTATTCACAGCAATTTTAAAATTTTCGACGCCGGGACCCTCTACAGACGGACGCCCGAAGCTTTTTCGTTTGTAACGGTGACGCATTATTCGTTTTGTTTATTCATGAACACTTATATTTTTACATTTATTATTATTATATTGGATGATTTATTCGGCGCCGTTTAATTAATAATTATTGTTCATTGCCTTGTACATTATTTTGAGAGATAACACAAATTTATAAATCTGATAGAAAGGTTAAGAAGTGTATGATCGACAAAAAATTAATGAAATACTGCATTATAAGGCTTTTAAATTTAGAGGAAAGAAAAATAAAATATTACTTAGGGGAACACAGGATAATAAATTATAAACTTAATATTACTGCTATCTTCTGACTGCTATACCCCTACAGCACGTCGAACAAGTAATAAGCATACAGATTGTCCTCTTCGTGCCAATAAAAAATAAGTCATTCAGGATTCTTTCATTTTTTCCTTGGAGCACTTGGCAAAGAAGTGGTCTTCAACTCTTCCGTAAGTTTTCAGGTGTTCGAAAAAATAAAGACACATGAAATTTTGAATTCCAAGTATCTTAATTTTTTGTTGGCACAGAAAGGATGGCTTGCATGTTTATTATATGAGGCTGGTATACTGGCTACCCACTTGTGGGATATACTGTGATAGTGTGGAATAGTACATTCAGAATAGGTGCAAATTGTAGTATATTACGTGAAGTTTTGAGACCATTTGCCTATTCCACGACACTCGATAACTTATGGAAAATAGTGGGAGACCAAATATTTATTTCTATTTATTATTTACTATTTACTGTACATTGATTACAAGAAAATTCGTATTTTATTTTTCCTTCTTTATAAATTTGCGTTATCTCTCGAAATGTATAAGACAATGAACAAATCATGAATAAATAAAACGAATAATGCGCCACCTTTCCAAACGAAAAAGCTTCGGGCGTCCGTCTGTAGAGGGTCCCGGCGTCAAAAGTTTTAAAATTGCTGTGAATACTAGGCTATCCGATTTTTGCAAGTGACAAGTGCGATTCCAAAGTCTGGGTTCTCCACCAGGTGGCGTTAAAATCAATTTAAAAGTCAGAAAATGTAAAGTAGCATTCACATTGCTTCACTTTGGATGATCATCCAGAGTGTCAGGGTCAAACCTGTTCATCGAAAGTGAACACGTCTGTTCACATTTGTTCATCCTATGCTTTCACTGCCGTGTCAACACTCACGGTCATGTTGTATGTAGTTTGACGTATTTTCGTATAAAAATAATTGAACAAATTCAAAAATTAAAAATAACACATAAATTAAATTAATATAGCTCTCGACTGCATAATAATTTTGTACATGATTCTGACATTCAATACAAATTCGTAGAGAATTAAACAAATAAACTTGTTTATGGTCGTTTCAGTGAAAGGACCTTTCATCAAAATTATGACGAGTGGTAATCTCTTTCCTCCGTCATCGCTAGTGATCACTAGCGATGAAACGCCCGTTCACATTTGTTCATCTTGGAGGATCATCCGGAGTGATCACTGAAAGTGAACGTATGTGAACGACCCTTAATATAAATCATAATTTCACGAGCCGATTCGTGGCACAAGAAAGACACAACATACCGGAAAACGTCATCAGGATTGTGCGGGGTGGGGGATATGTACTTTATTGGTGGGAGTGGTCAAACGGAGGGAGCTCCGGTGCATCCGTCATCTCACATCTGTGTCATTTCGTTTTTGGTCCAGTTGCTCGCGGTCGTTACTGTAATCGGTATTGGTGCTCGCTGCTTATTGTTGTTTTTTTTTTTTTGCCCAATTGATCACGCAGTGTTGCAGTTGTTAGGGAAAAAGGTAAGATAGTTTGAAATATTATTTAAAATGCTGGTAAAAAAAAAGGTACATTATATTTATAGTGCGAATAATTTTTTGAAATATCGTTAATTGTGATTAATAGTATGTAAAAAAACATTTCAATATTTATTAATTATCTATTATTTATACAATAATTTATTTCGTGATTGCCAGTAGGTACATAAAAGATGCATAAAAGAGACGTATTTGGTTTGGTGTTACTTTCACACTATAAATTTGTATTTCGATCGCCACATTGATACATTGTTTGACCTCAAATTTGGCTAATTGTGGACATTGATCATTGTGGAACCGAATATTGCTGATAAGATTATTAATTCTCGTGGTATTACAAAATAAAAAAAAAACAAATATAATCCATTATTGGCATACAATCAATGCGTTTGTGTATTCAATTAATTATTTCTCTTTGTAGATTTTTTTTTATTGGTCACGTGACGTGCTTGTTTATTTATTTATTTTTTAGTATCTAGACTCCCTAAAATTTCTGTAGAGATCCTTTCAGTATACTTGTTTAATATGCGTCCTCACCAGCTTTCTCTGGATGGTTTACCACCCTTCTGCCCTCTTGTACAGCTTCCACTATCTGTATTTTATCGGGTCAGGGGCCCAATGCCCCTAGGTTCTTCCTTGTCCATTTCTGTTTCCAGGCTCCCTAGCCACTGTTTAGAGATTCTTTCAAAATTCATGTTTAATATGTATCTTCACCAGTTTCTTCTGAGTTGTTTACTGACCTTCTGTCCTCTTCTACAGCTTCCATTACCTGTATTTTTGATCCTCTCACCCTTTGTAAGCATTTACAATGTCTATTGTCCATGTGTTGGAATAGATTGATTTAATTATTGTGTTATTTATGCATATATGATCATCTGCTGTATAAGTTTACATAAATGTTTCATATTATTTCAGATTGTTTGAACACTCTTCTACCATGGATCCAACTCTTTTTTGTGACATATTATGCGACAAAACCTTTAGCAGAAAAGATTCCAAAGTTCGACACATGGAAAAGTCCCACAATGATGAATTTATAAAGAATTTCAAAGCGTTCCTATGCAGTTGACGAGAGTATTGGAAACAGGTATCTACCTATAAAATATATATTACTAATCTATTATTAGTTATTACCATATACTACTTATACCATCACAGCGCATCCCACAAGTGGGGTAGCAAGCATGCATGTAATAAACTAATGTAATAATAAAACTAATCTTGCCTTGTATTTTCTACTATACTATACCCTCACGCCGTGTCCCAAGTGGGGTAGGCAGAGGGAACGGAACGCCAAACAGATATATCTTGTATTTTCTCTTTTTATAAATATTAATACTTCTATCTCATTCATATGTTTTCAGCGATTCTCTTTTCTGTAACATATATACTTCATTCTAAATACAACTGATTAATTCACAGGTTATTCTACAAAGAAAATTTTATCAATCATATTAATTTTCATAACTTGATATTTAGATTTTATATACGAGTGCTAGAATTTAAATATTGTGTTACTGAGAATGAGTGAACGGTTGCTCCAAAATGTTTTGACTCTCATAGTTAATTAATATAGTTGATTTTTAAAATGTTTTTTTGTTATTATTGTTTATTGAATATTGATATAACTATAAATATTTAACTATAAATCAACTCCACATTATTATTTTTCAGAAATTTTTTGAAAAAAAAAACATATTATTGATGCACACAGTAAATCTTGAGATACATCCACCTCCTCAAAAACTGAAAAAAAAAATAGCACGTCCTGACTGCAGTTTACAATGTCAAAATAAGTGTTTGATTGTTCATCTAACAGATAAGTCACATCTACCAAGATCACATGCAACAGCTGACATTCAGTTCAATGGAAGGTATATATTATTATTCTTCAATCATATTTTATTTGATTTTCAAAATGCAGACAGAGTACAGGGTAAAAATCTTAAGTAACATTTATTATTTTCTCACTTATATTTTATGTTCACTTGAGAGATCTACGCACTAAAGAAAATATGTAAAATATGAAATGAGGGACGGTAAAATCTAAGTAAAACTCTTACTTACTAACCTCCCCTCCTTTACCAGTATAGATGTTACAGGAATATTATGAGCTTCTTTAATTTAGTTTTTAAGTCAAATAGAATATAATATACCTAATCTATAATCTCATATTTGTGTACAATGATCTTAATTATTTATATTTTTTCAAAGTTCACGATATAGAAGATGTGAATGGAAAACTACTTGTTACCTCCCTTGTCAGGCATCACAATGCGATGCAAATATCTGATTGTACTCTATTATACTACCACTTCGTATGCCACCGAAATGAATTTTTTGCTGTAACATTGTATGTAACTTCTTCATTGTTTACGGGAATATAACTATATGTTTTCAACTTGTATTTAATATTTTTTATGGCTTTTTTTATGTTATATGTTGATAAATAAAATAATGCAAATAAACATCGTGTTTAAATTTTTATCATCGTGTTACATTTATAAAGTATTTGCTCTTGCCCCTGATATACCTACTCTTAATTCTCTACCTACCTGTTTTTTTTATAAGGGGGTTTCTCCTTTGGTTTGGATATCGAAGTAGGCATTTATTTCCTTCAGAAACAGGCTATAAGAGGTCTGATATTCTCTACCTGCTTTTTATAAGGGGGTTTCTCTTTTGGATTTGGATATCGTAGGCATTTATTTCCTTCAGAAACAGGCTATAAGAGGTCTGATATTCTCTTAATTCTCTACCTGCTTTTTTTATAAAGGGGTTTCTCATTTGGATATCAAAGTAGGCATTTATTTCCTTCAGAAACAGGCTATAAGAGGTCTGATATTCTCTTATTTCTCTACCTGCTTTTTTATAAGGGGGTTTCTCTTTTGGATTTGGATATCGTAGGCATTTATTTCCTTCAGAAACAGGCTATAAGAGGTCTGATATTCTCTACCTGCTTTTTATAAGGGGGTTTCTCTTTTGCAGAAGAAGGGTCTGATATATTCTGATTCTCTACCTAATTTTCTTATAAGGCTGGGGCCAACCTTTGGATATCTTAGTAGGTATGGCTTTCCTTCAGAAGCAGGCTATAAGAGGTCTGATATAAGTACCTACTTTAATTCTCTACCTACTATTTTATAAGGCTGGGGTCAACCTTCTTTTGATATCTAAGTAGGTATGTATGTCCTTTGACCTTTGTGAAGTCTTTTTGCGAGGGATGGAAGATACAATAAGGACATCGAATGAAGAAAAGTCGCCGCGCCGATGCTAGAGTGAATGGTGCACTTCGATCCATTAATAGCAATGTGTCGAACATTGCAAAAATGCTGGTGCTCAATACTCACAATAACATTCTGGTACCGATATTTATTCATGCAAGAGAAACTTGGACTTGGTTAAAGAAGGACGAAGGTGGAATAAATGCTGTATGGAGATGTGTTCACTGAGAAAAATGGTAGGTATAACGTTGCGAGATAGAGTGAAGAATAAGAATATCAGGAGAATGAGAGGAGTGCTGTGGACAGAATGCGTATAAACAAGCTACGATGGTTTAAACATGTTGAGCGAATGCAGAATGACGAATAGGATATATTTATCTGAAAGAGGGGGTGTGGCTTGATCACGTAGATCAAATTCTTAAGGACGGCCTCGTGTTGAGCAAGAGAAATCGGCGTGTATGTATGAGAATCTGGATGAGTGTAAAGGAAGTATGTAAGGATAGATCTATATGGCGTTCCATTCTCTCTGCTTACCCCACCTGAGGGTATATTATAATAATATGTATGTCCTTAAAGAAAGATACATTTTTTCATTCAATACTGCTGCAAGACTTATTTTCTGCGAAGATAGGGGTAGCCACATCACACCTTTGCTGGAAAAGTTGCACTGGTCAAGAGTTAGTGAAAGGGACCAATACAAACTATGCTTTATAGTCTACAAAGCTTTGAACGAAATGGCACCTCAGTCACTTTCTGAGCTCTGTGTTCTCAAAACACCTGCAAGTAGACCTCTACGCTCAGCTAAGACATCCACTAACATGCTAGACGAAAACAACAGAGCAAACGAGTCCTGCTTCCATGATAGAGCTTTTGGAGTCGCAGGACCCGTCATTTGGTACCTACTCCCCGAGGACCTCCGTAAAAACCAGCCGATAACAACGTTCAGGAGCAAGTTGAAGACATCGCTCTTCCAACATAGTTTCTCGCGCCCTTGAGATGGATGCTCCATAAACGATGCCGAATAAATCATCCAACATAATAATTATAATAATAATAATTTGTCAATAAAAGTAATCTTGATATATAAGTAGGTACCTAGTTTTGTATTTGTACAGAAGTCAGCTTATTCGTTGTTGAACATGTTGAAAAGGTTTTGTTTTGTAAAAACATACATACCATCACGCCGCTTCCCTCGCGGGGTAGGCAGAAAGGATCGAGGTCCACTTCCTTCTATCTTTGCATACATCTTTTGCTTCAGTCACTGTCATACAATTCCTCATGCATGCTCTCTTGTTCAATGTGCTCAACACATGACCGCTCTGAAGATTTAATTTAAATGATCTTGTCATTTAATTCTCGGACGTCTTTGCGCACCATTCCTCTCAACCAAATAAATCTTCTTAGTCATTCTGTTCTCTTTCATTCTTTCCACGTGCCCTAACCATCTTAACTTATTTACATTCATCCTTGAAATCACACCAACTTTCATTCCACATTCCTTTCGTATGTAAAAACAATTAGGTTAAAATCAGTGATATGTTACAACGCTTAATTTTGGAAATAAACTTGAGATTGTAAATATTACACCACCGACTGCAAGTAAGTTTTATTGATATTAGATGAATGGAGAAAACATAGTTATACTCGTAATCATATGACTACTGTATAATATTTCAAGTGATGACATAGTATAAGAACCAAAGACTTTTATTGTAAAAGTCTTTGAATGGATCCAAGAAACATTTCAACAGAAACATATATGAAAAGAGAGGTATTTTTTTAAGAATAACTACACATAATTATTATTATTATTTGGATGATTTGTAAAGCGCCGTTTTGTGAAAAAAATCCACCTCAAGGGCGCTCCTTGCTAACTAAGGTTGTGCCTGAATTATTCCGTATAATGTAACACATATAGACGAGTTAGTACCCATAATACAAGATTCATCTTAGTTTGGGACTACAATATCTCGATCTGTGTGAATTGTCTATTTATAAAAGAAAATCACACAGATCGAGCTAGTCCCAAACTAAGATGAATCTTGTATTATGGGTATTGCTTCTACAGTGACTTGATTCTACAGTGTTCAGCTTTCGCGTGTGCAATCACATAATAAATTCGCACAGTTTTCGTATAATATCAGTGTATGTTTCCGTCAATTTTAATCAAATTCTCGCATTTAATATTCTGTGTTCCGTATCATGGTAGATCTTTCATAATAAGTGTATCAATAGTTCTAAATAACATTATTATAACATGTGTCGCGTACTGATCTCTTTCTGAGAATTTTGTATTCGGTCCGAACGCTAGCCTAGCGACCAGCAGTGATAACAACACGTGTTTCCTTAGTGTGTAACAAAGACGGCAACATAACACCACCCACCTGCAGACACAGTGAAGACAGAAACAACAACACCACTTCATCTCTCTGTATGAAATAACAAGAGCCACCATGATAAGGCTACTACATTCTACCATTATTTTAAATTCATAATTATATCAAAGGAAACACAAAAAAACTATTTAACCAACAGCAGCTGCCAAAGCAACAGAACATTGGAAGGGTAGAATCTCACTCAATCAGAGTTTAGGGAGCACTGGGAAAACATATCAAAGAAGGAGCTTCAGAGCCGCCGCGCCAACTGCTGGAATAGATTGACCACACACTGAATTGAGAGAGAATCAGCCCACCACCACGCTTAGAACCAAGTTAAAGATGCTGCTGTTCGGGAGAAGTCATGGCGCCCTTGAGATGGTCACGGACCATTAAACGGCGCCACATAAAAATGATCCAATATTATTATTATATTATTATTGGGTAAATATCCGTGCCCTTGAGATGGATGCTCCATCAAACGGCGCCGAATCACACATAGGTATTATGCATTTCAGGAAAATTATGAAAACATATCTATCTATAAGTACTATCGAGACAAATCCCATAAAAAGAGTTAACAACAGATAAACTGCGTGTAATAAACATACAAATTGCCCTCTCCGTGTCAGTTAAAGACCTTATAAATGACTCACTAATAATGTAGGTAGTATAAAATACTATATGCTGGTATGTAGTGGTTTTAGGCTATTACATATCACTGGGTTTTAGGATACTTGTTGAATTCGTTGTTTATAATATATTATACAGGTCGTCCTCCCCGCGCTATGAAAATAGTATTATGAGAACCATTCCTTTTCGTCAAATCGAGTGTATTATAAATTATAAGCAAAAAATAATAACTCCCACTAAATATTTCAATAATAATTAAAAAAAAAAGAAAAAGCTCAAAAGGCTGCCGCTTCAGTTTTACTATGTAAAATAGTAAAATTACCTGCATAGAATATTATAGGTATTCCTATAAGATCACAAATAATAATTTACGAAAATAGCAATGCACTCTTCTTACTTTTTTCAAAACACTGAAATGAGAATTATTTTTGAATAATAGTTTTACAATGGCTTTATAACATTTTTGTGAACATTTTTTAGTGATCTCTAAATTGTGGAACCATAAAAAGAGCTATTTTGAAAACCATAATGAATAAAAGTCATCCTTTGCTATTGCATTTAACAACAGTCTTTGAGTTTTTTTTTTATTATTATTGACATATATTTATTTATTCATCATTATTACAAAACATTTGAAAATACACATGGACAGAAATAATACACACAATCACAAATCAAAGACAATACATTATCCTACTCATGGTGGGCATAATTATTTTTTACTGCTCAGGATAGAAAAGCTTGAAGATTTATTGTTTCGGAGGCAAAGGTCCTACAAGGGCTGTTCGGCCATCGGAAGTAAGTAGTAATTGTAATATAGGTACCTACTCGATTTGGTGAAAAGGAATGGTTCCCATAATACTATTTTTATGGCGCGGGGAGGATGACCTGTATAATAATTACTGTACTATAGGTACCCTAACTCCGTCGTTAACCTTAACAGATCGTTCTTGGAACAACGAGGAAATCATTTGTTTCCAACTCGGCACCTGGGTACACTCATGGGTGTCCGCGGTTGCCTGTAAATAAGCTACGATATTTTGGACATGTTGAACGAATAAATGAGGAAAGTATGAGAAAGAGGATACTGTCTATCTATCTACACCCTTACGCCGTGTCCCAGGAGTGGTAGACAAAGAGAACGGAACGCCATATAGACCTATCCTTACATACTTCTTTCGTTTCCTATACATTTCTCATACATGCACTGCGATTTCTCTTACTCAACACGCGGCCGTCCTTTAAGATTTAATCCACCTGATCAAGCCACGTGGTTTTTGGACGTCCGCGCTTCCTCACACCATTTCTCTCAGATAAATACATCCTATTCGTCATTCTTTCATCTTGCATTCGCTCAACATGTCCAAACCATCGTTACTTATTTACATGCATTCTATCCACAACATTCTTCTCACATCCGCTCATTCTCCTGATATCCTCATTATTCACTATATCCCGCAACGTTTTACCAACCATTCTTCTCAGTAAACGCATTTCCACGGCATTTATTCCACTCTCGTCCTTCTTCAACCACGTTTCACTTGCATACAAACAAAGAGGGTATTCTATTCTATTCTAATGTAATACTACTGTAATGCTTAACTGACGAGTGCAAGTGCTCAAATTCGAGCCTACGCATGATGGATAAGAATAAGAATAAGAATAAGGTACATACTTATCTGAAAGAAAGGGTGTGAGGAAGCGCGGGCGTCCGAGAACCACGTGGTTTGATCACGTGGATCAAATTCTCCATGTTTTGAGTAAGATAAATCGACGTGCGTTTATGAGAATGTAGAAGAAGCGAAAATAGTATGTAAGGATAGATCTTGGATAGATCTATATGGCGTTCCGTTCTCTCTGCCAACCTCACTTGGGTCCCTTTAATTCTACGTAGGTACCACAATTCATGACTGACAATATCAATTGTACAATTTATTATTATTTGTCAATATTCCTTATTACTGTAGTTGTATAATATGCTCATAAATATGGGTACTGTATTAGGCTTAATTCACAAGTGTCAACACAATATTTTAGGATGCGTTTTTGAAGGGAATTTATTCCACAAAACGGCATACAGTAGGTATTTTTAATTGTGTGTTCATTATTATTATTATTCTGAGACCTGCACTATCCCGAAATGACCCTTAGGCGTTCGTATATTATCATATATAGTTGCATAGGTATATCAGTGTAAAAAGGGAATACTAAGAAATTAGTTCAACTAGCCAGTTTGCGCGCTTCGCTCGGCACTCTGTTATTAATTTATTGAGTTTATTAAGAGATTCTCATCAAAATTTACAGGATCTCAATATTATAAAATATATTATCTTTATTTTCTTAATAGTTATCACAATTAAGGTTAATTTAGTATTCACAGGCATAATATAATGATTTATTGGAATGCCTTTATAAGAGGAAGGCAGTATACCAAGTTTGTAAGGAATACTTTATTCAAAAACTACACCCGCTGGGGAGTATTAGTGAGTGTCCAAGGTTAGGGGGCCGAATTAAAGTGCCTGCGAAGAGGACAGCTGCTGGACAACACCACTACACATATCTTGGGGTGGGATGGTACAATGGCTTGAAAAAAGAGAATAAATATAAGTATTCGGATGATTTAAATGCATTTAAACTGAATATAAAAAAGGTAATTCAATGAGAAAGATGTGTATGAGGTCAAGTGATTGTGTCGTTGATGATAGGTTTATCGTTGTATTTTTGTTGTTGTTGTTTTTGTTTATTTTGTAAAATTATGGTAAATAGATTAAGTGTGTGATGTTCTATAATGATTAAGTTTGATCGAATTTGTTTGATTATTAGTAAAAACCCTATAACCCCTCAAAGCACGAGCTCTGCTCAATTTTGAGGGTACAAAAAGAAAAAAAAAACAGATAATATAAAGATTTGTATAATTGTGCTTATTGTATATTTGTATGTGTTTATTATGATCTCAATAAAATATTTGAATTTGAATTTTGAATTTGAAATTTAGCGCCGTTTAATGGAGCATTCATCTCAAGGGCGCGGGAAACTATGTTGGGAGAGCGATTTGTAGTGAAGTATTATGCAATTTTACCCAATAACTAGAGAAACAATTGAAATTACTGATTGGTGTATAGGTATTATTGCAAAATAGTGCTATCAAAATAAACTAAATTATATTATAATGTTATGTTAATCGTCGTTTAATTATGGAATCGACATACAAACAGACCTTATTAGTTATTCGCACAAGAGTAACATGTGGTTCATATTATAGTTATAATATTACACATGGGGAAGACGAAGGAATTTTGAAACGATCCTTGACATTAACTGAAAAAAAAACATTCTCAAGACATCCTTCGATAAAGAGATGTAATTTATGGACTATCTATTAGTGTGTTCCTTCATAAATAATATTTTTTTATATCCCTTTCAAATGAAACTGAGAAGCATGGTTGGTAAAACATTGCGGGACAGAGTGAAGAATGAGGATAGTAGGAGAATGAGTTGATTTGGATATGAGTGTTATTATTATATTGGATGATTTATTCGGCGCCGTTTAATGGAGCATCCATCTCAAGGGCGCGGGAAACTATGTTGGAAGAGCGAAGTTTTCAGCTTGCTCCTGAACGTTGTAATCGGCTGGTTTTTACGGAGGTCCTCGGGGAGTCGGTTCCAAATGACGGGTCCTGCGACGCCAAAAGCCCTTTCATAGAAGCAGGACTTGTTTGCTCTGTTGTTTTTGTCCAGCATGTTGGTGGATGTCTTAGCTGAGCGTAGAGGTTTACTTGCAGGTGTTTTGAGAACACAGAGTTCAGAAAGTGACTGAGATGCCATTTTGTTCAAAGCTTTGTAGACTATAAGGCAGAGTTTGTATTGGACCCTTTCACCTGCTCTGTGTTGAAAGGGTCTAGAGCAGCGATGCACAAACCGCGGCCCGCCGTCGGTTTGTCTGCGGCCCGTCTGCGATTATTATATGCATCTAATAATTTATGTTATTTTTTATATAACATGATTAACATTTAATTCTATGGTTGCACCTAGTTGTGTACACAATACTGTATTAACTGATTTTATAAAAGTGTTTTCATTTACCTACATAAATAATATTGTTGAAGGATGTGTTGTATACTGTTAAAAACAGTGTTCCTGTCATAGTTTGTGTTAAATGTGTGCAAATAAAGAAATAAATATTACAATACTTAATAAATACTTAGTGACTCGAGTAAATACTCCTTAAAAATACTTCAAACCATTTTGGTAATTCGGTGACGGGGGGGGGGGGGTAGAAATATGCGGCCCGCCCTTGCTTCATAATCTTCCGAGCGGCCCCCGATCCCTATAAGTCTGTGCATCCCTGGTCTAGAGTGTTGTTGATAGAATGCGTATAAATAAACTACGATGGTTTGGACATGTAGAGCGAATGGACGATGAAAGGATGACGAAGAGGGAGTATTTATCTGAAAGAGGAGGTGTGAGAAAACGCGGACGTCCAAGAACTACGAAGTTTGACCACGTGGATCAAATTCTCAAGGATGGTCGTGTGTTAAGTAAGAGAAATTGGCATGCACGTATGAGAAACGTCATGAATGTAAAGGAAGCGAAAGAATTATGTAAGGATAGATCAACATGGCGTTCTGTTCTCTCTGCCACATGGCTTGAGGGTATAGTATTTTTTTTTTTTTTTTTTTTTTTTTTTAGTATAGTATAGTAGTAGTATTGATTTCAAGAGAATTTAGATAAACAAAATTATCTACCCCATATTAGATAAGGTAGGTACGTAGCATAAATTGTAAGTACCTGCCTACTTAAGTAATGTTTTGGTAGTACTGTGTAGTAGTGGTTTCTATACTTTAAGGCAGCTCAAGAACATAAGGAAAAATATATCAACCGACGGAGCTAAAACCATAATTAACTCATTCGTCGTATCACGATTGGATTACTGCAATGGCATCCTCGCAAATCTGCCACAATATCAACTCCAGAGGATTCAGTCCGTTTTTAATGCGGCTGCACGCTTCATTTATCAACTGAATCGCTCTTCACACACATCTGCCACCCTTCAATCTCTTCACTGGCTCAGATGTCCGGAGAGAGTCGAATTTAAAGTGTGTTTGACAGTATTTAAGGCACTTCATGCTATGGCCCCAGAATATATCATGGAACTCTGCGGTAGACAGGCGTTAAGTCATAGACAGACAACACTTAGGTCTTGTCAAGATATTACAACTAAATTGGAGGTGACCAGTACTGTATCGAAACCAGTGTACGTGGAGCGTGCTTTTGCAATATCTGCACCTGTAGTCTGGAACAGGCTTCCACAAATGATCAGAGAAACGCAGGACTTATCTCGTTTCAAGAACCAACTGAAGACTTATCTATTCAAGAAATCTCACGGAATAATCCAGGCACAACCTTAGTTAGTAAAGAGCGCCCTTGAGGTGGATTTTTTTCACAAAACGGCGCTTTACAAATCATCCAAATAATAATAATAATACTGTAGTTACTTAACACATGAATACATACCTACTTACATATATATCCAAATGTTGGCCCCAGCCATAGAATTAAAAGTAAGTAGAGAAATAAGAAGGGAATACATACAATTGTATGAAATTATTTTTAATTTGTATTTATTCACTTTTATACGACAGAGCCTTTTACATGTTGAACAAGAATTGAAAAATAACAATTTGACAGACGAATTTGGTAAAATACAGTTTGAAGCTGCACCCATATAAATTGATGAAAAAAATATAATAATTTAAATAAAACTTAATATGTAGGCAGTGACGTAGCTATATCATCTGAAGCCGGTGGCAAATTCATTGGGTGGGCCCCGAAAGTAAAAATAAATCGTTACTTTTAATTAAATTTTAATAAATTACTTAAGTAGTTACCCAACAGTTTATCTATTATTTTGTGTACTTAAATATCTAATAAATTTTCTAATAAATTTTAGTATCCGGTACTTACTTTTTATTCTTATTTCCAAAAGCATAGGTAGTATTCAGTGGCGTAGCCTGCATTAGACGGGCCCTGTATCAAAATTTGTACTTTCTACACGTGTACATAATACATAACACATAATACAATAATTTTCTTTTGTTGTGTTTTAATATTTTGTATATTTTTTTGTAAGTAAATTTGTTTTTACTAGTTTTATGTCAATGTGTCGTGGTTAGATGGAAGAAATCATTTTATAGTGATAATCTCGCCACTGCACATCGTCCTATAGTTTTTAAAATTTTATATTATTTTGTTAACATTGATATTTGTAATGATGATGTGCAAAAAGAATAAATAAATAAATAAAATAAAATAATACAAATATTACAAAAACGATATAGAAATTTGAAATACTTCAAAAACTCTTCGGTTTTCCAAAAGAATATTTACTCGAATCATTAAGTATCCGGTACTTACTGTGGTATTTTATTTTACAAAAACACATGGCACAAGCCTTTTACGTGTTTAGATACAATTATACTAATATAAAAATTAACAGTGACATAAAAAAAAGATGAAACAATAAATTTATAGCACCAACAGACCAACGGTAAACAAAAAAACTTTAAGAAATAAATTTATGTATATGGTGATAATTAAATTCAAATTATATAAAATTATAAAGTTGTCAGTAGGTAATTAACGATAAAATATTGAGTAAGATTAATCAATAAAAGTCTGACAATTAAAAACAATAATAACTAAGTAAAACAATGAAAAATGTAGCAATAACAGGAAATTAAAAGTATATTTATTTAAGATTAATTGAATAAAAATAAAATAAAAACTGAACAAAATTGTGAAATAAATAAATAAAATCCATAACGGTAGTAGGAATAATACAATAATGAATAGGACATGTAAGACAAAGTTGAACATGAATAATCAAAATAATAGGAATAATGTATTTATGAAATAATAAAAGGATATTAAGTGAGAAAAAAAATTAAACTGCTAACTGCAATAAAGGAAAATAATTATATTACATACATACATACCATCACGTCGCTTCCTTTGCGGGGTAGGCAGAAAGGATTGAGTGCCACTTCCTTCTATCCTTGCATACATCTTTCGCTTCCGTCACTGTCATACAATTCCTCATGCATGCTCTCCTGTTCAATGTGCTCAACACGTGACCGTCCTGTAGGATTTGATTTAAATGATCTTGCCATTTAATCCTAGGACGTCCACGTCTCCGAGCACTTATCCTCTCAGCCAAATATATATATCTTCTTATAATTATATTAATATGATTATAAACATTTGAAAAAAATAAAGACTAAACTATAATGGTTAAAATGAATAGAAGTCAACAATAATAATTAAATAAGTCACAAGTTCCGAATGAAATAACTATGATATACAAATGGTAACAAAGAAAATAAGAGTCGACTGCCCAATGTCTGAAAAACTTTACAACGTCAGTTTTAAATTTGAGGAAGTTATCGGCAAATATTATATCAATAGCATTTCCCACCATATTCCCTAACCTGTGATAACTCCGAATATCCTGTGTATGGTCTTTAGTTGTGTTAAACTTTAATTTAAAGTACTTAGGTATATAAAATGTTTAGTTTTTACTAAATTTGATTAAAAATGGCCTTTCGGACTGGGGTCTCGTGGCATTTAGCCAGCCCTGCCACCCTTTAGTTTCGCCACTGTATGAAGGTAAAAAATATTATGAATACAAAATGATTATGTACATAGCTAAACAAATAAAAATAATAAATGAGTCATACGAAGACAGTCCTTTAGGGCCCTTAAAATCACCAACACATTTCAGCTGTTTTGACTTTTTGAGTTCAGTATTAATTTATATTTTATGAATTCCAGCTGTGATGACTTCTTCAAAATTTTGTTAGTAAGCATTGTTTTTTTTAATGTCTATAGTCACATTCATAATTCACTGGATTGCGGGTGCATTGCCGTAAAATAAGAATAGTCACATTATTATAGGTACTAATTCTACAGCAAAAAAAATGTTTTTGTAATGACTCTATCGCCAGGATAGAGATTCTCCTTTGATTCTGTTTTTTTTTATGATATCTTTTGTTTTTTCATTTTTTCCTTTTGAGACTGCCTTGGCCAAAAGCTGTTATGATCTCAGTCATCTCAGTGCAAGGTGATGTTTAAATAATAATAATAACTGACATAATAAATCTTTCACACAATCTATAAGTATTGACTGGGTTGAGATATTTTTTTTCAGTGTTGTGGGAATGAAAAAAATGTGAGAAAAAAAAGCGACATATTAAATGTGGGTATTATAATATATTTACCTACTTAAACATATTTACATGTGCACATTCATTAGTAAAATAATACTGTATTTTGTTCTGTTTGGTGTTTTTTTATGTAATTACTATTTAAATTTTAGATCTGTTTCTATTTCTGGAATCTGTATTATTATTAAGTATTTTGTATTGTATAATACCTCTACACAGGACTTGTCCTCATGAGGTACAATAACTATTTGTATATAGAGTTGATATTTTCAACCGACGGTACTTGGTGGAAATTCATGTTGAATTAATTAAAATAAAACACTTATTTGTAGTATATCCACTGTGACTTTTTATTGGACGCGAGCCGGCTTTCAAGAGCTTCCGCTCTCATCATCAGGCTGGCGAAAAGTGCGAAGCGAAACTTTTCGCCAGCCTGATGATGAGAGCGGAAGCTCTTGAAAGCCGGCTCGCGTCCAATAAAAAGTCACCGTGGATATACTACAAATAAGTGTTTTATTTTAATTAATTTGTATATAGTATTAATGACAATGTAGGTATGTATTAATTGACAGCTGGTATTGTATATAACTGCATGAAATAAATAATAAAATGAATAAACAAGTCCTGCTTCTATGATAGGGCTTTTGGCGTCGCAGGACCCGTCATCTAGAACCGACTCCACGAGAACCTCCGTAAAAACCAACCGATAACAACGTTCAGGAGCAAGTATTGAAGACATCGCTCTTCCAACACAGTTTCCCGCGCTCTGGAGATGGATGCTCCATTAAACGGCGCCGAATAAATCATCCAACATACACACATACATACAACACCATCACGGCATAACCCACAAGTGGGGTAGCCAGCAGATCAGTCGCATGTAACAAGCATTCAAGCCGTCCTCTCCGTACCAACAAAAAATAAGACGTTCATGATGAATGGCAATATGTCAATTTCAATTATAGGTACTAAAAACAAATATAGGTACTAAATACAACATAAAATAATACATTATTTTTTAGTAATAGTTTTACAATGGCTTTATGAATGGTATTGGGTGACCATTTTTTGGTGATCTCTAAATTGCGTAACCACAAAAAGAGAAAACTTCTTATTTATTTCATTTTACGGCAATGCACCCGCAATCGAGTGAATTATGTCTTGAGAAAACTTCGATAACCATAACGAATAAGTCATCCTTCGCTACTGCATTTAACAATAACATAATTATTATTCACAAATAAATAATATATTATTAATGATTTTACATGTACCTACTTTATTTAAAGTGACTCGAGTTTCGACATGTAATGACTTTGTCAGACTCAACATTACATGTTGAAACTCGATTCACTTTAAATAAAGTATCTAATAAATAAATACTAACAAAATTCAATAATTATTAGTGTTTCATTTATTTTTTTCATATTCGTTCTTTTTTTATTGTCATCATTGTCTTCCGTCTGCTTGGTATTTTATTCATAATATCGTTTTTAAGATTTTTACAATGCACAAGTTTTTATAACGGAGAGTTGCTAAGTACTGAGATACATCTCTTTTTGTTTATAAAAACTGTCAAAAACAATTAATCTTTCTATTTCAGATTATTTCTCTGTATCTATTGTCATTTCATACTCATACATTAATTATTGCCTTTGACACAAATTTAAATACTTAAGTAATAGTGGATAAATTTGTGTAAAAGTTTTTTTTCCTTTTTTAAAAAGATATATAAATAATAAATAAGCTCGCCCATTGTGCATACCATTATTTGTATATACAATGTTGTAAGTAATCTAATTATTTTTGTTTAAATATTTTGTACAATAAAGTTTATTATTATTATATATCTGGGTTTTGTTATAATAATAAGAACACTTTATTGATCAGAAAAAAAAATCATGAGCAATTGGCGAGCTTATTGCCTGGAGGCAATATCTTCCAGCTAACCAAAATAATGTGTGATACTATGTTGACAATGTGTAATTAATACTAAATGTGAACAGTTACCTAATACTAAATTTAATTATAACTAATTACATTCTTAGTCCTAAGTAGAACATTATAAATATGTGTCATGTTTCCTCTAATAAATACTATAAAATGAAGGATAAAGGCACGGGGAGGAGCCCAAATACAACCTTATACACTTTATTTTTAAGATTTTACTGCATTTTTGTGTGATTAACGCATTACATTTCATTAACTTGAAGATATTTGTGATCATTAGAACCATCAATATAGCATTATTCCGAATTTTGAAGGTATCCTCTCTACATTTGAATAACTGTTTCGATGTTTATATGTTGGATGATTTATTCGGCGCCGTTTAATGGAGCATCCATCCATCCATTGGGCGTGGAAAACTATGTAAGAAGAGCAATGTCTACAACTTGCTCCTGAACGTTGTTATCGGCTGGTTTTTACGGAGGTCCTCGGGGGGTCGGTTCCAAATGACGGGTCCTGCGACGCCAAAAGCCCTTTCATAGAAGCAGGACTTGTTTGCTCTGTTGTTTTCATCCAGCATATTGGTGGATGTCTTAGCTGAGCGTAGAGGTCTACTTGCAGGTGTTTTGAGAACACAGAGCTCAGAAGTGATCCCTATTAATATCACCTATTCAGATAGTAAGCCTTAACAATCGCATATTTTCGTTAACGAACAAACTTTCTCTAATTTATTAATTGTGTCGGTGCACACGTAGTAGAACTCCATAATTATGTAATTGAAACACGTGTTTCTTTCAACTATAGACCTACATATAGTAGAATCTATAGTAGAAAGAAACACTTGTTTCAATCACATAAAACTTTGACTAGTTTCAGAATAATAAAGACTGCCTCGAAATATTTTGCATTATTTTTGAAGATATAAATTATCTTCATAAAAAATAATAATGATGATATTTGCTGTATTTTTACATTAAAATCTTGGAAAAGTAAAATTCATTATTTTCTTTGATATCTAGATATGACTAAAAAAAATAACAACACCTAGAACATTTCAAACAAATATCTTTTTAATTATTTAGATAAATTTACTTATTTCAACTAGCTATCTATAATAATAATTATAATAAAATATATTTGAAAATATACAACTTGTTTTAAAATAAATGCACCATTTTGTGGGAAAACCACCGTAAGGATCCTGAACAACTGGGTTTTGAACTTTCTTTCATTGGGGAACTTTGGGTAATTTTTCCTTCCCATTATATCTCCCAAAATGCAGAGATCGAAGATGTATGAAGAAAGAAGGCTTTAAGATAATTTAATTGAAGAAATATCTTATAAGAGAATAAATAATGCATGTTCGCCAATTCATGGTACTTAGGTACATAGGAATAATTCATAAAAAATAACCTAATAACGGACGAGTTATTATAAAGCTATGATAATTATAAATAATATTATATAAAAATTACAGCCAACAAAAAAATAATTAAACATACAGAATTAAATAAAAATCATTATTATTTTTATAGTTTGTTATCAGGTTAGGTTAGGTTAGCTGATATGTCTGATCTCAACACTACTGTCACAATAACAACTATCAGGCCAACAAAATTATAACAACTTCAATGAATCATATAAATTCTTGAAGCTGTTCAAATCTGAAGACTCAACCAGCTCAGGTGGCAAACTATTCCAATGATTAATATATTATATTGATATAATTATTATATTGAAATAAAAATGACTATGAAATTGACACAAAAGCATGACAAAAGCAATACACAGCGAGTCGAATCGAAGAGTGATTGCTATTTTCATGTGAAAAATAAAAATGAGATTTAATATTTGCTCTAATATCTTTGGTGTAGGTACTCCAACATGTACAGAGGTGACTCAATTGGCACAGAGGAGGCTCGTTTCTGCCCTGTGCTCCAGAGAGTAATTACTGCCTTAAAAATAGTAATTAATATTTATTTTTATTATTACAATATTCGCAGGAGGAAACAGTTTACAAAATATGTTAACAAAACCGTCAAAAATCCTAAAATTACAACATTGTTATCTTACTTTCAAATAAGTTTAATATTTTTTTCTCCGGGATTTTTTTCCAGCCATCAATCGTGGTACAAATTTTCAAAAAAAATTTTTTTTTACTAAAATCACAAGTACTACCTATAGGAAAGTAATAGTCTTGACTTTTGCGGGGCCCGGGCGAATCAATTTGTGCGATATATTATGTATTTTTTTTAATATCAATATAAACATCTTCATTCACATCATTTTAAAATCTGCATCCTCAAAACAGAATTACTCCATTCATATCCGTTGACCGTAGAGCGATATCTGTAACAAACGTACGGCATAATATCCCGCAAGTGAGGTAGCCAGCAGGTTGATTTAACATACGAAATAAATATGGAAGTTTGACATTCGTTATGTTTTTTTTTTGTTTTCTTTTATGACTTAGCAGGTACAAAGCTTTATGCAATATTCTGCGAATTACAGTGAGACTATTGCGTTTTAATATACTATTATTATACTCTATGCTATTGCGTGACGACGAGAAGAGAACGACAACCACACATCAACAAACGCGAAACGAAATGACAGATGACCACTCCCCTCTATTTGGCCACTCCCCTCAATATCCGGTCGTTGTGGAGATATTATGTGCCCCGAGTCCGCTCGTATAATTTCTAGTTATAAACTATTATTATTGGGGTATTATTTATTTTCCCTGTTATTTTTAGTGAATTCTAATTTTTAAAGTGCATTATTAGAAAAACCAGTGTTACAATTTCATTTCTATTATTTTTTTTATATTGCAACACCATGGAAAAAAAAAGAAAAAAGGTAATTTCTTTCTATTATCTGTGGCCGTGGAAATACGTGCGGCCTATATTATTTGAAACTAGAAAATAGTTGTCAGCTCTTTAATTATATTGTACTCATTGATCTAATTTGTTCACGTATTAAATCAATGAATGTACTGCAGTTGTCGGAGAATATTTAAATCAAACAATTATTTAATGCAAATTTGGAATTTAAAATTATCTGTCAGAGAAAATGTATTGTCTTAATTAATATTTCGCTAATTGCAGGTGACATGTTTAGAATTTTATTCAAATGTGGAAAAAAGTTCCCTCAAAATTTGAGGTATTTTAATAGTATGCATGGTGATAAGAAAGATTTCCAATTTCAAACCAAAATTAAACATAATACTTTTGAAGTTCCTCACCAGCCACCACCTGATAAAGTTGATGAATCAACCATAAGCATACTCGAACAATTGTCATTGGTTGCATGTGCCAATAAAGATGGAATAAGAACATTAGAAGATGCTATAGAGTTTGCGGATAGGATACGGAATATTAACACCCAGAACGTGGAGCCTATGTACACAGTCTTGGAAGATAGGTTAGGTCAAAACGGAACTATCTTAGTTGGTAGGCCCCAGTGTTGTCAAATGTGACTTTTCATCAGGGTTGCCAGATTGTGTTGCCAAAATTACCTTACTTCGATAAAAAAAATACCGTACAATTACCGTACACATCGGAAATATAACAGTACCTTTTCAAAATGTAAGGGGTATTTCTACCCCCCCGTTGCCAAATTTTTGAAATGGTATAGGAATTTGGAATATTTCAAAAACTCTTCGGTTTTCTTAATGAATATTTCTCACACAGTACCTTTTTTAACAATGTAACGGGTATTTGTACCGATGATTGTTTATGTCAATATGTTAGTCGTACGGTAATTTGTTAAAATTATTACCGTACGGGGAATGAAATTACCGTACAAATACGGTAATTACCATACGTCTGGCAACGCTGCTTTTCATAGAAAAAGTAGTATTCACAAAATTGTAACCATACCTATGTAGAATTATTTTTTTGTCATCACGTTTATTTATTTTTGGGCATGAAGTTTTTCGACACCGGCAACGCTTTTTCCCATTATTTTTTCTTTTTGTGGTTTAGCAAGCACTAAAATAAAATAAAAGCGGCGAAATAAAATCTAATTCAAATACAAATTCCGTCAATAATAATGTTTATATTCGAAGTAGATTTTATTTTTGCCTTAAATCTACTTCGAATACAAATTTCCTTAAGTTTATATTCGAATTAGATTTTATTTTATTTTTGCAAATAAAAAAAGAAAAAAATATTTTGCCAAAAAATCCAAATAATATTGTAGCTACTTTCCTCCATAGAAAACTATATTTGACACTGGGGCCTTCCAACTCAATGAGTTCTGTCAAAACTGGATCCTTTCTTATGTGGGACTTACTTTTGTATATTTAGTTTATACATTTTTAATAGCATTTTGTGTTATGAATTTTTTGACACAATTGGATGTCGGGAACTGGATTTTTAACTTACTAGAAGTGTAGATGTCAAACATATTTTTGAACTACTCCAGATTAATCATTCCAATTGATCACACTCATCCATAGTCAACCTATTTGAATAGGTATTAACTAGGTAGGTATGTTGTATATGATACACATACATATGTGAACTTCCTTAAGGAGTGCACAACACAGAGTTTCGACGCTTATGAATCGACTTAGGCTTGGTTATAAGTTTTAACCAAGCCTAAGTCGATTCATAAGCAAACTCTTAACCAAGCCTAAGTCGATTCATAAGCGTCGAAACTCTGTTTTGTGCACTCCTTAAGGAAGTTCACATATGTATGTGTATCATATACAACATACCTACCTAGTTAATACCTATTTGAATAGGTTGACTATGGATGAGTGTGATCAATTGGAATGATCTGGAGTAGTTCAAAAATATGAATAGCATTTTACTTGGAAAGATGATACATCTCAGGAATAATGTTTCCACTCATTTTAAGGGGGGTTAACCTATAAGAAATCTAACATGCGAATTAATTATAAATTAATAAAATTTATTGTTACATGGTACTTTCTATTGTAGAAATTTAGCATTGCGAGATGATGAAGTAACTGAAGGATATTTACAAAAGGATATTCTTAGAAACGCTACACTAATAGAAGAAGATTATTTTGTTGCTCCACCAGGAAACATACCTCTACTGCCAAGAGAGAATTTACTTCATCAAAAGTGAAACAATTCATAAACTGGCAAAATGAAATTTCAAAACATACTGTCATTAGCTCAAAAGCATTTATATTTCACAGCAACTTTCACAAAAACATCAAACAATGTATTGTCATATTGGTATGGTCCTGCAGGCTCTTTATTCCTGGAAAATATCAAATCTGAATGGATGCATTCTAATGTAGTGAACAGGGATGCTTCAGTTTTACTATTTATGGGAGAAGGTGAAACTGTCTCTGATAAGGAACTGTATCTCAAAGTGAGAGGCTTGTATGATAAACAATTACCTTTTGGGATTGCCAAAATATATGATGAATCTATTGAAGAGGAAGTGTGTTCAGCTCTTACAGAAACTACTTATTTTAATCCATTAAAAAGGGCATGTTTTTCAACAGAAATGTTTGTTGCTCCATCTGATGGAAACCATTATTTTTTGCATTGGCAAAGACAACGCAAATTATGGTGGAAAAAGGTAAGTTTAAATTCAGAACATTTACTCAACGGTCACTGGTCAATGTTTTCTGTAAGGCATGAATGTACAGGCACCTGTTGAAATGTATCCACATACATGTTTTCATTCCCCGGTACTGTCCATGCACAAAAATATTCTATTAAACCCCACTGTTCACGATGCTGATCCGCACACACAAAAGAAAAATATTGGTTGATCTTGGTACTTCAGGTAGATTTTTTTATAGCTGACAATCTTTGTATTGTAGTCCTCTATATACATTTCAAATTTGTGTGAAATTAGTTATCTTTTGTATTAATGGCATTTCATTATTCTTCATTTAGTAAATAAAAACACTTCTGTACGCCGCGGCGTACAGAAGTGTTTCCCTCCGTAGTTTCCCATGGTGTAGTTTCCCTCCGGCGTGCCGGAGGGAAACTACACCATGTCGAATTTCGGCCGAAATGACTTATAAACACAGTATTGTAGTGCTTGTTACGTTCTTGTAAATGACATATTCATCTGTCTTGAAAACGAGTTATATTTTGAAATATTCACAAATAAAAAAAATATGTCAAATTTTTATTAAAGCAAATCGACGCCATTACAATGCAATATTGTGAAAGTCAACTGAGTTAAGATATGGGATGCACAAGGAGCTTTTTTGAATGGCAGGGGTGCACCGATCAGATATTCTTCCTACGAATGGTTGTAGAGAAGTTTCTGGATAACTTTAATGTGCGTTCGTGGATTTGAAGAAAGTATATGACCTCGTGGACTGAGAAAGATTGTGGCTGTTGGAGTATAGAGTGAGCACCCAGTTGATACGCGCAATTTCATCACTCTGCGTGGGGAGTTCTGCCTGCGTGAGGATAAACAATACCATCTCGGAGTGGTTTACTCTCACTAAGGGAGTGAAACAAGGTTGTGTTATGTCTCCATGGTTGTTCAATCTATTTTTTGACTACAGCATGTGACCTTTGAAAGAGATGGATGTTGTTATTGAATTGAATGGGTATAGGGTGAGTGCTTTGATGTATGCAGATGATAGTATTAATGGATGAGAATGAAAGTGATTTACAAGATATTGTTTCGTGTGTGTATGATAGAGTTGTAGTATAAATAGGTTAAAAATGAATGTTGCGAAGACGAAAGTACTGATGTTTGAAAGAGAGAGCGAAAGAACGATCTGTGAAATAAAGGTTGACGATGAATGTTTGGAGCAGGTAAATGAGTATGTGTATTTGGGGAATCTGTTTGTGAGGAATGGAAGATTTGATAGAGACATTGAGAAAAGAAAAGTGGCTGGTGCGTGAGTGAACGATGCACTTCGATTTATTGTTAGCAATAACAATGTGTCGAACATGGCTAAAATGCTGGTGCACAAAGCCATACTTGTACCGACACTTATGTATGCAAGCGAAACATGGACGTGGCTGAAGAAGGACGAGAGTGGAATAAACGCTGTGGAGATGCGATCACTGAGAAGAATGGTGATAGAGTGAAGAATGAAGGTATCAGGAGAATGAGTGGATGTGAGAAGAGTGTTGTTGGTAGAATGCGTATAAATAAGTTGTGATGGTTTGGACATGTGGCGCGAATGGATGATGTAAGAATGACGAAGAGGGTGTATTTATCTGAAAGAGAAGTTGTGGGAAAGCGCAGACGTCCAAGAACTACGTGGATCAAATTCTGAAGAACGGTTGCGTGTTAAGTAAGAGGAATCGGTATGCATTTATGAGAAACTGGATGGATGTATAGGAAGCGAAACAAGTATGTAAGGATAGATCAACATGGCATTCCATTTTCTCTGCCTACCCCACCATGGACACGGCGTGAGGTATAGAATAGTAGCAATATATCACCAATATGGCTACAATTAAGTTGCAGCAGCCTCACTAGGTTGCCCTGTATCGAGGCGTGCTGCGTAGTAAGTAGTGACACTAATTTTTTCATTTATTTTTGTGATAGAATACCAATTTATTATTACCTCCCTTTATAATAGAATAGTTGTGAAGCTACAGAGCAATGGAAATAGTTTACCAAGTCTTGCAGCAGTGCTGGAACCCAAATATTGAAATAGTCTCTGGCTGGCCGGTTACAACCTGTTGAACGTTTTTTGTGCTCTAAAATGAAATCATCACTAGTTGCCCTGCTCGCCGTCACTGGTGCGTATTGAACGGCCACTAGCAGTGGTTTTCCTGTCATCGCTGGTGTGTTGCCCGCTGATTTAGAAATATTAGATGGTGTAGCCAGGCATAAACTCAAGGCTGACGGCAATGTTGAGCATCTTGGAATATCTGTTCATGTGGAGCCTGGGACTAGAGGACTCAGTAGGGCAATCGGCATGATCCAAAAGAGAACTTTTGAAGTCTGGCAAGATAGGTTGGATCGGGGGAGAACTGCTAGATAAGTCTACAGTTTTCTTCCCGACATATGTGAGAAAATGAAAAGGTGTTTCCTTTCCCTTAATCACTACGCCGTCCAGCTTGTGACAGGCCACTGTGATATAAAGAAATGCTCCACAATCGGTGTGTCATGGCTTACTGGTGTGCCGTGATCCGAATACAGGTGTGCCGCGGGCAAATAAGATGTATTTCAAATTTTACAATTTTTCATTATGTCATTAATAATTTGTCTTTTTTTTTTTTATTTATTTAAATAAATAAATAAAAAAAAAAAAAAAAGACAAATTATTTTTCAAAATATTGTATACAATAATTATTTTAACTAAATAATTTTTTACCTATATATTTAAGCTTTTGGTGTGCCGCAATTTTAAATTTAATACCTATATATTTTAGCTTTTGGTGTGCTGTGGAATTCTATAGAGAATTTTGGTGTGCTGTAAATGAGAAAATATTGCGGTGCACTGATCTAAAGGGCAAGTTATATGACCTTGGCCTTGCGGAGAATCCATGGTGGTTTGAGGGTGCAGTATGCCGAGCACATCATATGGGAGTGCTCTGTGATGAATGATGCTAGATGAAGAGTGAGAACACTCCCAGACCAATATGGTTTGGGGAAGTTCTGCAATGCCCGAGGTACCTTAAGACATTTTTGGTGTTTGTGGATATCTCGTTGTGAACTTCTGCGTCTGACGTGGGAGTGTCTTAGCTTAGAAGTTGTCTTTTCGTTGTGTCGTCCTGTCTCCCTTGGTGGAGAGTAGGTTTGGTAGGAATATTCCTTTCGGTAGGGTTTAATATTTCCACACCATGCTGGCACTGGCGACTCTCGGGTTCGCGCCCTTTGAACACCTAACTGCATGTCTCTGAACTTACCAGTTTGTGTATATAATTATTTTATTATTGTTTTTCACTGTTTATTAGTGATGTAACGAATATTCGTATTCGCATATTTCAAAGTATTCGCATTCGCAAAAAAATAAGCTAATGTTTTGCGAATATTATTTTGGTAATAAAGTATCGGATACTCGGTAAAAGTACCGCATACTTACACGGTACACTGTAGAAAAAGGTACCTCAAGAAAATATTCTTTAGAAAACCGAGGAGTTTAGAAATATTTTAAATTCCTATACCATTTTGAAAATTCGGCGACGGGGGGGGGGGGGGGGGGTAGAAATTTTAATGATTGAGCAATATTGTAGAAATCTAAGCAAGTCAATATTCGCTATTCGCGAATGTCGGCAACAAATATTCACATTCGCTAATATCCAAAATCACACATTCATTCCATCACTACTGTTTATACCTATATATTATTTTTGCCTCACTCTGTTTTTTCCTTATTATTATTTTTTTACTTGTACATACCATTTTATACTCAATAAACATTACCGCCTGAAAGGGACACTGAAGAGAGAAGTAATATGAAAGATTCCCATGACGACGGTTTTGCCGACCGGTCCTTCAGGCCTGCCTGTGAGGACAATTTTGGGTTCAATATGAGGATAAGTAAGAGTTAACGACTTTTGAGATATCCGGGTGTGTGGTAGGTCTCTCTTCAATGGTAACATAGAAGAGACAAGAGAAAAATGATGATTCCCTGTGAGGTGGACAGACCAAATTAGGTCTACCTCAACAGTAGTGGAATGAAGACTACGATGTTTTGGAGGGTCCCTTATCATTGAGGAAATCGACATAGAAGAAAAAATATGAGTAATGATCTGCAAAACCAATATTTATTATAATTTATATTTGTTTCAGATATCATACTCTCCAAACAGATTCAGTTTGAGTGAAATATACAAAGAAAATGATGGCCACATGGCTGTCAACATACTAGTCAAATTTCCTTGGGGGAATGAAGTTCTAGAGAAAATATCCATTTTACAATTAAAAAGCACTCCAGAATTAGATATAAGCGTGAGTAATTATTCATGATGTTAATAACTATACAGGTCTACCATACCAACTATAGATAATACCAACCTATAACTATATATTAATACTTTTAATAATTATGATTAATGGTTGAGGCGTTCTGCAATATAAAAATTATGATCCTTATTTGGTTGTTTCATTAACTTTGTTGGCAATGCCAGATCTACCATAAGTACAGTTGGTGCAAAAAACCAAGACGTTACCTTAAAACGGTGCCACTCAAAGAGTATTATTATTTGCTCTTTTTCCAAACATTTCGCCTCGGAATAAAAAATAGTGATCACACGTAGGTGTGCAAAAATGCGTGCAAATAATTTTACTCTCATTCAAATTTACATAGTTGATATCTACCTACATAGGTAATAATGGACATTTTCGTTTACGTGTCTCGAGAATCCAAAAAGTTTTTTAAACCACCAATTATTT
This sequence comes from Athripsodes cinereus, assembly GCA_947579605.1. NCBI lineage: Eukaryota > Metazoa > Arthropoda > Insecta > Trichoptera > Leptoceridae > Athripsodes > Athripsodes cinereus. Next base: position 23,717,389 of record OX388307.1, on the reverse strand, counting down.
CAGTCTTGCCCGAAATCACAATTATTGATAAAATTGGGTGCTGCATACTGTAGATCCGGCCCTGATGATAGGTATAATCCTATCTAACTATACTTGGTAGTATCCAACATGGGATACCCATACTAGGTATCTCAGAACAATACCTACATGTGAAGCTGTCATCGGGGTTTATGAGAGAGAATATCGGGGCCTTCGGCATGTCGCCCAGTAGCTTAATTGGACAAAAGCACTCCTCGCAACAAGGTTAGGGACGCGGGTTCAAGTCCCGTCCGGGGCACTACCGAATAAGGTGATGTTGTCTTTTCTAAGCCTTATATGGTAGTTTCATGTGTTAAATTTACATATATGACCTCATACAATGGTTAATTGTAAAAATAACATTGATAAACATAATACAGGTCAAATCTCGATATAACGAAGCTCACGGGACCGAACAAAACATTTCGTTATACTGAAAATTCGTTATACCGAATTCATAGAATTATGACACCCAAACATACACAAGTGTACTCTTGAGTCAAAATAATGGTAACAAGATGTCCGATATTCCAGCTTGAATAATATATAGGTACCTACCTATAGCAGAACAAATACATACTAGACTTAAGCGCGGAACATTTTTTGCGCAACATTAATAATTACAACAATAATTATGCTGTCTCACTCCACATCATTAAGATGATAATGGTCTCTTTCCTACTAATGCTGAAGTATAGAACACCCTTTGTACCTGCTGAGGGTGTCGTGTTCCTATCATAAAAAAATCTTATGAGCTGAAAAATATCTTTGTTACTGGACAGAAAACAAATAAAACAGCGATCTTCAAACTGTGATACATAGATTTATATGAAAAGTATATTTATTGCATACATACTCAACATGATGAAATGATTTAAAATAAAAAAAAATTGTAAATATAAAAAAAGTGTTCAAAAACAGCAGAAGATTATTATTTTTTGACAAAAAAATTAGAAATTTTAGTTTGTTTTGAATTTTCTGTAGTGGCTTTAAAAATGTATTCTTCCAACTTTGAAATATTTTAAAAAGCATCTTATATCTCCTCCAAAATGCTTACTTTCTCCTTCAGAGCGAATTGTCATCGTTTTTGCTCCATTTTAATAAAGACAAAAAACACACAAAAATGATGTAACGTAAAATGTTTTTTAAAAAAAGTTTAAAATCACCGAAATGTAGAACAAACACAACAGGACACAGTGCAATGTAAAGTTTTAGAATCAGCGAAATAAAGATGGGCAATAGACAATAAAACGAAATAAACAAGAGGAACACTTGTAAACCATATGTGATGCAATCACTTACAAACACGTGTTATGTCACCAGAAGTCAAGAATAAACCAATTTCACAAAAATTTTGAGTTAATTTAGAAGTAAATTCTAAAGCACTCGGACAAAAACTTCGTTATACTGAGATCGGCCTTCGTTATAATGAATTTTGGTTCAGTACATTTTGTATGGAAATTTCTCGGGGACAAATTATAGATTCGTTATACTGGAAATTTTGTTACTTCGGTATTCGTTACACCGAGATTTGACCTGTATATGCAAGTGATGCATATATTGCGATTTAAGCCATACCTTTCGTATAATATATCATACTAACACTTTCGTAGGTGTAAAATTCCAAGTTACACAAATAAAAAATCACTTCGCATAGGTATATATTTTATATGATAGCACTGTACTATGAATTTTAAGGATAGACAGAGAGTATAAGGTGTTCCAATGCTTACAAATTGACTTTCGGCAAGTTTAAGAGCGCTTTACTCCTGGGAAACCTTCACCTATTCTACTTTTTTTTCGTGCATGGGGAAAGAATGAATGAGAACAAAATGACCAATATGGGATGGACAAGTATTAAGCACATTGAATAGGAGAACATGTATGTGGAATTGTATGACAGTGACGGAAGCGAAAGGTGTATGCAAGTATAGAAGGAAGTGACACTCGACCCTTTCTGCCTACTCCATGAGGAAAGCGGCGTGATGATGTGTATGTAAAACAATAAACAGTGTTTTTGATACATAAGTTCTGCAAGGATGGACAAATTTGTTTTAGGTTCTGTTCACGCTATGCACAATAGACCCAACAACATCACAATCCAAAGGCATCTATTGTAGCACATTTTCCTGTTCACGCTATGCACAATAGACCCAACAACATCACAATCCAAAGGCATCTATTGTAGCACATTTTCCTGTTCACGCTATGCACAATAGACCCAACAACATCACAATCCAAAGGCATCTATTGTAGCACATTTTCCAGATTTTGGCTACATATATGAATATGGAAAAGACTAGTGACTTCACCAGTCTGAATGTGATATATGCACCACTGAGACTATACAAGTAAAAACATTTATTTCATAGAAACATGATGAGTGTGCATATTACGGTTTCTATGTCCAGCATTCCATCCCATTTCAATGACCAATATTATACGGGTCAAATCTCGGTGTAACCAATACCCAAATAACAAAATTTCCAGTATAACAAATCTATAATTTGTCCCTGAGAAACTTCCATACAAAATGTACTGAACCAAAATTCATTATAACGAAGGCCAAACAAAGTTTTTGTCTCAGTGTCTCAGAATTTACTTTTAACTTATCTCAAAAATTTTGTAAAATTAGTTTATTCTTGACTTTTGGTGACATAACAAGTGTTAGTGATTGATTGCATCACATACGGTTTACAAGTGTTTTATTTTGTTTTTTTGCTGATTCTAAAACTTTACCTTACGTTGTTGCCCATTGTGTTTGTTCTACATTTCGGTGATATTAAACTTTTTTGTAAGACATTTTACGTTACATTGTTTGTTTTTGTCTTTATTAAAATGGAGAAAAAATGACAATTCACTCTGAAGGTGAAAATAAGCATTTTGGAGGAGATAGATACTGGAAAAAAGGAGAGTGAGGTCGCCAAAAAATATGACATCGCCCCTTCAACTATGTATATCCACATTTATTAAAGATAGGAAGGAAATTGAACAGCAATAAGAGAATATGCAATGGGGAACACAAAGAAAGAAGATGCGAAAAGCATTTAACGTTAATGTAGATTTTTCTCTGGGATCGCATTGGCCGAAGGCTGTAATGGTCCCAGTAGAGTATGGTGTTGTTTTCTAATAATAATAATAATAAAAAAGCTACATTTTCGTGGCTTCAGGATGTTCGGTCACGAAATTTTTCTGTAAGTGACCCTTTAATTCGCAAAAAGGCTCTGGAGTTTGCAAAGAAGCTCAATGTTAAAACCTTCCAAGCCAGCGCAGGATGGCTCAATAGGTTCCGTGAGCGCTATGGAATTACATCCAGGGCAATTTGTGAGGAAGAAAACTGTGTGCCACAGAACGCGTTGTAGAATGGTGTGCAGGCGAGATTAAAAAAATGGTATCGGAGTACGACATAAACAATATTTTTAATTTCATTAATTGTATCGGCATTTATTTTGTAACACTTCATTTTAAATTATCAAATAAAATAAATATTTATTATTTTGTTTTGTGTTACTGTTGAGTATGACTAACGCACGACCGGTTTCGCGGACTCCGAGTTCGCATCATCAGGTGCTGATCTATACTAGGATAGTTCGCATCATCAGGTTCTGATCTATACTAGGATAGTTCGCATCATCAGGTGCTGATCTATACTAGGATAGTAGATCAGCACCTGATGATGCGAACTCGGAGTCCGCGAAACCGGTCACAAAACACAAAACAAAATAATAAATATTTTTAATGCCGATGAAACGGGAGTTTTTTATCAACTGTTTCCCCATCGAACGTTGTCATATAAAGGAGACCCATGCAAGGGTGGGAAGGTTATGCTACAATGCTTCAGACGCGGAAAAGGCATTAATCATAACGAAGTACGCAAAGCCTCGCTGCTTCAATAATGTGCATTCACTTCCTTGTGATTAACGGTCAAACCAGCGTGCCTGGATGACGCAGCAAATAGGTATTCAATGAGTGGTTGATAAACCACAACAGAAAAATGGAAAGGGAAAAAAGAAAAATTCTTCTGCTGGTTGACAATTGCTCAGCGCATACTTTAACTTGTCAACTAAAGAATGTTCGCGTAGAATTCTTTCTCCCAAACTGTACAGCTGTAATTCGTGCCATAAAGGTGCATTACAGAGGATGGCTACTAAAAAAAATATCAATGAATTTTATCCCTGGTGGTGTGTAAAAATCGGCATTAAAGAAGCATGCAATGAGATGCATGTGATTTTGGATGCATGGTGGTCCGTGAAGGAGTCCACCATTTCTTAATGCTGGGGCAAATCGTTGGTGATATCTCCTTGCATCAATGTAGATAATGCCGACATTGAAGAGTCAGAAGTTGAAGGAAGGGAAATGTGGAGATCAATTGTTTCTGTCACTGATGACATTTCCTACGAGGACTATGTTGCAGCTAACCAAAATGTCATGGTTGTGGCCGAGATGACAGATGAGCAATTCGTCGAAAATGTGCAGCAGAGTGCCGAAATTGAATCGTCGGCGAATGACGATGAGGATGCAGATGGTGTCGAAATTATGCCACCAGAAGCGAAGATTGCTCAGATGTTCTAAATCAGTGTTTCCCAAGGTGGGGTGTACGCCCCACCGGTGGGACATCACGCTTCAGAGGTGGGGCACTGCTTTATTTTTAACTGTTTAGTTAAAAAAAGAGGCTGGTGGGGCATATGACTTTTGAAAAGACTACAGTGGGGCATGACATAAAGGAGGTTGGGAAACACTGCTCTAAATGGATTGAAGAATATTCGCGAATATCTATGCAGCTCTAAAAATGTTTCTGAAGATGCTTTTAAAAATATTTCAAAGTTGCAGGAATACATTACAAAAATCTAAACAAACTAAAATTTCAAATTTTTTGTCATAAAATAAAAATCTTTCTGTTGTTTTTGTACACTTTTTAATATTTTTTTTTTTTATTTTTCATATTTTTTTTTATTTTAAACATTTAATCATGTTGAGTATGTATGCACTAAATATATTTTTTAAATAAATCTATGTATCACAGTTTGAAGATTGATGTTTCATTTGTTTTTTGTTCTGCAACAGATTTTATATGATAGGAATTTTTATGATTATAATAATTATATGATAACATTGATATTATTATTATTAATTTTTTTAACGCGGTGGCAGAATTGCCATCCACACTTCTCAGCATTATACAGCCAGATAAGTCTCTATATGATCAGTCATGATCACACAAAACTTATCATTTTAATGCTGGGAAAAATTCACCTATCCAGATATACAGGATATCAAAAGATTAGGCTCAAAACGCGGGATCAAAATACCAGCATTGTGCCTGAAATATCCGTGTTCAGAAACTTTCTAACAATATTACAAGTGTTTATTATAATAGATTTTTGAATATCTATGTACAAATTAACCGGTAAATCTAATTTTTGTGAATTATTTATTAAAGATTTTGGAGTAACCCCTGTAGCTGACATGACTAAAGGTATTATGTAAACAGATCTGGAATCCAAATATTTTTTATTTCTCCCGCTAGTTCTGTGTATATTTTCTGCGACGGTTGTTTGTTTATTATGTATTTGCTCAATGGGGGCGCCAAAATCGTGTTTGCCTACTGGTTTGTAATGAAGATATTTTTGGTGCTCCAAAATTCAATCTTGCAAACGTATTTGGGATACATTAGTTTACATCAAAATAAAATTAAAAAAAATAGATTTAACACTCATTTTGGCGCCCCCTAATGCGGCACCCGGGGACATATGTCCCCCTCTGCCCCCCCCCCCCCAAGCTACGCCACTGGTGACTGGTAAAGTATATCCGACAGATTGGACCAATGATGAAATTGATGAATTTGGCGGGAATACCAAAATATTACTGGATCAAACGCACCGGTGCGTGCGTACTCCAGATCCCAGATTATATATGTGTGTGTGTGTGTACGTATGTGTGTATGTATATATATATATATCTTAAATTATTGTATTTTGTTCTACTTATTTATTTATATATTATTATTATCATTTGTTTTTGTTTAATGGGTTAGTTGGAAGATATTGCGCTTCAGCAATAAACTCACCCATTGCACAAAATAATTAATTCTATTGTTATGATACCATGTTTTTTGTTCTTATTTGTATATTGATTTTGTGCAATAAAGTTTATTATTATTATTATCCCATAATATTTCTTGTACACACCGGTGTGTTATTATTATTATTATTATTTGGATGATTTGTAAAGCGCCGTTTTGTGAAAAAAAATCCACCTCAAGGGCGTGTTGGTACTCCTTTACAGGTTAATGTTGGAACACAAAAAATCCAAAAAAATGTACCGCATTGCAAGTATAGTATGTCTTTGTCCTGCAATAAATAGATATTATTCAAGCTGGAATATCGGACATCCTGTTACCATTATTTTGACTCAGGAGTACACTTATGTATGGTTGGGTGTTAACTCTGAATAGGCTTGAGCTTCGTTATATCGAGATTTGACCTTTAGTGTCGCTAGTGTCTTTATATGCACTTCCTTTTAAGTATTTCTTTGCGTTCCTATTTCATATTTATTTTTAGGCTCGTTTTGGAAGAAAGAATGTGCTACCTGTACAAATAAGAAATACAATGAACATACAAACAGCTATATTGGGATTATTCTGTGATGCGTATGATGAAATTGGAAGCAATTCAACTGTTTTACGAATACATAGAAAATTAACACCATACAAATGCATATTGTGTGTCGCAGCTTCAGGTTAGTAATGTATCAATGTAATTAAATATTCACTATTCTTTTATCAATGTCTCATAATCAAGTATTTAGGTACTAATGTTCATTGAATTATTACATTGTTCATACAATAAATTCCAGAATCAACACAAAGAGATCAAGTGTATGCGTTTGCTTCTACCTTAGTAAAACAGATGAAGAAATCTGGTATCTCAACCATGCTACCTCCCAGACTTGATAAATCTCCTTTAGTATCTCAGGTTAGTGGTTTGTAAGCATCTATACTGGATTCACTAGGGTGCTACCTTTGAAATGGTGCCACCTAACTCTTAAATACATAATTTAAATTAACAACCATATTTTTTTTCAATCTCGCTCAATTTATATTGTTTACACAACGCTCAAACCAACATTGTAAAAAAATGTGGCAGAAAATTACCCACACACCTATGTATGTATGAAAACCCTATCCCTTAAAGCTAGCAGGTATCTTTTACCTATGCTATTCATTAACAAATGTGTCTCGGTATAACTGACTGAAAGTGCCCAACTTATATGATCAGACGAGGGCCGTTCCATACAGTACACGGTGTATTTTTATTTCTGCAATATCCCATATATATACCTACTTGTAACTAGTGTATCATGTTGTAAAAAGAAACTAACTATTAGTCAAATGCTGCCTGATGAAGGACAGAAACATAAGCCTAGTAATAAGCTTCAATTTTTTAAAACTACAAAAATATCTCATGCCACAGGTATATTTACACTAAAATAAGTTCAGGTTAAGGATAAAAATCAAATATCTACCTACAGATTGTCCTCACTGTACAGTTACAAAATAAAACATTCAGGATTTTATAAATGATGTAAATTTAAGAGGCCTGTAGGTAGGGAACTCGAAATTGTCACATGATTTTACGCAACCATTTTTTAATATTGATTATTAATTTATTTGCAATATTTTCGTGATCTAGATGATATTTTTACTATTTGTTTTTGATAGTATCAAAATTTGAACATATTTGAATATATTTTTAATTTTAAAAAATCCAAGAGATTCATGTAGAAAATATCAATTGAAAAACACCTTCCGAAATTCCATCACAACTAGCAGAGGTATTTTCAGACAATCATCTTAGAGGTTACATAAATTATGAAATAAATTTAGTTCCAAGGCTGCTTTAAAAAAATCCTAATTTTTTTTTAAATTTGAGTAATTTTTTAATATGCGTAAAAAAAATTACTTGTAACGTGCACATAAGAAAATATCATTTTGGTTCGTCAAGTTCGAACAAGGAAAAAATATTTAAAACAATTTTAATTGAATAATATATCATATTATTATAGTAGCCTGATGTGTTATTTATATTGTGAAATTTTAATTTTAAATTTTCCGCTTGCGGGAAAGTTTTTATAAAAATTTCTGTAGAACTCAAAAATCGGGAGTTCTGTTCACTCGAGCCTAAAGATCGGGTGTTCTCTAAAACTGCATCACATTTTTTCTTTAAAATTATCAAAAAATAATTGTGGTTTTATGTTATAAACTACATAAATATAGCACTAAATTATAAAAATTTTACCAAGGAAATACATTATTATATGTGTCATCCAGTAATCCTTATTAAAATGTTTTTTTTTTCATCAAAAAAACATTATAACTTAATATAAATAATATTTATTTCCATGTCTGTCAAAGTATGAGTGAATGAGTGTACAATAATGTAGATGAGAGGTTCACAAGGAAAGACACGCTGATCCATTTTTCACAGGGAAATAAAATATATCATTAATTTTTAATTCAAGTTAAATGTTGGTAAACTTGTTTGTCTACTAAATAAAATTGTAGATTGACCACGGCATATTTGCCTATTTCTCTTTTTGCTTATTAGTTGCATCATATTTACTTTTCTAATTATGTACACAAAGTGCCAGCTACTATCCAACCTTTTACGGGCTGTTTCACCACCTCTGGATAAAGTTCTAGATAACTATCCTTAGGATAAATTTATCTACAAGATAAACTGAAGCGAGTGTTTCACCACCTATAAATTTCTTATGGATTATTATCTGCCAGATAGCAGTGACTACGTTGTAATTTCATGTTTGTTGCATGGATGTATGTAGTTAGGTAGGTTACTCTCTAGAGGGGTAGGGGAAAGGGAAGGAACCCTACCTGTATCGACCAAAGACTAAAAAAACGAATAACTGTCAACGCCGTGAAATTTTATTTTTGAAAACTGAAGATGATGAAGATGTGCGAATTTCCGAAGGGAGTTGGTTCCATAGCCTAGCTCCATGGACCATAAATGAAGATGTGAAAAAATCCGTATGGTGAGAGGGAATTGTAAGAAGACCATTGTTTGCTGACCTGAGTGGCAGACCATGTGAAAGCGTTCTCTGAGATATACTGGTGCATCTTGATTTGATAACACCTTGAACGGAAGACAAAGTTATATGGTAGTTTCATGTGTAAAAATAAATCATGTTTCACAAATACTTTAAATACTTGGGTTAGTTGGAAGATATCGCGTCCCTGCCATAAACTCGCCCATTGTGCAAAATTATTTGTTTATACCATGTAACCCTATCATTTCTATCCATATATTTTGTACAATAAAGTTTATTATTATTATTATTACTTTGTTTCTTATGGGACATTCAAAATAGTTACTTAATAATATTTTATTGATTTGTGATCCACCATTCAAAAGCTTCTGCTCTCATTGTCAGACAAATTTAAAATTATATTTACTTTATACTCAATAATATTAGTCGTAATTTTACAAGGTAAGAATGTCGTGGGAAGAGGTGACTTAATTGGCCCAGAAATGTTGTGAACAGACGAGGGTGGTTTCTGCCCTGTGCTCCTGAGAGGAACATTGAAGGGCAACTAGAGAGAGAATTAGTGTAATCTAATAGGAAGGCACTTCCCTACTCTAGCTTGAGTTGATGTTTTATTGATGTTTTCCTTTTGCAGATCCTTATAAATGATGAATGTGGCATACCTTATACAATTATTTTGGATTCAGCTACATTAACAACAGGGGTACTAAGAATTAGAAACAGAGACACAACATTGAATGTAAGTAATTCTAACACACAAAATTTATATGTCTGATCTCAACACTACTGTCACAATAACAACTATCTGACCCGACAAAATTATCACTACTTCAATGAATCATACAAATTCAAACTATTCCAATGATTAACCACCCTGTTAAATAAACAGTGCTTCAACGGATTTCGCTTGAACCTGCAGCCATCCAACTTAAATCCATAACCCCTCAGGTGAACATTCTGGTTGTACTGGAACATTGTATTGAGTTATTTTTTATTTTTTTTATATATTTTTTTTATAGAAATATATACGACAAGAAGCCTTTTACATGTTTACACAAATTTTAAAAAATACAAAGACAAAAATGACATAACAATGGATATAAAAATACTAGTGTCGAAAAATCAAACAGTAACCAGAGAAACGTATTAAGAATAAATAACAAGTACAATACACACATAAATCGATAATATCTACACGATCGCACTAACAATATCAAATAATAGGTAATACAATAAATAGAATTAATTGTAATAATAATTATAAATCATTCGATAAATTAATATGATATAAAATAATTGAAATAATATGATAATAAAAGTATATTTAAAAAAAAAAATAAAGGTATATAAAAATATACATATATATACACACATATATACATGAAGACTGTATGATCTAATTTTCATCCGAAATGCATGTACAACATGCACCTCATGAATGAAAGATCATTTGATTTTACGCAGGAGATGTATGTGTGTATATATACATATAAAGGGTTTTTCAACAAGGACTTTGTTTTTTAAAACAAAATAAAACAAAAAAAATTGATGAAGATGATTAAAATTTTTATTGAATTACAAAGAGAAAAGTTTGGCAATTATGCATGAAAAGTGATATCTGACAAATGTCCACCACGAGCACGCTGACAGATGTCGATTCTTTCATCAAAGTTTTTAATCACTTTTTGGCAAAATGGCGGGACTATTTCGCTAATCACATCACGGATTTTGAGTTTTAAGGCTGCAATCGATTCGATTGGCTCCGTATAGACTCTGTCCTTAACATAGCCCCACAAAAAATAATCCAGTGGCGTTAAATCACACGATCTGGCTGGCCACTTAACAGCTGAGTTTCGTGAAATCATGCGATCGGGAAATTTGGTTTGCAATAAATTGATCGTTTCATTGGCTGTGTGACATGTGGCACCGTCCTGTTGAAACCACATGTCAGTGATATCCACGTCATCAATAATAGGCCAAAATTGAGTTGTCAACATCTTGCGATAGCGTGATCCATTGACCGTTACCGCATTTCCAGTCTCATCTTCGAAAAAAAACGGCCCAATCACGCCTCCAGACCACATAGCGCACCATACAGTGACACGCTGAGCATGCAACGGCTTCTCAATAATTGCTCTAGGATTTTCAGAAGCCCAAATGCGGCAATTTTGCTTGTTGACGTACCCTGACAAGTGAAAATGGGCTTCGTCTGAAAAAATGATTTTTTCAGAAAAACCAGCGGGTTGTTCCTGAATGAATTGAGCGAATCTACGGCGATTTGAATGGTCGTTCGGCTTCAATTCCTGCACCAGTTGAACCTTGTAAGGCTTCAAAGCCAAATCCTTACGCAAAATTCGCCATGTGGTGGTTTTGGATAACCCCAATTGTCGAGAACGTCGAGGAATTGACAAATTTGGATCTGCTTCAACACTGTGGCTCACGGCTGCGATGTTTTCAGTTGAACGACCCGGTCGTACACGCGTTGGTGTTAACACATTTTGTATCGAGCCTGTCGACTCAAATTTAGAGACCAAATTCTTAATAGCGGTCTCAGAAGGACGATTATGTTGTCCGAAAATATCACGAATTTGACGAAATGTCACTTTAGCAGAACCACCATTTTCATAATGGATTTTAATTATTTTAATGCGATTTTCAAGCGAAATTGAATTCATTGCAACAATTGCCAATGCATCCACTACGAATACGTCAAAAAATTAAATGTCAAAACTATCATGTTGCTGGTGTTGCCACAATTAAAAAACAAAGTTCTTGTTGAACAACCCTTTATATACACACATACATACATACACATACATACACACACACATACAAAACATTCATGAAATAAAGTCAAATCATTAATCAAGGAATTCAGTACTAAATAATATTTAGGGATAATAAAATATTAACTAATAAAAACAATAATAATATTAAAATGAAATTAGTAAAACAAAATATAATAATAATAATTTATATAATAAATAACAACAAATTAATATAATAAATAGTAAAAATTAATATGATAAATAGTAAAATTAATATAATAAAATAAATCAATAATAATTTATAAAAACATATGTCGATAATAACAGTCACTGAAAAAAAATCATGTAAGATATAAAAAAAAAGTGAAAAAAGTGTCACGACTGCCCAATGTCATTCAACATTTTTTTTAAAAAATGTATTACGTCAAGTTTAAACTTATGGAGACTGTCGGCAAATATGTCAGTAAAATTTCCCACCTCATTCCCCAGTCTATGCAATCGAGGCATTGGAGAATGATAGACATAATTAGTTCGCGCATTAAGCTCATGAAACATAACACTTTGTCTAATTGTTCTAGTAGGAATGTTAAATTGTACGAGCTCTAGCAATTCTGGGGAATCAATCGCGCCATTTAATAGTTTTTGAAGAAAAGAAAGATCGAAAACCCTTCTACGATTCTCCAAACTAGGCAAATTAAGTTGTACCATTAGATTAAAGTAATTAATTCTGTCAATTGGAATCCCCATTTTATAATTAATTAGTCTTAAAAACTTTCTTTGTACCCTCTCAATACAGTCAATGTGAACATTATAGTTGGGAGACCAAATTACGGAATTATATTCAAGTATTGGTTTAACAAGGGAAACAAATAATAATCTATAAGAGTCAATCTTATGTAAGTCAACTGCTAGTCGAAAAATAAAGCCCAAGACTTTCATAGCTCTGCCAACAATTTCCTCTATGTACAAATTAAAAGTCAGATCCTCGGAGAAGGTGATTCCCAAATCCTTCAAGTTAGAAACACAAACAAGAATAACATCGTCAATCGAATAATTAAAGACGATCTGGGATCTGGTTTTATGAAATCTGACGACTTGACACTTTGCTATGTTTAAGAGCCCTTGATAGGTAGGGAACTCGAAATTGTCACATGATTTTACGCAACCATTTTTCAACATTGATTACTAATTAATTGCAATATTTTCGTGATCGAGATAATATTTTTACTGTTTGTTTTTGATAATATCAAAATTTAAACATATTTAAATGTATTTTTAATAATAATAAAAAAAGAATCCAAGAGATTCATGTAGAAATTATCGATTGAAAAACACCTTCCGAAATTTCATCACGACTAGCAGAGGTATTTTCAGACAATCATCTTAGAGGTTACATAAATGATGAAATAAATTTAGTTCCAAGGATGCTTTACAAAAATCCTATTTTTTTTAAATTTGGGTAATATTTAGCCGTATTTTTTTTAATATGCGAAAAAAATGGGATTTGTGACGTGCACATAAGAAAATATAATTTTTAGTTCGTCAAGTTCGAATAAGGAAAAAATATTTAAAACAATTTTAATTGAATAATTTATCATATGATTATAATAGCGTGATGTATTATTTATATTGTGAAATTTTCATTTTGAATTTTCCGCTTGCGGGAAAGTTTTTATGAAAATTTCCATAGAACTCAAAATTCGGTTTTAGTTCGGCCAGCCGAGCCAAAGAGTCGGCACGCTGTTGAATTTGCGTCTGATTATTTTTTTAAAATTATTAAAAAATAGAGATGGTTTTATGCTTGAAACTACATAATTACAGCACTAGATTACTTGATTTTTACCAAGGAAACATATTTTTATATGTGTCATCAAGTAATCCCTATATAAATGTTTTTTCTTTCATTAAAAAAAAACATTATAACTTAATATACCTAAATAATATTTATTTCCATGTCTGTCAAAATACGAGTCAATGAATACGAGAATGAGTGTATAGTACTGTAGATGAGGAGTTCACAAGTAAAGGCACACCGATCCATTTTTCACAAATATTTAACTATGAATGAAGTAAAATAAATCAGTGAAGTTGATATTTTCAACCGACGGTGTTCGGTGGAAATTCATGTTGAATTAATTACAAATAAATCACTTATTTATATTATATCCACTGTGACTTTTAGTCAATAAAAAAACACAGTTTAAACACTACAAATAAGTGTTTTATATAATTAATTCAAATAAATCAGTAATTTTTTATTTTAAATTAAATGTTGGTGAACTTGTTTGTGTCCTTAATAAAACTGTAGATTGACCTCGGCATATCCGTCTATTTCTCTTTTTGCTTATTAGTTGCATCATGTTTAATTTTCTCATGATATACACAAAGTGCCAGCTAATTATTTATAGATAATACAGAAAATATGCTCTTAACACTAAATTACAGTCCGTATAGGCTTACAAATACTATGATAAAATAATACAAAGACTAAAAAAATATATCAGGTATCAGGGAACTAAATTGCTGCCGGTACCTACTCTGCAAAGAATTCACCAAATTTATTTAGGTAGGTATGCTGTTTTCTTAGTTTCAATGTTCTAGAGTTGATGTAGGTAGCTTTGTATATGAACTCCTCAGATATGATATTCACCGATGTCAAATTTTGTTGTCGATTGTTTTTCGACAATACAAATGATGTTGTAGATGTACGGAACTGTCATTCAGCAATTTGTTTTTTTTTTCACAATTACTGTATAAATAGTGAATACTATCTTAAATATTTATAATAAAAGTAAACCTTACAAGTGATTACTTAAGTGACATTGAACGCTATCCGCCACATACGTTTACAATGGAGACGGACGACCCACCTGACAGGGGGCCAGACTTAGAGTCCAAACGCCGCAAAAACGAGCCGAATGAACAGATTAGTCAAAGTAAAGAAAATACACCAGAGATAGACTACACTTATCCACTATTAAGTCCAGGACCATATACTGTAATAGTTCAAAGTGAAAAACGCCTTCACCCGATTACATTTGGAGGACTTCTTTCGAGGTCGGATATTGGCGGAATCATCGCTGACGGTGTAAAAGCCGAAGGCGGAGGTAAAGTTCTAGTAACATTCTCAACGCCAATGTTCGCTAACAAGTTCTTAAAGTCTGACTTCCTGAAAACAAACCTATTCAGTGCATATATCCCCAAACATAAGATTTTAAAATTTGGTTTGGTTCGAGGAGTGTCGACGGACATAAGCTTAGAAGAACTTTTGAAAAATATAGTGGTGCCACCGCAAAGTGGTAAAGTACTCAAAGCAAGAAGGCTCAACAGAAAAGACCATTCCTCAAACCCTCCAACCTGGACACCATCACAGACGGTCGTGCTAACCTTTGAGGGTCAAGCCTTACCAAAACACGTATTTCTGTACTACAACGCCCTTCGAGTTGAACTATACACCTTCCCCACTGTCATGTGCTATAACTGTTGTAGATTTGGCCATACCCGTCAAAAATGCCGTTCTAAAACACGATGTTTTAAATGAAGCCTAGACCACCTCGGAGATGAGTGCTCTACACTACTACTGAAATGCATTAATTGCACAGGCCCTCACTCAGCAAATGACTTCTGTTGCCCTGAACTAGCGAGACAAAAGAAAATTAAAAAAACCATGTCTCAAGAAAATATTTCATACTACCAAGCAAACAAAATATGTGCACCTAATACTACTTCATACAGCGAAATAACAAAAACAACTACACCCAAACCCCAATCTATTTCACAAAGACAAACTGTGTATATACATAAGACTCCTAGAACAAAAGTATACGAGAACACGTTTGATAAAAAAGGGCATGAAGCATTGCTGTCCTACAGCAATGGTCAACCCTCTATGGCAACAGACGGTTGCTTAATAAACCAATTAACCAAATCCAATTCAGATCCCCAACCACTTTCAAATAATAAGATAGATAGAGAAACCACCATTCAATTACTTTCCAAAGTCTTGATGTCTATCTTATCATCACCAGAAGAACTACCGTCCAACGTTGCCTCTGTCGTTCCCTTACTAAATCTCATTCTTAATAATGGCCTATCTACAGACAAATAACGATTCCAATCAACTTCCAAAAAACCCCTCCTCAAATTGTAATACCGAAAATAAGACTACTAGTATCTCAATTCTTCAATGGAACTGCAGAAGTGCTGTTCCCAGTAAATCAGATATAATTTTTTTACTAAACAGATACGATATAAAAATAGCAGCATTATCTGAAACCGGGCTTCATACAAATACCCATTTCAAAATTCCTGGATTTCATTGCCTTAGAAGTGACCGTTTTGAAGGAAGAGGAGGTGGAGTGGCCCTTCTTATCCATGCATCACTTTCATTCCAATTAATCACCTTACCATACAACCCTTTTTTAGAGGTAATTGCACTCTGCATTAATGGCGTCGGATATGTTTCGACATACATTCCCCCAAACTCTGGATTCGATTCAAACTACTGGAACTCTATTACTGTCTTACTTCCGTCTTCATTCTTCCTTTTGGGCGATTATAACGCCCACTCCCTAGTATGGGGTAGCCACTTAACAGACCGGGCAGGCAACTGCTTGTTGTCTTTCGTGGACTCAAATAACTTATGTATCTTGAACGATGGATCTCCAACTAGAATGTCCACTCCAAACCAACACTCCAGTGCCGTTGATATAACCATTTGTTCCAATGACTTGGCCTCTTTATGCAACTGGTCCATATTGGATGATCCGATGTCCAGTGATCATTACCCCATCGTCATAAACTTAATCAAATCAACCCCTACTTTTCCAAATAACAATAAGAACCGTTACAATTTTTATAAAGCTGATTGGACCCTTTTTTCTGATACTATTGAACACGAGATGCTCTGTGCAAATACGGCCCAATCCCAAAGTAATTCCATACAAGAGACTTATACTGCCTTAACCCAAATACTATATAAAGCTGCTGATAGCAGTATTCCAAGAAGACAAAGCGTTGCCTTTAAAACAGTAAAAAACGTTCCTTGGTGGGACCCAGAGTGTTCCAAATTAATTGAAGAGAGAAGGGAAATTATGCACAAATATAGGAAAAACATGAGTATGGAAAACTTTTACCAAGCCAAAGCCATTCAGGCCAAAGTAAAGAAAAAACTAAGAAGCAAAAAACGCGAAGGATGGAAAAAGTTTTGCGAATCCCTATCTCAACAAGTGTAAAACAACCCCCATCACTTTGGATAAATGATTTTATCGATAAAATTGCCCCGAATTATGTACCCCATATTTCGGAGCTGGAAACTCAATCAATAGAATCCGCTTCTTCCAATTCTCAGATTGAATGCCCCTTTACTCTAGACGAACTAAAAAATTGTTTACATAAGTCTAGAAATTCCGCCCCAGGAGTCGATGAAATACCATACCTATTACTCAAAAAGAGTCCTATAACCCTCCTCTCTAAATTCCTTAATATTTTTAATGAAATACTCAATACTGGCATGGTTCCAACAGAGTGGAAGCAATATCTTATCATCCCAATTTTGAAGAAGGGTAAGGACCCAGCTCTGGGTTCTTCCTATCGTCCCATAGCCCTATCGTCATGTATAGGCAAAATACTAGAACGATTAATTAAAAATAGACTGGAATGGTATGTGGAGCGAATTGGCGTCTTGCCTTCCTCCCAATTTGGATTTAGAAGGGGTCTATGTTGCGTCGACAGTCTAAGTACTCTTATCACTGATATTCAAATAGCGATGACTCATAAGCAGACAACGGTGGCTCTATTCCTCGACATTAACTCAGCATACGATAATGTTTGTCTCCATAAGCTGTATCAAAAACTCACTAAACTTTCGGTTTCCCCTTTGATTTCCAGACTTATTTTTAATCTATTTTCTGAAAGATCGATTATAGTTTTGAATGAACCAGACGCCATCAAGAGAAACATATGGAAGGGATTACCTCAGGGCTCGGTCCTAAGTCCCCTTCTTTTTAATATTTACTGTGCAGACCTTGAGGCACGTCTCTCAGGACAATGTAAATTTCTGCAATACGCTGATGACATTGTTCTGTACACTTCACATAAGAATATAGATGCCGCCATTAAAACCATGAACTTAGCCGTCAAAAGACTAAATGAATGGCTCTGTAACAACTCCTTGGAGATATCACCCTCAAAATCAAAAGTTTTAGCATTTTCCAGAAAACACCGGGACCCAACAATAAAAATTGACGTAGACAGCATCACAATCCCACAGGTAACAGAGATAAAAATTTTAGGGGTAATTCTTGACAGAAAACTATCGTGGAATCACCATATCAATTACATTACGACAAAATGCGAAAAAAACATTAACATTCTAAGAGCCGTATCGGGAATCTCATGGGGATCACACCCTTCCACTATGAAAAACATATCACGCTCTAATTCGAAGTCATTTGGACTACGCAAGCTTTATATTTGACCCTCTCCCAAATCAATTGGAAAATAAGCTAGAAAAGATCCAATCAAAAAGTCTTAGACTCATTACGGGTGCATTTCATTCTACACCGATCAATGCGTTACAAATCGAATGTGGCGAAATGCCACTAACACTAAGGAGACAGTATTTGGCGGAAAGGTTCCTCATAAAAAGAGTGACGTACATAGACCACCCCCTTCTTAAAAGTATTAGCAACTTGAAACACTTATGCCTTTCAAGTCAATATTGGCTCAATAAAGACTTACCAAACCTATGCGCCGGCTTACCGGTTATTCTAGCATTATATAGAGGGCCACGATTCCCTTATCCCAGTCCGATATATGAATTACCATTTATGGCTTTGCAAATGTCATATAATATTGTGGAGAATGTGGGTGTAGATAGGGCAAAAAGACTCCCGGCTAAACAGGTTAATCAGAATTTCATTAACAATGTGCAAGAGAAATGGCCAACCCATATCAAAATATATACTGATGGTTCAAAATCTAAGGGGATGTGTGGATCTGCCATATTTGTCCCCTCGCTAGATAAAAGATTCGCATATATACTCCCACAAGAAACTTCAGTATTTACAACGGAATGCATTGCAATGCAAGAAGCCCTTTCTTGGTGCAAATCATACGCGCTGAACTGTCTCGACAATCCACTTAACAAATTCGCTATATTCTCAGATTCCCTGTCACTGATCAAATGCCTTTCCGCCCCTTTCACAGGGGATTATAGCAGCCAACTAATTTTAAATATTAAGAAACTTCTATTTGAACTTAAAAATTTGAATACTGACGTTGTTATTGTATGGATTCCGGCCCATTGTGGTATTTCAGGGAATGAGGAAGTAGACCGAATGGCAAAAGAAGCTGCAATAAGTGGTACTGTCCTTGTAAATTTTCAATCTCCAGTGAAAGATCTTCTCCAAATCATTTCCACACACAAAACACTTAAATGGACCTCACTCTGGAGATTAAACTCAAAAACAAAAGGTGCATGGTACAGTAGTATATAGAGTTCTTTCCCACCAAATCCTTGGTACCATGGCAGACGTCTGCCAAGGCCACTGATCACAGCCATTTGCAGAATGCGGTTTGGTCACTTCAGACTCCAGAGTCATCTGTTTAGAATAAATATAGGAATAGGAATATTTATTTTATTTATTTATTTAAAGAAACCCTCAAACAGCAGGTAGAATCATATATCTGGGGGCCTAAAATGGCAGGTAGAATATGGCCTCTTCACCATTGTGCGAGTGCGGACTAGACGACGAGACAATGGATCATGTATTTTTCGGCTGCCCAATTATGGATGCCTTTGATCTTTATCTTGACCTACACACTTTACAAGACATCTCATATCCCCTTAGTATACCACACCTTCTATCCCTAGGACGTGTAGAGATATATAGAAGATTGTTTGAGTTTGTCCGAAAAAACTGTATTGTATTATAGATCTCCAAAATCAAAGACTTCACAATTTTAAACAGTTAGGTATTGTCAGGAATTAGTCCATTGGCACAAATCAGCCCATGTAGGTTGAGTTGCCTTTTATAAATTTAAAAAAAAAAATTTTGTTGTCATAGCAACATTTTGTTATTTTTGTGAGTATAAAAATCAGAAATATACTAAATACACTGATTTATAGTTTTTGTTTTTAATTTTTTCATTATTTAAAATGACGAAAGAGTCATTACGATTTACGAATGTGAGAAAAAATAAATAAGCTTCATATTATTCACATGATCAAAATGAGTGAGTATTTTATAATGATTGATTTATATTATATTGTTTTTGACATATTTTTTTGTAACGTAACCTTTCCTTAAGTAATTATTAAAAATAAAATATTTTAATACGCGTGTGTAAGCAAACAATGTTTCTGATAGAATAAATTAATAAATTCTTTATGTTTTATACTTTCCAGATTATAAGATGATTAGATGATTAGTGACATTAAAACGGTGATGGAGAATTACTAAGACCTGACTAATCATTTGCAAATGTAAGTACGTAATTTTAAACTGATATCCTGATATTTGTTATACAGTAAAATCAACGTGTATCATCTTATTTTCATGTTACTATTTCAAATGAGCTGGGGGGTTAAAAAGACCACTTTATATGAATCATAATTGAATCATATTAGGAATTCTAAAATGATTTAACATTTCACCAAATATGAATTGTAGATAAATTGCTCAATGAGGCCATTTTAGGCCCCCAGATATATGAATACACGCAACATGTTAGAATCTCGGACATAATTATATAAATGTTTTAAAACAAACTTAGGTACCATTATTATTATTTTATTTTATGTATTCATGATGTCATTCACTAGTTTGCGAATGATTTATTCCATAAATGTACTAAGTAATAATATGAAATTAGTTTGTGAATCAAGTGAGAAAATATTTCAATGTAAAAATAGATCTCAACATGCATTTGATTTTTAGATTATTATGAGTATTCGTAGTTTACTAAATATGCATAGGTATTATATATTTACATATTTGCAGAAACCACTTGGCATGTATGGTTACTATGGAAACATAAAATATTTATATTTTGACATTCCATTTCCACATGAAATTTTAGCACAAAGACATTGTACTATAATAAGACTGTGCATTATTGGCTGGTTTCAATAATCTATCTATCCGCTACTGTCGATTGAAATCTATTGTGTTCTATATTTTAAATCATACATTTCAATCGATAGTCATGGATAGATAGGTTATTGAAACCGGCCATAAGACATGATTACACATAAAATCACTTTATTGCTATAATTTTGTATTATTTCAATGATAAAAAAATATTCTGCAAATATATAGACAGATTGTGAATTTATTCTTGGATTATGATGACTCAAATCTATTTTTGTGACACTAAAGATGCATGAATCATACTCTCCAAATCCTGGCCTTTTTGTTGTTTGCAATTTAATGGTGGAATCAAAAAAAAAATAAACAAGAGAAAAACATATTAAGTAGTCTTTTATTTTTTTGCAGCACTGATGCCACAGTCGTTGTTGCTTAAGGGAGCCATCATTGTCACTTAATTTGATGTCCCAGAAGAAAGAATAAATTATGGTCAACTCAATGCAGAATGGTGCAACGAATTATGGATAAACTCAAATATACCTATTATACGTGTACTTTTTAAGGTGTATAATATAAATTATAAAATTGTTACAGAAAAAAACTGAGTATTATTTTTTAAAAAGTATTTGAGCACTTTATTGGAAATATTCCCACTTACGCGCCCTCATTTATGTGTATAAAACAAGGTAGACACGTAGAGCTTTTTTTTAACCAATGATTTGGTGAATCTATCTATACCCTCACGTCGCATCCCATGTGGGGTACGCAGAGAGAATGGAACGCCAATTAAGTAAACACTTACCATTATCCAGCAAAAATAATAATAGTCTGCCTACCTACGTGTTTGCTATATTGATGTATAGGTATATGTAGGCCAATTTATAACTCTTGGGGCATGAATGCTCTCTCGCAGGTGGGCCATGGTGACCTCTGTGTGCATCATTTGCATTATACATGCCGTTTTTTCAAGGGAGTGCACAATCTTGTTAAAAATTATGTCTTTGTACGCAATGATTATTGTGTCATTTGGTGTCATAGATAATGAGTGAAATATACATCACGTACGACGCATTTTTTTATCTCCCTTTTCACTTACCGCAAAAAGAGAGACAGTGATTTTTTAATGTTCGTAGTTTTTCGGACATAATATTAACTATATTATTATTATGTCTACGTGTGTTAGTGACCAAGTGGTGTATACATAATGAGTGAAATATACTTAATAATAATAATAATAAAAATCTTTATTGCACAAAAAAACAAACATTATTAAAACACAAACATTGCAGAACTAGACAAATAAATTTGTGCAATGGGCGAGTTTATCGCAGAAGCGCGATATCTTCCAACTAACCCATTAAACAAAAAATAAAATAAAAAAAGTAAGTAAATTAAGTAAATAAATAATTGAAAATATATACATATATATAAATACTAAAACAAATATGCATATAAAATAAAAAACTACTTAAATATAAAAACAATATAAACAATTCCGGATACGCGATACGACATAGATGATAGGATATGGGGATGGGATAAAGTGGTAGGAATGAGGCAGGACTGCTCATTGTGTATGAATACACAAAAAAAAACAAAATTAAAACCATGGGGAACCTCCAAATAAGTAGATGAGACAGAAGACTAGCAACCATTAACTTCTTTCTTGAACGTATAAAAGGAAGTACAAGTACGGGTTTTTAGTGGAAGCTGGTTCCACAACCTAGCACCATGAACTGAAAAAGAATCGGTATAACAGCTCGAACGATGCGACGGGATCACTAGAAGATTGTTGGAGGTTGATTGTAGTGGTCGTCCGTGGGAGTGTAAAAACTCAAATCTTTCTTTCAGATACAGTGGAGTATTGGGGTCAAATAAAACTTTATAAAGAAGACAAAGAGTGTGAACATTTCTGCGTTGAAGAATAGTTTTCCAGCCAAGGCGTTCACGATATTCAGATATGTGATCGTATTTCTTGAGCCCGAAGATATATCGAATGCAAGTATTCTGAAGACGTTCCAACTTATTTAAACCTTCCATCGAGAGATCCAAGTAACAAACATCAGCATAGTCAAATAAGGGATGAATCAATGACTGAACCAATAGCTTTTTTGTGTCTACTGAAAGGAAGTTCTGCATTCTCCTGAGCGAATGCAGTGAACCGAATACTTTTTTACTGATTATGTTGACTTGTTTCCACCATGATAACTTGGAATCGAAAAACAAACCCAGATTTTTAACAACATCAGAGAAGGGGATAGTTGAGTCGTTTAAGACTAAAGATGGCAAAGGAGCGAGTGAAGAAAGAGAAGACAGACTCCTAGGACTTCCGATAATAATTGCTTGTGATTTACTTGGATTGACCAAGAGTCCATGATCTCTACACCACAAATTTATATATTCAAGATTGGTATTCATGTTGAAGAATGCAGCATCAATGTTATTCAGATCAAAGTGAATGTATAATTGGAGATCATCTGCATAAAGATGATAGGCCCCATGAAGATGTTCAGTAATCGGGTTGATGAAAATAGAGAAGAGTAAAGGGGACAGTATACAACCCTGCGGAACTCCCGCCTCAAGGCCGACCCAATCGGATGTCTCATCACCAATACAGACTCTCTGCTGTCGGCCCCTAAGGTAGGAGTCCATCCAACGCAGAGCATCACCAGAAATATTTAAAGCCTCCAATCGAGCCAGAAGGATATCAAAATCTACGCTATTGAAGGCACTACTAAAATCTAAAAGTGTCAGCAATGTCAATTGTCTTACCTCCATAGCGGATCTGACATCCTCAGAAATTTTAAGAAGGGCGGTGGTTGTACTGTGTCCCCTACGAAAACCAGATTGAAATTGATTGAGGTGATTGTTAGCCAGAAGATATTCATTCAATTGCTGATATACAAGTTTTTCCATGACTTTCGAAAGGAGAGGCAGAATTGAAATAGGCCGGTAATCCTTTGGTGAAGATGGGGAGCCAACCTTTGCGAGCGGAATCACATTTGCTTTTTTCCATTGGTTTGGAAACATAGCTGAAAGAAGTGAAGAATTGATTATAAACACGATAATTGGAGTAATATAGTCTGAAACAAGGTTTATCATTCTCAAACCTATACCGTCGCACCCAACTGCTGTGGACTTAATAGATTTGATAGTTTTGCGGACCTCCTCCAATGTTACCAATTTAAACTTGAAAGGTTCGCTGGAAGACTTTACAACTCTAAGATTGTTCAAAGAAGTGGTTTTTATAGAGGGATCAATTTCAACAGGCGGAGTAGAAAAGTGGAGATTCAACTCATCGAGGCCAATAGTTACCGGGTCAGCAGAGTTACTCTGCTTACCCAACCCATATTTTTTAAGAAATTTCCACGCATCGCTAGGAGATGATGAGTCAATACTGGACAGGAAAAAATCTTTTTTGGCCAAACGACAGAGATGTGAGCAACGATTACGTAGGAGCTTGTACTTCTCCCAGCTAAAAGAGGATTTAGATATTTTAAATTTTACTTTTGCTCGATCTCGTCGGGCCATAAGTTTTCGAATTTCATCTGTCAACCAAGGCGCTGGAGGATGTTTCATTGGAACAAATTTTACTGGGGCGTGTTTATCGAAAAGGTTGGTTATGGAACGGTTGAACTCCTCAACCATAAAGTTTATCTCATTAGACGCATAAATGCTTTGCCAAGACAATTTTCCAGCATCCTCGTATAATTGTTCTAAGTTTATGCGTCGAAAGTTTCGGAAGGAGTAAATTTTTGGTTTCTCTTTAGGGAGCTTAACTTTATATGACACATAAATTAAGTCATGGTTGGAGAAACCCGAAGCAGTCAATTGCCCATGACGTTTTACTTGGTCAGGCAAAGATGTTATAATTAAATCAAGTAATGTCTCTGATATATTATTGGTAGTGTATGTGTGGTGAGTTGGAAGCAGAGGCAGAACCTGAAGATTCAAGGCACTTAACACATTTAATAGTTTGGCAGCACGATAATCATTCTTTATAATGCAAGTATTGAAATCACCCATTATCACACTATGCACATATTCATGTGTCAGAGACTCCAATAAAGTTTCAAACTCTGCAAAATAGTTGCACGTCGGAGGGCAGTATACAACTCCCAGCAATATTTTAGTGTGCATGGTAGGTATCTCAATGAATAAATACTCCATTCCCCCCACCACCTGTGATTCCGAAGACGAGACAACCCTGTAACCAATACCCTCCCGTAGGTAAATGGCGACGCCACCACCCACACGGTTAACCCTATCGCAGCGAATTAGTTTGAACCCTGGAATATTGAAAAGAGACGATGGGAGCATGGGTTTGAGCCAAGATTCACTGACAAGGATAGCATGCAGATTAGAATCTGAAAAAGAAGCAAGTAGTTCGTTATGATGAGCGGGAATGCTTTGTGCGTTTATATGACAAATATTGAAAATTCTTCTAGAAGTGTCAAGAGAAGATTGTAAGAGATCAGAAAGAGATGGTGGTGAGCTAGTCGAAGAATTATCAACCGAAATATATGAATCCGAAGAAGAATGTTGAGCAGAGATGTAAGAGGAGATTGAGGAAGAAGGAGAACAAGAGAGAGAGGGAGGGAGGGATTGGAAATAATCATCATGTCGCGCTACACCGTTCATATCGTCATCCATTCCAGCCATTTGTATAATAACAATAATAAATAAATAAAGTAAAATGAAGTAAAAAAATATATATAAATAAAAAAATAAATTAGGTATAATAATTAATAAAAGATGATACGCAAGTAAAAATAAGTGGTTGGATTGTTTTATAGTAGCAATTTACCGCGAGGCAGTTCAAGATAATATACATTAATATAAGAAAAAAAAAAAAAGTAAACAACAGATATGATTGTGTGCACACTCACCACATAAAATGCAGCGTAACTCTTGTAATTGACTTCACAATATCAATCTAAATTGTATTAATAGTTGTAGTTTATAATTATAACCAAGAATGTATCTGCAAAATCACATCAAACAATTAACGAGGCGTATGACATTTATATGACACATGATGAGAAAAAAATAAACATTTAACAGGATGACAGTCTTACAGTGTTGCAATAGTTACATAGATTAATTGATAATTCGCCAAAAGGTGCTCGCTTACTCTCTATAGTGTATTTACGAACGGAGATTTAATAGTATTTCACGAACACTGTTTGATAAACTATTAAGTTACCTCACCTGTGATAAAAAGATGCAAGATAGCATGCGCACAACTACCACATCTGTGGACAACTTCACAGTTGTTTACATTGAGTTTGTGATGAGGTTCTGACACGTAAAAAGTTTTAGGAACATTGAATCTATATAAATATAACAAAGTGGTGAAAATTGATCAGTTGAAATACAAACAATGACTTAAATTAAAATTAAATAAACCTTTAAACTATATGAATGTACTGATTTCTTAGAAAAGCTGATAGTGAAGTGTTAAATAAAGAAAAAAAAGATTATTTGTGCAACCGTGATCTTAGCTGTCTCTTCTCTTCAAGCGGGCGTGCATCATCCAGGTCAGCTGATTTTGTAATTCTTCTCTTACTGTTGTCAGGAAGTTTTATAAATATATCTCCATTCATCGTCCAACAATTATTGATACCCACTTTGGTTTTAGCTTCTGTTAGTAATGAGAGGGATCTCGGAGTAAGAGATTCCGTGAGTAGCCATTTTGATTTTTTGAGTGACGATTTTCTCTTCCACACATCACTCTTCTGTTGAAATGTATGAAATCTCAGGATTATAGGCCTAGATTTCTCCCTTTTTACACCAATTCTGCGGATTTCTTTCAAAGATGCGGGATCTATTGATAACGGTGTTTCCCTTAATGCAGCTTCTACGTTTAGCTCTTCGGGGGCGCCGTGAAGAATCAGAGTTTTTCGGCGGCGAGACTTCTCCAATGCCTCCACATGATCCTCCAGCTTGCTGGTCTTTACCTCCATAGCTTCTAGCTTAGTTTCTAATGACTCCAATCTCTTTTCCATCAACTTCTTGAGAGAGGCAATCTCTGCAAATACGTCAGCTGACGTACCACCGCAGTGGCAGGTGTTGATTTTGCTCTCGAGTTCATTGAATTTTTGTTGGAAGAACGACTTAAGCACTTTCGAATCCTCTGAATCCATTTTTACCGTGATTTAACTGCCTTCGCTAATGTAAATCGCTTTTAAAAATTATTTCATTGACGCGACGATTTTTCGGTGTTATTCGCGCCTAACCGGAAGCGGAAAAAAAAAAAAAAGAAGACTAATTAAAAAAAAAAGAAGAATACTTCATTTCTTTATCTCGCTTTTCACTTACCGCAAAAAGAGAGACAGTATTTTTTTAATGCTTCGTAGTTTATTGGTTCGTACCTAGTTTGAAAAGTTACAATTTGGTGTTGACACCTGTTTTTAGGCAATTTTAGCATATAGTCGAACGATTTCAAATTAAAATCTGGCTGTGAAGTCCTGTTAAGTTAAGTTGGTTTTGCATACACCAGTCATTTAAGAGTGTTAAATTATTCTGAAGTATCATACAATCGTTAATATCTTTGACAGATTTATACAATTTTAAGTCGTCAGCAAACAAGAGAACCTCAACATTCTCGAAGATCTGTAATGTCATTCACGAATAAATTAAATAAAATTGGTCCTAAGTGCGATCCCTGGGGCACTCCGCTAAAAGCATAAATTGGCTCAGACTTACAATCACCCATTTTAACTCTGAGAGTTCTATCTTTCAGATAGCTCTCTAACCAATGAAGAAAAATGCTCCATAATCACGTAACTTCCGAAGCAATATATCATGTGATACTTTGTCAAAGGCTTTCGAGAAGTCAGTGTATACAGAATCAACCTGGCATCTCCGAGAAATTGAGTTTAGTATATATTCTTGATAAATTGCTAAGTTTGTAAGTGTTGATTTTTTGGAGACGAAACCATGTAGCGATTTTGAAATGATCTCGGTTATAGGTTGGCTTATTTTTTTCACAATTATAGACTCAAAGAGTTTTGGAATAGCAGACAATATACACACTGGTCTATAATTAGTAACTTCATTGTTATCACCTTTCTTATGTATAGGTGTAATAAAACTTTTTTTCCAAGTATCGGGGAAAATACCTAATTTCAAGGAAGTGTTAAATAAAACATGTAAATGTTGAGACAGAATGTTAACGCATTTTATGATAAAAACGTTAGGAATGCCGTCAGGACCAGCCGCTTTCGAAGAGTCCAGTGCAAGAATCGCACTCCTGACCTCGTCAAGAGTAATTGTTATGCTGGGCAAGTCGATCTGCCTTTCAGAGAAGAAAACAGAGTCGATACTAGAACTCGGACTAACATACATGCTTTGAAAAAAGGAAGCAAATAGATTTACGGCGTCTTGAAGAGATTCTGATTGCTGATCGTTGTAATAAAACTTTGACGGTATATCAACTCTGTTTTCTCACATTGTATCAACAAATCTCCACAAACTGTGAGCACCCCTAGTTAAATTATCTTCGATATTCTCTATATGGTCATTATAACATTTTCTAGAAAGTAAAGAACATTTTTTACGTAAATCAGAAAAAAACATCATAATCTTTACAATCCATTGACTCTTTATATTTCCTATGTGCCAATTTCTTATCCAAGACCAATTGTTTTAGTTCTGCATTAAACCATTTTGGGTAATGCGATGGCTTTATAGTAATTTTTGGGACACATTCATCTATGCATGTTTGAAGCCTTGCATAGAATAAATCCAACATTTTATTTAAATCCTTTTCTGAAGAAAGAAAAGAAAAATCCAAATTACTTAAACAATTGATCAAACCAGGGTGGTAGTCAGCATTATGGAAACACTGTTTCACAATTAATCTTTTTTCAAACTTACATAGTTGAGAGGCAACAATTATATCAAGAGGTGGGTGAAAACCATCAATAGGAAGCAATGATGCGGTGGATTTACTCACAGTGGTAATGTTTGGTTCAGATGTGAGAACAAGATCCAGTATCTTGTCACATTTATTTGTAATAGTATTAATTTGCTGTAAACCAAAGAAATTTATAGAATCTACAAGTTCAGTTACCTTTAGATTATTAATATTATTTGCAATTTGCAAGTCAATTGGAAACTGATTACTATCATGATCATCAATAGTTTTCCAATGGCAGTCGGGGAGGTTAAAGTCTCCAGCTAAAATTAATTTACTATGTTTATGTTTGGATTTTATATATTCAATTACGTCATGGAAATTTTTGTACAAAGTTATGTCTGAGCCTGGAGGAATATATGTACATCCAATAATAATAGATTCTAGTGGAAGTTTAATGGACACAAATATTTGTTCTAATTTATTACATTTTACTGTCAATTTTCTGCTAGTGAGTGATTTAGAAACCGCTATTAATACTCCACCACCCCTCGATTTACAACTAGTCGGTGTGTTTCGGTCAAATCTATATAAATTATAATTGGTAAAGCCCAATTCAGAGGAACCAATGCGAGAATCCAGCCAAGTCTCTGTGAGAAGTATTATATCATAACTGAAAGATGGAAGAGACAGGCGGAGTTCACTCAACTTGGTTCTTATTCCCCTAATATTCTGGTAGTAGAGTAATAGTTTTTTGAGTGACCATCATTAACAATTTTTGGAGAACCTTTAATATATTTAATAATTAAATTCTTTTCACCTTTCTGTGTTCTCGCATATAATTCCTCCTTCAACTTCATTAATTGATCTCTCTGTATCACTGTTTGATCATTGTATATTTTAATAGAATTATTCAAATGTTTTCGGTTTTTAAATATTACACCAACTTGATGTTGATCTCTAAGTATCACTTTAATAGGTCGTGGTTTTGCGTTGCTACTTTTACCCAGTCTGAAACATTTCAGGTCAGAACTTGATATTGTTTGATCCGCTGCCTTTAATAAATTGAAAATTTTAATTTTATCATCTTTAAGGATTTCTTCATATCTTGTTTGAGAACTCTCCTCGACGTTGCACACGATAATGTTTTTTCTGCGTTTATTTCTTTCTTCTATCTCGTTAGTGATCGAGTCCATACCGGTGACATCATAATTAACACTTTTGCTCTCCAATTTACCAATTCTACATTCCAAAGTACCGACTCTCTCTTTTAGAAGAATATTTTCCGCTATAATGTCATCAATGAAACATAATTTCGTAGATAACTCATTTATCATAGCCATTAGATTAACATTCTGTAGTTCCATTTGTTTTTTAATTTTGTGAACACTGCTCTGAAGAGTAGAAAGAGATTCTTTAAGTGATTCGTCAATATTAGCACTCGTAGATTCCGAGAAAAGAGAGTCTGATTTTGTCTTGCCATCACTAATAGGTAATGAAATTCTCTGTGTCGAATTTCTATTATAATTACTATTTATACTAACCATAGATGGCTCTTTCTTAGATTTTATTTCGCTAGATGGAGGTGGTGTGCTATTTCTAATTTTGCGAGTTCTGGTTCGCGTCTTAGATAGCTCTGTATTCATTTTAATTGAGTATTCTTTACACAATTTATAAAAAAAAAAGATTGTATGAAGTGATCACTGCTGGGATCGAACTCACGCCCTCAGAACTAGCTTAGTGCAGATGAACGGTGCGTTAACCAATTCAGCTACGGTCGACGACAGCAGTGGCGACACGATACTCATATAAATACTTCAGTAAGATTGTAGTAAATAATCAGCTACCCACTTTATTCATTAATAAAGACTTGTCACTATGTAAGGTGCATATATGAAAAAAACGTAATGCGTACCTTATATGTGTGATATGAGAGATATGAATATTATCATTAAACGTACCAGGCTTCAATTCACTGTTATACAAATAATTGTTAATGTCTATCAACTTTAGACTAGTTATAATTAGTTTATTCAATAGGTTAAAAGAAATACGTCTGTCACTGTTAGTTGTCAATGTCAAAAAAGAGTTATGGACAATTATAGTGGCCATGGAGTATCTTGTATGTATCTCTCATGTCACCTCTCTTCCTTCTGTCTGATAAAAGTGTTAATCCCAAAATTAGGAGCATTTCCTCATATTCAACATTTTTCAACCCAACTCCTTGTTTAGTGAATCGTCGCTGCACCCTTTCAAGCATCTGAATATTTTTTTCAAAGTAAGGATTCCACAGTTGGTAACCATATTTTAGTAGGGGCCTCCCTTCTTCTGGACAAGGTATGTGCTCTGTCACGGGATGGCAAACTAACCAGGATTATTGCTTCCCTGCTGCATGGTCATAGATTTTAAGTCTCACTTGCTGAACGTCGAAGTCGCTGGAGGAATAAAAAAAATGGGCTCCCACAGGGAAGCGTTCTCTCCCCATTGTTGATCAATATTTACACCAATGATCAACTGATTCCACCATACACTAAACATTTTGCATACGTGGATGACCTTGCAGTAACAGCCCAGGCAAGGAGTTTTGAGGACGTAGAACTGACTTAGACTCTCCTCCACGTAGAATACACTGACTGAATACTACAGAGCTAACTCTCAAGATAGTTCATTGTCAGTTGGGAGGGGGTGCAGCTAAAACATACAAATAACCCAATCTATCTCGGAGTCGCACTTAAGGAATATTGCCATAATGTCAAGATGAAAACGAATGCTCGCAATAACCTCTTGCAAATCATGACTGGAATCACTTGGGATGCAAAACCACATACCATTCGCACAACAGCTTTGGCATTGTGTTATTCCGCTGCAAAATATGCGTGTCCAGTATGGGCACGCTCCTCACATGCGAAACAAGTGGATATACCACTGAATCAAACATGCCGACTAATAACTGGCTGCCTGAAGCCAACACCAGTCCACAGACTGTATTGCTTGGCAGGAATCGCTCCCCGGGATGTCCGACGAAGTGTAGCAACCGACTGTGAGAGGACCTCACAAGAGAAAGACTCAAAGCATCTCCTATTTAACCATGTTCTGCCACCACAACGTCTCCTAGACGATCATTTTTAAACTCCTTATCCTCACTAACGAGCCCTGCTCCCTATGAACGTAGGTGGGCGGAGGATCCGCAAATAAGCTAACCTTTCCTAGCCCAAGAAAACCTTGCTGCAGGAGGCGTTCTAGACTATAGGACATGGAAAACCCTAAATCGACTAAGATCTGGTGTAGGTAACTACCGTGACAATAGAGAACGATGGGGCTTCCTACAAGACGAATCCGGAGCATGTGACTGTGGTGTAGCACAGACCATGCCACACTTGTTGGAGTGTCCATTGTGCCCTGTCACATGCACTATGGATGATATTTTTGACACATCTCCACCCCCTGTGCGTTTTGCACAGTACTGGAGATCAGTTTGATTGGTTTTTTCTAGGTTTCGACTCGATAAATAAATAAGTAGGGGGCGAATATATGTTTTTTACATTCTGAGTAGCAGATCATGAGGAAAGTGGGAGAAGGTCTTCCTTATCAGGTAGATAACATTAATGGCTTTCTTTACCATGGCTATAATGTGTGGTTCCCATTTTAGGTCCTGTGAGATTATGATACCTAAGTCCCTGTCATTTTATTATCCGTCATTTATTTATTTATTTATTTATTTATAATAATAAACGGCTGAACCAGCCTTTAAAAACATAACATAACAAAAAGAAAACAGTCAAGTGAAAAAACAATGTAGCTGTAATGTAGTACATACTAGCAAATAATTTCAAATAATGATTATAAATCTCTTAAAAATAATAATGATTATAAACTTCCTAAAATATATCATAAAAAATCAAAATACAATTAATGATTCATGTAGGGAATGCCTGGCCAAGTCGGTAACAATACAATACATAGTTTCGGGTTGTTCCACTCTCGCTCAAACCGAATACACCAATAGACACAATCTCGTCGCAAAAACAACACATCAAAACCCAGCAACTAAACACAATCCATCAAACTCGCAGATTTAAAACTCTCTGTTAATCTCCATTTGTATTCGGATAAGGAATCCGCAAAAACATCCGCCAAATGACCATACATATTCCCCAACCTATGCATGCTATAAAGGGGCGAGTTATATAAATAGTTAGTATCAACTACGTCACTATGAAAAGTCACAACCTGACGAGTGGCTCTTGTTGGAATATGATATGATATTAAACTGTTAACAGGACTTCACAGCCAGAATTTAATTTGAAATCGTTCGACTATAAGCTACAATTGCCTAAAAACAGGTGTTTACTCCAAATTTTAACTTTTAAACTACGTACGAACCAATAAACTACGAAGCATTAAAAAAATACTGTCTCTCTTTTTGCGGTAAGTGAAAAGGGAGATAAAGAAATGAAGTATATTTCACTCATTATCTATACACCACTTGGTCACTAACACACGTAAATATAGTTAATATTATGTCCGAAAAACTACGAACATTAAAAAATCACTGTCTCTCTTTTTGCGGTAAGTGAAAAAGGAGATAAAAAATGCGACGTACGTGATGTACATATATTTCACTCATTATCTATGACACCAAATGACACAAAAATCATTGCGTACAAAGACATAATTTTTAACAAGATTGTGCACTCCATTGAAAAAACGGCATGTATAATGCAATTGATGCACCAGAGGTCACCAAGGCCCACCTGCGAGAGAGCATTCATGCCCCAAGAGTTATAAATTGGCCTACATATACCTATACATAAATATAGCAAACACGTAGGTAGGTAGACTATTATTATTTTTGCTGGATAATAGTAGGTGTTTACTTAATTGGCGTTCCCGTCTCTCTGCTTACTCCACATGGGATGTGGCGTGAGGGTATAGATAGATTCATCAAATCATTGGTCATAAAAAAGCTTATTAGCTTTACATGTCTACCTTGTTGTATGTACATATATGTGGGCGTATAAGTGGGTATATTTCCAATAAAGTACTCAAATACTTTTTTTTTAATAATACTCAGTTTTATTCTGCAACAATTATATAATTTATATTATACACCTTAAAAAGTACACGTAAAGTAGGTATATTTGAGTTTATCCATAATTTGTTGCACCATCCTGCATTGAGTTGACCATAATTTATTCTTTCTTCTGGGACGTCAAATTAAGTGACAATGATGGCTGCCTTAAGAAACGGCGACTGTGGCACCAGTGCTGCAAAAGTATAAAAGAATATTTAATATGTTTTTCCCTTGTTTATTATTTTTGACTCCACCATTAAATTGCAAACAACAAAAAGGCCGGGATTTGGAGAGACATGATGCCATGGACCACATGCATCTTTAGTATCACAGAAAAAGATTTGAGTCATCATAATCCAAGGATAAATTTACAATCTGTCCATATATTTGCAGAGTATTTTTTCATCATCGAAATAAAACAAAATTATAGCAATAAAGTGATTTAATGTGTAATCATGTCTTATGGCCGGTTTCAATAACCTATCTATTCGTGACTATCGATTAAAATGTATGATTCAAAATAAAGAACACAATAGATTTCAATCGACAGGAGCGGATAGATAGATTATTGAAACCGGCCAATAATGCACAGTCTTATTAAAGTACAATGTCTTTGTGCTAAAATTTCACGTGGAAATGGAATGTCAAAATATAAATATTATATGTTTCCATAGTAACCATACATGCAAAGTGGTTTCTGCAAATATGTAAATATATAATATGCATATTTAGAAAACTTCGAATACTCATAATAATCTAAAAATCAAATGCATGCTGAGATCTATTTTCACATTAAACCATTTTCTCACTATTGATTCACAAACTAATTTTATATTATTACTTAGTACATTTATGGAATACTTAAATCATTCGCAAACTAGTGAATGGCATCATGAATAAATACATAAAATAAAATAATAATAATTGTACCAAAGCTTGTTTTAAAACATACATATGTATCCGAGATTCAGACATGTTGCGTGTATTCATATATCAGCTTATTTGAAATAGTAACATGAAAATAAGATAATACGTGCTGATTTTACTATATACCTAAATATCAGGATATCAGTTAAGAACTATGTACTTACATTTGCAAATGATAAGTCAAGTCTTAGTAATTACTACTATACCATCACGGCATATCCCTCAAGTGGGGTAGCCAGCAGACCAGCTGCATATAAAACATGCAAGCTGTCTTCTCCGTGCCAATATAAAATTAAGACATTCAGGATGGGTAATTCTCCATCACCGTTTTAATGTCACTAATCATCTAATAATCTGGAAAGTATAAAACATAAAGAATTTATTAATTTATTCTATCAGAAACATTGTTTGCTTACACACGCGTATTAAAATATTTTATTTTTAATAATTACTTTAGGAAAGGTTACGTTACAAAAAAAATATGTCAAAAACAATATAATATAAATCAATCATTATAATATACTCACTCATTTTGATCATGTGAATAATATGTAGCTAATTTATTTTTTCTTAA
Organism: Athripsodes cinereus; assembly: GCA_947579605.1. Lineage (NCBI taxonomy): Eukaryota > Metazoa > Arthropoda > Insecta > Trichoptera > Leptoceridae > Athripsodes > Athripsodes cinereus. Next base: position 23,682,015 of record OX388307.1, on the reverse strand, counting down.
CATTCGTAATGACTCTTTCGTCATTTTAAATAATGAAAAAATTAAAATAAAACTATAAATCAGTGTATTTAGTATATTTCTGATTTAATACTAATACTCACAAAAATAACAAAATGTTGCTATGACAACAATATTGACATCGGTGAATGTCATTCTGAGGAGTTCATACACAAAGTTACCTACATCGACTCTAGAACATTGAAACTAAGAAAACAGCATACCTAAATAAATTTGGTGAATTCTTTGCAGAGTAGGTACCGGCAGCAATTTAGATCCCTGATACCGGATATATTTCTTTTAGTATTTGTATTATTTTATCATAGGCTTTGTAAGGTATACGAACTGTAATTTAGTGTTAAGAGCATATTTTCTGTATTCATCTTTTAATAATTGGATATTAGCTGGCACTTTGCGTTTATCATTAGAAAAGAAATATGTTGCAACTCATAAGCAAAAAGAGAAATAGGCGGATATGCTGAGGTCAATCTACAGTTTTATTAAGTACACAAACAAGTTCACCAACATTAAATTAAAAATAAAAAAATACTAATTTATTTGAATTAATTATATAAAACACTTATTTGTAGTGTTTAAACTGTGACTTTTTATTGATTAAAAGTCACAGTGGATATAATATAAATAAGTGATTTATTTGTAAGTAATTCAACATGAATTTCCACCGAGAACCGTCGGTTGAAAATATCAACTTCACTGATTTATTTTACTTCATTCATAGTTAAATATTTGTGAAAAATGGATCGGTGTGCCTTTACTTGTGAACTCCTCATCTATAGTACTGAACACTCATTCTCGTATTCGTCGATTCGCATTTTGACAGACATGGAAATAAATATTATTTAGGTATATTAAGTTATAATGTTTTTTTTTTAATGAAAAAAAAAACATTTATATAGGGATTACTTGATGACACATATAAAAATATGTTTCCTTGGTAAAAATCAAGTAATCTAGTGCTGTAATTATGTAGTTTCAAGCATAAAACCATCTCTATTTTTTAATAATTTTAAAAAAATAATCAGACGCAAATTCAACAGCATGCCGACTCTTTGGCTCGGCTGGCCGAACTAAAACCGAATTTTGAGTTCTACGGAAATTTTCATAAAAACTTTCCCGCAAGCGGAAAATTTAAAATGAAAATTTCTAAATATAAATAACACATCACGCTATTATAATCATATGATAAATTATTCAATTAAAATTGTTTTAAATATGTTTTCCTTATTCGAACTTGACGAACTAAAAATTATATTTTCTTATGTGCACGTCACAAATCCCATTTTTTTCGCATATTAAAAAAAATACGGCTAAATATTACCCAAATTTAAGAAAAATAGGATTTTTCTAAAGCATCCTTGGAGCTAAATTTACTTCATCATTTATGTAACCTCTAAGATGATTGTCTTAAAATACCTCTGCTAGTCGTGATGAAATTTCGGAAGGTGTTTTTCAATCGATAATTTCTACATGAATCTCTCGGTTATTTTTTTTATTATTATTAAAAATACATTAAAATATGTTCAAATTTTGATATTATCAAAAACAAACAGTAAAAATATCATCTAGATCACGAAAATATTGCAATTAATTAATAATCAATGTTGAAAAATGGTTGCGTAAAATCATGTGACAATTTCGAGTTCCCTACCTATCAAGGGCTCTTAAGGTCAAGGTAATCTAATTCCCCTCCTTACAATCTTGAATAGCACAATCAGGTCAGAGATTATTCGTTTATCAGACAATGTGTTATTTTTTTTTGCAAATTTAAAAGGGACAACAAGTAAGAGTAATCAATCTCCTCAATAGGAATGCGCATCATATAGTTGACATACCTCAAAAACTTATGCTGAATCCTTTCAATATTGTTAGAGTGGACTGCGTAGTGAGGAGACCATATAGGAGAGTTATATTCTACCAAGCTTCTGACTAAGGACACAAACATAGCCTTGATCGCTGGTATACTAACGAATTCTCTGGCCACCCTCAACACGAATCCCAACATTTTCATGCCCTTGCAAGTAATATCCTCAATATGTGGAACAAAAGTCAAACGATGGTCAAAGACTACTCCTAAGTCCCTTATAGCATGAACGCGTTCCAAAACATCATCTCCCAACCTGTACTCAAACATAAACGGATTCTTTCTTTTAGTAAATGTTATGACCTGACACTTATCAATATTCAAAAAAAGCCTATTACGCTCACACCAAGACCTCAACCCATCCAAATTGCTCTGCAAAATCTGACAATCACCTTCATTGTTAACCTGTTTATAAATTTTGAGATCGTCCGCAAATAGAAGATAGTTAACGTCATCAAACACTGAAACAATATCATTTATAAAGAGAAGGAACAGAAGTCATTCTTCGGATGGAATTGTAAAGTTCCAAATCACTAACAACACTGGCTGATGGAGGTCTGTATACTCCTCCCACAACAAACTTAAGATTGGCAATACCAATATCCACCCACAAACACTGTGTAATCAAAATTACTCCGTAAGATAACTCTAGACGTATCTGGAAAACCATCAAATGTCTCAGCCACATATATCACAACTCCACCCCCCTCCCATCACATCTATATACAGTATATCCTTTAACTCTAATCAGTGTGTCTGGAATATCACCCTTCAACTAACTCTCGCTTATGATAACAACAAAAGGAGACCACCGATTTATTTCCACAAGTAATAAAATATGAAACATTTTTTTCTTAACATTCGTAATGATTTTCTCGTCATTTTCTTAATGAAAAATTTAAAAAAAAATCTATAAATCAGTGAACTTTAGTATATTTCTTATTTTTATATTGACAATAATAATAAAGTGTTGCTATGACAACAAAACTCACATCGGCGTATACCGTCTGTGTATTCTGTCTCACTAGATGCCGATATTGTGGCAATAGTCGCTAATGGTCCAAATGCTATGCTTAAGGTTGGAAAACTTGTTAATGCAGAGCACCGAGTTTGTTTTGCACACGGTATTCACTTAGCTGTTTGTGATTTATTGTATAGAAAAAAAAAGAAAAAAAATTTAAAACTTAAATACATTGCCATAACATAAATAAAATACCGATTTTGACATGGCATACTGATTTTTTTTTACCAATATAATCCCGGGACTACCCCCGTATTAGCTGTAGATAATCCCAAAATCTCGGGATAAGAAAAAAAGGTCGGGATCGAATCCTCTAGTCACAACCTTACTTCACTAACTTAGTGAGAACTAACTGCTGCAAGAGGGTATTATTTACCTTCATACAAGCAGAGCTCCCTACGAGAATGAAGAAACTGCGTGGATTAATTGACTGCTCACCCCATACTCCGACAGCACACGCCACAATCTTCCAGATTCACACGATCATATCGACTATGCTCAGGACAAAGGTATCAAACCACAATTTTGGCAAAAGTTGTTTTATGATTTAAAATCAATCATTTGTGTCTTGTACACATTCTGGTATAAGGATTCAACCCCCAAACGTCTAGTTTTTTATAGAAAAAGGAAAATATTTTTTTAGCTAGGAAATAATTCCAAATATCGAATAAGATAAAGGACTCGAACAGCGTGAGTTTCATTATTAACACCAAAAAAATTCATCCAGACATAATTAAAAAATAATGAAAATAATTTGACATTTTCTTTATCCTACAATTTTTGCTTCTCCTATAAAATTTTACTAATGTGGTCTGAAGCCTTTGTCCTGAGCACAGTCGATATGCTTTCTTCAAATTCATCTGCTTCTGATGTTTACCCAGAAACTTCTCTACGACCATTCGTAAGGAGAAGAGTAAATTGGTGCACCCATTGCCATTTAAAAAATCTCTTTTTGTATCCCATATCTCATACCCAGTTGATTTTTGTACTCTCTCAAATCTGAATTTCATCATACAGTTCCCTATTAAACTCAGCAAGCTCATAGCCCGATAACACCCGTATGGAAGTTTATGGGGGCCAGATGATGGCCTTCCTCCAGTCTCCATAAAAAGGCCTTTTCTCCGACAATTTTAGAAAAGGCACCAGGCACCACGCTAGAGTCCTCGGTCTACCAGATTTGATGAGCTCAACTGAAACACAATCATACCCTACAGCTTTACCACACTTTGCTTTCTTCAACGCATTCATAATCTCAGTCATGCATATCTCATTCACGCTGTTTTCTATTCCATCATAAACATATTTGATATCAACAAAAACACTGTTTACTTTTCACTATTGATTTAATACTCGAGCACTTTCGTCAAGTTAGCTTGACATTTTCAGGAGAACAGTTCTCTTGACAATGTCAAGCTAACTTGACGAAAGTGCCCGAGTGTCAAATCAATAGTGAAAAGTAAACAGTGTTTTTGTTGATATCAAATATGTTTAAAATGTCTTTCCACAATGTGAACACACAAACTCTAGATTATTATTCCATCATGCTCATTCTCATTCAATTAAATCTTGAAAATACTCCTTCCATCTCCATAATACACATTCATCAGTCACTAACACACATCCATCTTTGTCTTTTATCATTCTCATAATGTTCGCATTTGATCCCGTCCTCATTTTTTTTTCTTTCATTCAAAAAAAAACCAGGTATATCTAACCAGGCATTTTTTTTTCTTCCTTTTCACTACTTACGAATTTTCTTCTTGCAAACTTCTTTCTTTAACTCTTTTCCAAATATACTAGGCATATCCAGAAAGTATGTGTACTGAGGCTCTCACGACCGGATGGGTTTTATTTTAGACATGTTGGCTACACCTTCGTTTAGCATGACTCTTCCTCTCTACAACGAGACCAATTTGAGGTCAGCACGTTGAGAAGCGTTGACATGACAACATGGTTTGTGAAAAATGACAAGTCAATCTACCGCCAAATGCGAAATAAGCGGCGTCGTCCGTTATCTCGTTTTGAAGGGAAAACTTCCAGTTTAGGTTTGTAATGATGAAGTTATGAATCGTACGAGTGTGTACAAGTGATGTTGCGGGTAAAAAAAGGGTTATATGTCTGTGTATGATGATCAAAGGAGCGGAAGACCTTAAATTTTCCACGAAATTGTGGAAAAAAATTGATAATCACTTTATAGTGATAATCTCGCCACTGCACATCGTCCTAGTTTTTTTAAAAAATTGTATTATTTTGTTAACACTGTAATGTAATGATGATGTGCAAAAAGAATAAATAAATAAATAAAATTTCCACAATGTTTCTGCCAATCTCCAGATCTCTACTACACTATACCATCACAGAAACTCTCATATATCGGAAACTTTCTGCAGTGTGGGTCCCAAAACAGCTAACAGACCAATACAAGTTGAATCGAGTGGAGGCCGGGCAAGAGTTTTTGAGGCGCTGCAAACTCCATGGAGATAAATTTCCTTCAGATTACTATCTCTTCACCTTGCTTAAGCTGCACATGGGCGGGAAAAGGTTTTCAACCAACAAGAAGGTAAAGGAGGAAGTGGAGAAGTGAACGAAGGGGTTGGCAGGAAACTACTTCGAGGAAGGCATGAAAAAGTTGATACCCACTTCACCACCTACATTGAGAGGAATGGTGACTATGTCAAAAAAAATAGCTTACATATATATTAGGGCAGTGGTTCTTAACCTTTTTGGGGGTACCGAACCCCACCAGTTACATATGCATTCACCGAACCCCTCCTAATTTGAAAAATAAAATTAGATTTTTACAAATTCAAAACATGGTACACATTTATATATAGGTGAACAAAATGAAAAAAAATAAAAAACAAAGATCAACACATTAAATCTTCATGTTTAAATCAAAACATGAAACATATTAATTAATGAATTATCGGAGTATTTTTTTCTTTTTCCAACTCGCAAAACTATCTTGCCTTCAGAATGATTTTCACCGAACCCCTGGGGTTCGATCGAACCCAGGTTAAGAACCACTGTACTAAGGTAACCACATACTTTTTTTGTTTAAATAAAAAAATTGTAGCCTACAAAAATTCAGTACACTTACTTTCTGGATATCCCTCGTATTACACTGTTTCACACTCGTTAAGTATTTCCAAGCATACTTCTTATCTGCGACTTCTTTTACATTGTTGTCCCATCATGCATTACCTTTCTTATGTCCTATAATAGCTTCAGCACATAAGTACTTTTTTTTTAATAAATGCTTAATTTTATTTTATCAAATTTTATTAAAAATACTAATATATTTTATTTATTCTTTCTTTATTGCACATTGATTACAAACAATTCCATAGAAGGCGTGCATTCAAATTGAATACAAGCAATATACAGAGGGCATATCACAGAGGCAACCTCTACTCAAACTAACCCAGGATTACATCCTTTTATTAAAATACTCTCCCACTATTATGTCACGCAAATCAAGATGAGTTCCCACCCATTACTGACGTCACGGCGCTTTAGCTCCTTTGCATTTTCCCATAGTACTGACAGTAATGTAATACATGTTTGTTTCCTTACTTCAAATTACGAGTCCCAAAGTTATGTAGTAAATATGCAAACCTTCAATAATAATTTTTTAAATGTTTTGTGATTAACACTGTGGAATTCCATATTTATTATTAATTTAAAAATAAAAGAAACTCTGTATTTTCCACTCAAATAACTTTATTAAGTTATAACGTATTGTTACTGATGATGGAACAAATAGTTCCGAAAATGTAATAACTAAATAAAGTTATTTGAGTGGAAAATACAGAGCTTCTTTAATTTTTCAATTAATAACTCCAAAGATACTTGTGTCGCCACAATCCATTTAATTTGTTTTTAACATATTTTTTTTCTTATCCACAGGAAGAAGTTCATGTTTCAGAAGCCAACAATTACATGAAACAATTAATAGGATCCTTTTGAAACACTCAAAAAGAAACAACAAACAAACAACACTATGAATGACAATAAGGAGTAATAAAATATAAACTTTTGTTTTGATTTCATATCTTAATAGTATTACTTTATTAGTCATACATAATTTTAAATTTCTTAATTATCATTAAATGTGTGAACTATTAAAATATAAACAATTTAAATTGAAAGAATGTGTCTTGTGTTGTTAACAATAGTAATAGCGCAATGCAATATTCCCGACAATTGGAAACGAGCAGAATAGATGGAGATGTTATAAATACACAAACAATTATAGAGAGGGCTACAAGCCATGTGTATAAATAGGCAATGCATTTCCTCCACCCAGTCAGAATGAGGCCCTGTATTGGAAAGGCCCACAGATCACATTCCACACTACACATATTAGGGTACAAACACAAAGAAAGCAGGTTGCCTGCTTTCCGATGCCTGCGTCTACCGGCGCCAAGAATTTTTACATGCATTTCAATGGACACGAACATAGTAAAAGCAGGAACGCCGATTGCAATTTACTTTGCCGGCGCTGATCGGCGCTGGCAACCTGCTTTCTTTGTGTTTGCACCCTTACATAGTATAAAGTAAAGTTATTACAACATATATAACATTATTCCAACTTAATATATTTGGCATTAAGAAAGGATGGACTTTCTCATCTTTAGCATTAAACAAAGTGTAAAGAAGACATCTACGTGAAGGACAACACCTAATACTGTTTATTGCGGAACACAAACCGCTTAAATTCACACTCTGCTTAATGTTTTTTTTTTAGAATTAAATGAAATCACGTTAACACATTTACAAAATCCCTTTTTGCACTAAAATACTTTTAAGATGAATATCAAGTAGACGGACTAATTATAAAAGACAACCTACCCAATACTAGTGCATCCCATTCAGTTTATATACTGGAAGTAAACAGCAGAATCTATATGGCCATTTCTCAGAAGGCAATTTTAAAGTTAAGTCACGCTTGCACGTGTGAAGTGGGCAAAAAATTGTTTATAAAACTAGAAATGAATTTACGAAACAGTGGTAATAATGGTCCAACATGTTGCTGAACCTGATACCAACACAGCTCCTTAACTAAACTACTTAGTATTAAGCTGGCAACTGCAGTTTCTTGCCTTTCAGTACTTTGGTGATGTACAAATAGAAGAAATCACAATACAGGATAGTTTGTACAGCTCCGGCAACTATTGCTATCAAATCATAATGATTCTCTACCATGTAGCGATATACCTGAAACGTTATTACATATTACTATACCAATTTTAAGGGAACCAAGAGTTCACTGCGATCCTACACACTAATATAATAATACATTAAATACCTACACAAATATAACTTTGCAGCACTTTTATGGACGGCAAAGTATTAACCAATGTGAGTACTGGTACCACACATTCAGCGTGTCTTCCATACGCATGCCCTTAAGTAAATAAATAATCCTAAAAAATTATATACTATACTAGAATAGAAATAAATAATCTTAAAATGATACTCTGTACTAGTACATTACAAATATTTTTAAGATTATTTATGTATTTTGGGGCATGCGTTGCATATTTGTTTGTATGAAAAGCATACCACTGGTGACACACCCTAGTAGTCATTGAAGAAATTTAAGGACGAAGCAACAGAGATCCCAAAAATCAAATTGTTACAAAAACTTAAATAGTAGTTAGTTCCTCATAACTCAGAATATAATTAGAATATCAAAGTTCTATAATAAAATACAATAAAAATGTGCAGAGACTCACTTACCCAATTTAACAGATACAATCCTCTGTAGGACCCCAGGGCAAATAGATAATGAGATGTAATACTTTCCGCTTCACCAGTTTTAGAGACCAAAAATAGCTGTGGCAATATAGCTACAGACTCCAAGTATATCGAGAAAGTCCAAAGAACCTGCAAGTGAACAATACATGAACAATATTGTTGTCAGAATAAAATTAAATCGTACAAAAACAATATTAGTTCACCTTACCTCTAGAACACTGAATTCATGATTAATAAGCAGAGCCAACACACCAGCAGGAATCAGTAAAAACTCGATTCTAAAAGTATCATGGTTGTGATCATAGGTGGCTTTAAACTTAATATACATCAAATAAATAGTAGCACAAGATGCTCCAATGAAAACAATCTTCATAAAAGTGTTGTATGCTGAGATGAATGTTGTGAAAAGATCTAAATATCTGGTAGTGTAAACAATAGCGAATAATATCTGCGACTTTCCCGAAATACCTGCAATGTGTAAATTACGTTAAATGGAAGATGACAAGAGTTACATTTTACATGTATACATATCAGATGAGCCACCTCACTACACGGCACACGTTTCGATCTGACAAAAGATTATGAAGAACACAAATTGAAAAATGCAAGCCGCGCTTCCCTATAAAGTTAATCGCTTAGAAAACAATTTTGTACTAGATCACGTCTATATGTAGTTTTCAGATAATTAATAGAAACACCGGTTTAAAAAATAAAGAAAATTTAAAAACCTGCGCATGATCTCGTTTTCCATATTTTAAGTAACAATATTATAATCGCTAACAGATGAGATAAATCTCCAAGAAGCCTGAATATATTCATGCTGATAGAAAAATAGCCGCTGACACGGCAGCCAAACAACGAAAAATGACGTGGACGTGGCTTCAGACTTCAAAATCTTTGGATCACTATTCCACTACTTACCATAGAATAAAAAATAATATCCATAGATTTTTATACAAATACCCATCAAATACCTACCTTTTTTTATAATAAAAGGGCGTTCACATTTATTCACTTTCAGTGATCACTCCGGATGATCCTCCAAGATGAAAACTGAACAGGTGTGAACAGGCGTTTCATCGCTAGTGATCACTAGCGATGACGGAGGAAAGAGATTAAGTACCTAGCATTCACATTGCTTCACTTTGGATGATCATCCAGAGTGTCAGGGTCAAACCTGTTCATCGAAAGTGAACACGTCTGTTCACATTTGTTCATCCTATGCTTTCACTGCCATGTCAATACTCTCACTCATGTTGTATGTAGTTTGACTATTTTCGTATAAAAATAATTAAACAAATTCAAAAATGAAAAATTACACCTAAAATAAATTAATATAGCTCTCGACTGCATAATAATTTTGTACATGATTCTGACATTCAATACAAATTCATAGAGAATAAAACAAATAATAAGATGAAACTTGTTTATGGTCGTTTCAGTGAAAGGACCTTTCATCAAAATTACGACGAGTGGTAATCTCTTTCCTCCGTCATCGCTAGTGATCACTATTGATGAAACGCCTGTTCACACCTGTTCATCTTGGAGGATCATCCGGAGTGATCACTGAAAGTGAACGTATGTGAACGACCCTTTACTTCGGTGAAAAAAATACGTACAATTACCGTACACATCGGAAATACAACATGCAGTACCTTTTCAAAATGTAACGGGTATTTCTACCCCCTCCGTTGCCAAATTTTTTGAAATTGTATAGGAATTTGGAATATTTCAAAAACTCCTCGGTTTTCTTAACCACTAGTCATAATTTTGATGAAAGGTCCTTTCACTGAAACGACCATAAACAAGTTTTATCTTGGGTGCAGACGATGTTGCAAGCAAGTGTCAATTTCGTTGCTAAAGGGTCGTTCACATACGTTCACTTTCAGTGATCACTCCGGATGATCCTCCAAGATGAACAAGTGTGAACAGGCGTTTCATCAATAGTGATCACTAGCGATGACGGAGGAAAGGGATAACCACTCGTCATAATTTCGATGAAAGGACCTTTCACTGAAACGACCATAAACAAGTTTCATCTTATTATTTGTTTTATTCTCTATGAATTTGTATTGAATGTCAGAATCATGTACAAAATTATTATGCAGTCGAGAGCTCTATTAATTTATTTTAAGTGTTTCTTTTCATTTTTGAATTTGTTTAATTATTTTTATACGAAAATACGTCAAACTACATACAACATGAGTGAGAGTGTAGACATGCCAGTGAAAGCATAGGATGAACAAATGTGAACAGACGTGTTCACTTTCGATGAACAGGTTTGACCCTGACACTCTGGATGATCATCCAAAGTGAAGCAATGTGAATGCTACTTAAGATACACAATAGTTACGAAAATTAACACTTTGGCGCACCATCGTCTGCACCCGAACGCTAGCGGAGCGGGAACGTGATGCGATAGTGTGTTGTTGACTCAGGCCTCTGTTCACACAGTCCACCAATATAGAAACGATCTGTCAGATGCGCTTTGATTTTGACACTGTTTTCAAAATGGCGTCGAGATGGAGATCGCGAAGTGTTTATTTTTAGTCGAAAATGTTATAGTAGAGGTTATAAGGCGCCTTTTAATTAAGGAAACAAACGCCACAAACCAACAAAAAAGATAACAGCTGTCACGAAGCGGGAAACATTGTAAAATTTATAGGTTATAAAGTCTTTACCATAGATACGAACGACGCGCACATCTGCGCATGCGCGAATCGTTCAATCGGCCGAAAAGTTGGAAGGTGGTCAACTCGAGACGATATCGTTTCTACTGGTTTTTTATCGTTTCAGACTAGCTGTCATTTTGTTCACACGGTTCAAATGGCTGGCGATATTTTAGAGCCTGGCGATATTCGCCAAAGTGAGAACACCACGTCATAATATTCGTTTAATTGTCTATGAATTTGTATTGAATGTCAAGTAGCATTCACATTGCTTCACTTTGGATGATCATCCAGAGTGTCAGGGTCAAACCTGTTCATCGAAAGTGAACACGTCTGTTCACATTTGTTCATCCTATGCTTTCATGTCAACACTCTCACACATATTGTATGTAGTTTGAGGTATTTTCGTGTAAAAATAATTAAACAAATTCAAAAATGAAAAAAACCACTTAAAATAAATTAATATAGCTCTCGACTGCATAATAATTTTGTACATGATTCTGACATTCAATACAAATTCATAGAGAATTAAACAAATAATAAGATAAAACTTTTTTTATAGTCGTTTCAGTGAAAGGACCTTTCATCAAAATTATGACGAGTGATAATCTCTTTCCTCCATCCGTACGCCTGTTCACACCTGTTCATCTTGGAGGATCATCCGGAGTGATCACTGAAAGTGAACGTATGTGAACGCCCCTTCAGAATCATGTACAAAATTATTATGCAGTCGAGAGGTATATTAATTTATTTTAAGTGTTATTTTTCATTTTTGAATTTGTTTGATTAGATATTTTTATACGAAAATAGTCAAACTACATACAACATGAGTGAGAGTGTTGACATGGCAGTGAAAGCATAGGATGAACAAATGTGAACAGACGTGTTCACTTTCGATGAACAGGTTTGACCCTGACACTCTGGATGATCATCCAAAGTGAAGCAATGTGAATGCTACGTAAGTAATTTGAGGGTGATGCCAAATTGGAAGAAATCCTCGACTAATCTTTGCTAACATTTTCCCAATCTATTTTTTTTGTGGTGTAAACGCCAGTATTTGCTTTGGTACTTAGGGATAAAATATGCGCTGGGATATTTATTATTATCGGGAAATGATCACTTGAGTAAGCGTCTGGAATAATCGAACAAATCGAGTTTGAAGCGTAGGAGGGTGAACCGATAGTAAGATCAACAGCGCTAGGTCTGTCTGAGAGATGATTTAGGCGGGTGGGTGAACCATCGTTTAAAACTATCAGATTATTTTCATCCAAGAAATCCAGTAAGTTCCTCCCAGTTGAGTCATAGAATGAGCTTCCCCAAAAAGGAGAATGAGCATTGAAGTCTCAAAGAAGAGCATTGATTGCTTGGAGTTATGTAAATAGATGCAAATCCAATATTGTTAATATTCACAGCAACAATTTGTGTAGTGTTAGAGGTTGTTGGGATGTTAATGGTTGTAAATTGGATGGACGAGTGTATTAATAGAGCCGACCCTCCTCTTCCATCGGCACGATCGCTGCGAATACATGAGTAATGAGGAAAAGTATACGAAATACTTGGGTTTAACCAAGTTTCAGACAAGGCAATAATTTTTGTCTCAGTTTTTTATCAGTTGTTCGATATCAATTTTGTTGGAGACTGCACTTCTGCAGTTCCACTGTAATATTGTACACGTCGAAGAAACTTTAGTTAGACTCTCCATCTTGATGGGAATCAGTTAAACAATGAGGCTGAGGTTATTTCTACCCATTTTTTTTTCTTTTTTACCATAAACAACCCGAGGTAAATAAATATATTTCTATATTTCTGTCCTTTTCCTAAATGAAACAAAAACTATGAAAGCGCTACTCTATGGTTAATCTATGGCATAAAACACTTCTTTCCGGCTTTTGTCAGGTTTTCTTTTTGCCGCCCATGTTGATATAATTCATTTTATAATCCAGAAATTTAACCCATAAACGACTTAAAAACACTCAATTTGTAGAAAATATTTAAGAGAAAATTAAATGCAATAAAAATATCCATTAATATAAACAAAATAAAGTTAAAACACGAATTAGAAATTACTAACAAAACGTTACACAAGTCTAATGACAGTATAAACGTCAAACAAATAGTTGGTATCTGTTATCTGTGGTTGGTATGTACTTTGGGTAGAAATAACCACTTTTTCGCGGAATATTTTTGTTTGTATACAAAAAAAAAAAATGGGTGAAAATAGCGCCTCCGAAACAATTAATATGTAATTGGTGAAAGGCTCGAAAGAATTAGGGCGTTCAATTGATCATTTTTTGAATTATTTACAAAACACAGAATATGAGAAATAAATTGCTCCAATGTAGAGGATACAGGTTCCGCGATCGCTTGTGAGGTTTCACCAGAGACAGAAATAGAGGTGACGGAAGATTTTTGTTGGGTAAGGGCGCATCCATCTGAGGGTGAGACGGTTGACCATTTGTGTAATGGGGTGTTCATATTTGGCGAATATCGCCAGGCGAATTTCAAAATATATCGCCAGGCGAAAAAACAAAATTCGCCGGACATCCATTGATCGTCACACCTGTTCACACAGTCCACCAATATAGAAACGATCTGTCAGATGAGCTTTGATTTTGACACTGTTTTCAAAATGGCGTCGAGATGGAGATCGCGAAGTGTTTATTTTTAGTCGAAAATGTTATAGTAGAGGTTATAAGGCGCCTTTTAATTAAGGAAACAAACGCCATAAACCAACAACAAAGATAACAGCTGTCACGAAGCGGGAAACATTGTAAAATTTATAGGTTATAAAGTCTTTACCATAGATACGAACGACGCGCACATCTGCGCATGCGCGAATCGTTCAATCGGCCGAAAAGTTGGAAGGTGGTCAACTCGAGACGATATCGTTTCAGACTAGCTGTCATTTTATTCACACGGTTCAAATGGCTGGCGATATTTTGGTGCCTGGCGATATTCGCCAAAGTGAGAACACCACATAAGCCAGAAGATCTTTCAACTTTTTCTTGTCTATAAGGGGAACAGTAGGTGTTCGGGGACGTGGAATATTGATTTTAGCTTTAGGTGATGAAGGTTGTTTTTGAGAGTTGATCATACTTCGCTGTATGACTTTTTAGATTGTGGGATCAGTTTAGCTGCCTGGGCGAAAGAAATGTTTTCGGATGTCATGGTAAGTTTAATTTTTTTTTGTCTGTTGAACTCAGGGCAAGTGTTGTTTATTGCCTAGTGGTTTCCAGAGCAATTCACACAACATGGCGGGGATTCTTTTTTGGGGCATGTTTCGGATTGGTGATTTCCTCCACAATTACTACATCTTGGAGCTGAAGTACATCTCGCTTTGGTATGTCCGTATCGAAGACAGTCATGGCAAATGTAAATAGGTTGAATATATTCTTCAACAATTATTGAATTAAAAAATAAGTATATATTATATTTTTGGCAGTTTTTGTCCTTCAAATGTTATTAGAATGGTGGTAGAGGGTTTCCATTCTGTGTTTCCTGAAGAAGTATCCCTCCTATTTAATCGTCGAATTTTATTCACTTTTCCGTACGATAACGAAACCTCTATGTTGCGTAAAATTTCTTCTTCTGTAAGGTCCAAAGGGACGCCTCTGATTATTCCACTCTTGAATAATTTACAATTGGGTATATATCCTTTTAGTCCATTTTTAGGCAGCATATCCGCTCCAACAAAGTTATTAGCTAGATCTGGTGAAGCGAAAGTGACTGCAATTTTCTTCCTTCCATCCGCACGTACGCCTCCTGGAGTAATGCCTTCTACTTTATTTTTTGCCAAAAATCCTCCAAAAGTCATAGGGTGAATAAATTTTTCACTATCATTATTCTCCACTATCACCAAATAAGGTGGTGAGGAGTGAGGACCGTAAACATTGATTGGCGCTGGATTTGCATACGAATGATCAAAACGTCGCTTTTTACTTGGCCCATCTGGTGGCTCTGCTTCTAATAAACTCGTCATCGTGTCAAGTTGACTACGATGACATTGAATTAAGTACTTGTGATCAGGGATGTTGCGAATATTCGCATCCGCATCCGCAAATGCGGAGCTTCCGCATGTATTTGGACATCTGCATCCGCATCCGCAATAATCGATGCGGATGTTCTTGCGGATGCGGATGTAAGACAATTTACGACAAGAAAGAAATGGGGCGGGGCCGGCGAATGGCGCGTGCCGTTCGCACTTGACATTAACCAATGGGAACGAAAAAATTGGTGACAAGATCCGACGCGTTTTTATTTATGCCGGTTTTATTTTATTTTTGCAAATAACAAAAAAGAAAAAAAAAATCGCCCAAAAAATCCATAATATTATTGTAGCAAAAATTTCGTCACATTATTATAGTTCCTACTTTTTTTCTATAACATCTTAAACATCCGCATCCGCGGATGTGAATGCGGATGCGGATTTTTGAAGTCTCACCGCGGATGAGATTTTGAAGTCAATCCGCGGATGTGAGACTTTAAAAATCCGCATCCGCATTCACATCTGCGGATGTGTAAAAATTGACATCCGCAACATCCCTGCTTGTGATATTATTTTTAAGGCAAAGGATATTATAATAATAGCCTTATGCCTGCCTGTGGTAATTAGGCAAAATTACTTTCAGTAGAGCAGTTTGAAAAAATATGACAATTTCAATTTCGTATATCTTTGTTATTTTTCAAGATAGCGTAGCGAAAATTGGTACATGAAATAAAAAAAGTGTGTTCTTTTAGGCTGTGTGCATAATTTTTAAACAGTATGAACAAAAAAAAAGATAGTTGACTTATGTTGAAGATAAATGTTCAATCTATAGTTGAGCAAAAGTACATAAGTCAACATAAATGGTTTTACCCAAAGCTTTTTCATAATAAGTAACACTTACGATGCGCGCATTTGTCATATTTGTACCTTTTCAGGTTATGTTACAACATCTAAACTATACCTTCATGCCGTGTCCCAGGTGGGTTAGGCAGAGAGAACGGAACGCCATATGGATATACCCTTACATACTTCTTTCGCTTCCTCTACATTCATCCAGTTTCTCATATATGCTCGCCAATTTCTCTTTCCAAACACGCGGCTATCCTTAAGAATTTAATCCACGTGGTTCTTGGACGTCCGCGCTTCCTAACACCCCCTCTTTTGGATAAATACATTCTCTTCGTCATCCTTTCATCGTGAATTCGCTCAACATGTCCAAGCCATCGTAACTATTGTTAACACGTTTTGTTATCCTTATTATTCAATTCAATCTAACAACGTTCAACCAACCATTCTGCTCAGCGATCATATTCCCACTGCGATTATTCCACTTTCGTCCTTCTTCAGCCATGTCCATGTTCCCCTTGCCTTCATAAATGATGGTACCAGAATGGTATTAAGCACCAGCATTTTTGCCATATTTGATACATTGCCATTGCTGAAATGGGTCGAAGTACACCGTTCACTCTAGCATCGATCGCTTTTCATTCTTTCAATGTCCCTATTGCATCTTCCATCCTTCGCAGACAAACAATGCATTGTCCCGGGCCCTATTCAATTCGATATTAACATTCTTCTCTTTCACAGGTCGCATACAGTAGTCGAATAATATTATGTTGAACAGCCACAGAGACATGACACAATCTTGCTTCACTCCTTTGGTGAGAACAAACCACTCCGAAAGGGTATTACTTACCCTTGCGCAAGCGGAGCTCCCCATGTAAAGTAAATAGATTGCGTGGATCCACTGGTTGCTCACTCCAGGCTCCGACAACACGCGTTGGTCCATCCGATCATATGCTTTCTTCAAATCCACGAACGAACAGAAAAGCTTCTGTTGTTTAACTAGAAACTTCTCCATAATTATTCATAGGGAGAAGATCTGATTGATGCATCCTTTGCCATTCAAAAAAGCTCCTTGTGCATTCCATGTCTTATACTCAGTTGACTTTCGTATTGATGATGATGATTTTGGATGATTTTATTTTATTTATGACGCCGTTTAACAGTCTCTAGACCGTCTCAAGGGCGCCAGTGAAGAGTTCAGATTTTAATTTGCCTCTGAAGCTAGTGACCGTCTGACCATCTCTCAGCAGCACCGGTAGGCGATTCCACATAACTGGTCCAACAGCACCAAAGGCCCTCTCGTATTATCTCCACTTGACTGGCACCTCTTCAAGCAAAGGCTTCATGCCACATATTATAACAATTTGGTTTGAGAAGAATGGTTGGTAAAACGTTGCGAGATTGGGGATATCAGGTGAATGAGCGGATGTGAGTAGGAGTGTTGAGGACAGAATGCGTGTTAACAATAGTTACAATGGTTTGGACATGTTGAGCGAATTCACGATGAAAGGATGACGAAGAGGATGTATTTATCCAAAAGAGGGGGTATAAGGAAGCGCAGACGTCCAAGAACCACGTGACTTGATCACGTGGATCAAGTTCTTAAGGATAGCTGCGTGTTTAGAAAGAGAAATCGGCGTGCATATATGAGAAACTGGATGAATGTAGAGGAAGCGAAAGAAGCATTATAAGGGTATATCCATATGGCATTCCGTTCTCTCTGCCTTACCCACCTGGGACACGGGATGAAGGTATAGTTTAGGTGTTGTAACATTTATTTTATTTATTTATTCATTTGTTAACAGCTATTAATAATAAGCTTTTTTTATACATTAAAAAAAAAGAACATATCAAAAGATCCATAATCAGAGACAAAAATTTACATATGAGCCGTACAAATGCAAACAGCACTATCTCTCTACAACCTGAACAACCTCTCTACAACATAACCTGAAAAGGTACAAATATGACAAATGCGCGCATCGTAAGTGTTACTTATTATGAAAAAGGTTTGGGTAAAACCATGATATGCCCGGTATAGTAGGTATTGTGCCGAAAAGTTATCATTAAAAATAATAATTGGTATTTAGAAAGTGGTACTGAAATACCGAAATAAACAATGCAGTTCATAAGAATTTAGAATAACCCAACATTAAAAATATCCCAGCACTTAAAAGGTACCTGCATTTATTAATATTATTATTAGATATTGTTTGCTAATCTTTGTACCTACCTGTATTCACAATATTATCATTGTTTATATATATTTGTACCTGCATGGCAACAGGGGTAATAAAGAGAATAATATCAACAAAAGATTAAGGCGCATTCATTATGTATCAACTTAAGGCGCATTCATTATGTATCAACTTAAGGCGCATTCATTATGTATCAAATTATTTTATGAAGATTCTAGAATGTCTGCGTATTGTTATTATTTAGTATCTGCTTGGTTGGATTTTTTTTATACCTACGCTTCGAGATATTGAGTGTCGATATCGGTGACATGTGTTAATTTATGTAAACGACTCTTTAGGTATGAATTTTAATTTTATTGTAACATAACGTAGTTTGAGTATTTAATTATCTACCTAAAGGGTTGTATTGTGCTATGTAATAGAATAAGGATTGTGTTATTTTGTGTTGTGCGAAAAGACGCTTTGATAAAGAACAGTGATAAAGGACACAAGAAATATTGTTTTAAATAT
Source organism: Athripsodes cinereus (assembly GCA_947579605.1). Taxonomy (NCBI): domain Eukaryota; kingdom Metazoa; phylum Arthropoda; class Insecta; order Trichoptera; family Leptoceridae; genus Athripsodes; species Athripsodes cinereus. The sequence goes on along the minus strand of OX388307.1, from coordinate 23,663,144 downwards.
AATATCAGTGAAAGAGACGCTTTAATTATTTACATGTGAATCAATTATTTATTATAAATCAGTGCACTGGACGCTTAACAATATCAAACTTATTTGTAAATATTTATTTCATCATGTACATAATTCCTGGAATGCAGACAAGGGTGCAGGTGTACTCGCAATACAATGGTACCTGCGTGAAGGCGTGTACTTGTATTTTCATTAGCCAATCACGGCGCTGCACAGAGATGCATCACAGCGTAGGAGGGGTATATGACCAACCCCTCTCTACACCACTCAAGGAACAGCGGAGAAATGTCCTTGAAAGATCAGTTAGTCTCCTCCAGTCATCGGTAGTGATCAGTGGTGAACAGTTATCATCAGCGAGTCGTAAACAGGCGTCCTTGGTATAAGGATCGCTCCTGCCATCACTGATCATCTGACCTTCAGAGAGACAAGGCTGTCTCTAGTCATTGGGCTTCAGTTGAGTCGAGATATTCTCCTCCTGAAGTTATGACGAGCCAACTCTGCACCTGTGTAGGCTGGTAATTGCCTCCAGGAGCCTCGGACGTGGGACTTCGCCCTCCCAGCACTGCGCCAAGGGGCGCCTTCTGCAACTTGTTTGCCTCTAGGCATTTTCATGCCAGAGGCGCCCTCATCGTGGGATCCATTACAATCATCGCAAAGTGAAATTTAATTATTTTAAAAGTGCTACGTTTCCGTTTTTATTGAAATAATAATCAAGTGTGTTTTTTTATATTGGGATAATTACGTGTGCACAGACAATACGGGGTAGTGAGTAAGTCGTAGTATTGTGTTGCTGGTTAAACAAATGTGTTTGTAATAGTGGTAAGCAATTTTTATTTTGATTAAAATGTTTGTTTGAAATTTAAATTAGCCTTTTATACATTCGCTCATCTCTTTACAAATAACTTGTCGTCTCTTATTTATATAGCCTCACTATATATTTAATTGAGACCATTTTATTTTTTTTATTGTTTTAACTCCTGGAGTGCTGTGAGTAGCCCAGTAGAGTCTCAGCCGCTGGCATTATTGGTTAAATATTTATTTTATCCTCAACCAATACCATTCTTTCACCATCTCTCTCTCACCCCCCCCATATCATATTGGCTTCCGAACGTGGGTCCGTAACGAAAAAATGCACTCCTGTGCATAATCGTTACAACGAATCTGTCCCTGAGATTTCGTAATTATTTTTTTTCTATTATTTTGTGATATCGGAGGAGGGTGTTAATTGTTTTTTTTTATATAATGAACTGACAAGTTATTTGTAATGGCGAATGTGTATTGTTTTGACTTTTGGCTTTGTTTTATTGACATGTGTTTGTTGTGTATTACGGTATGATTCGATCGATGGATAAGGTGTCGGATATCAGATGCTATGTGCGCGAATTTTCGCTTTCGTTCGGAGGCTGGACTGATGAAGGCCCCGAACGGTTCCTCAAAGAATGCGAGGAACGCTGGAAGCTTGAGTGGGAAGATGAATTGCCAAGGGAGGCTGTGTATTGCTTGCGCGGCGACGCAAAGCGGTACTGGAAGTCTCTGGGGTTTCGGTATTGTCGATGGGGTGTATTCAAAGAAGTAATTTTGCGAAGGTTTGGTGTGGAAGGGCAGATAAATGCGATCTATAATGACCTGTTGACAGTGTGTCAAGGTCGGGATGAACTGGGGAGTGATTTTGTTGACTGGAAGGTCAGGATAAACAATCGTTTAAAAGGGTATGGCCATGTATTATTTAAAGATGAAGGACCAACAATGAGCGTATGGAAGCAAATGACATCCTGGTATAGGACGAGGATTAATGGTCGGGAGTTAGTTAATCTGGAACATTTGCAAGAGTTGGTATGGCGCCTGGACTTTCCAGAATACACTCCGGAGGGACAAGTTGTGTTAGATAATCTTCCAGACATAGCATCTGTTCGCGATGAAATTCGGTGTGATGTACCTAGCCAGGACGCTAGGGAGGTTGAGGTACCCGCAGAGGATGAGGTTTCCCTCTCGGAGGAACAGGTTGAGGATGATATGGAAGAAGACACCGAACGGGAGGCACATACACCTCCCTCTATTCACGAATGGGTAAAGTCTTTCGCGTGGGTTTTAAAATCAGTTTTGGCAATGCTGATCGTCGCGGGATTGATCGCGGAAAGCTGCATACGTTTGCTTGTATGTACAGCTATAATTATATTGAGATTCGTGAATAGAAAAATATCGCGTCGCCGTAGAACAGCGTTGATATTGTTCGAAAAGATAAAATATGCATCCATCAATCGAATCAAATACCAATGTTATGCTATCGATGATTATTTTTATAATTTGTTCATCGATATGGATTCTCGATGCTTGAAGTCCAGGAGAAAATTCAATCAAGCCAGATAGTCACATGTGTGTGTTATATTGGATAAGGATTGACTTAGGCTTGTTATAGGAAAAGTGTTTTTTGTTTAAATATTTTTAAATGGTTTGAATATTTTCCGTAAAAATATCTCTGGCGCCCAGAATTAAAGTTAGAATGATGTATACTTTGTGTATAGGTATAGTTTTCACGTTTAAAATGTTTTTAATTACGTAGGTAGGTAGGTGCAACTTTTGTTAAATGCCTACGTGTGCATTTATTTCTTTTAATCGTTGTGAAATGTTAATTTAAATTTGGAATAGGGAAAATAGAATTTGTTTGAAGTAACCAGCGAGTGTAACGTGTGAAGATAATTTATGTGGATGTTGGATGTGTGGAATATGTGAATATAATGTTGTTTTTCTGAATATGGAAGTTGTAATAGAGGAGAGAGATGCTTTGTATGATAGAGATATGTGAGGGATTCTCAGTTGGCACGGGGAGTTGTTTGTAAGGAGAGGTATTTATTCTGCGTGTTTGAAGAGAAAGTCTGCGTGTATGAGAAAGATAGTAATTCTGCGTGTATGTAGAAGATGTTTTGTTTAGTATGGGATAAGCACAGAGGCGATGAGTATTCCGTCCAGCTGATTTCCCAAGTATTTTGCGTCGTGTGGACAGTGAGGTCCATTTGTATAATGTTGTGAGGGACACAGAGGTCCAATGTTTGTGAAGAGAGACGTATGTGCGATTGAGAGAACCAGTCCCCAGTCTGCTGTCACAAAGCATGCTTGATGAAAAGTATGAAGGAGTGTAATATTCGTTTCAGATGATGAGCCACATCTACCTATGTTTATTTTGGTCACATACGAAATGTATGTTTGACGATGTATATTTGTAATTTGAATTGAGTTGGTTTTAAAGAAAAATGTAAAAGAAGTAACGCGTTTATATGTTAATTATTTTATTGAAATGTGTGTGCACCTACCTACTTGCTAATTGTGTTGAATTTTATAGATAGTTTCATATAATATAATTTGTTTTGAATTTGAGAAATCAATTGTGGGATATGTATTATAAATAATGGATAACTTTTCGTCAAGGAATGGGTGGCGAATTTGATATGCCCGGTATAGTAGGTATTGTGCCGAAAAGTTATCATTAAAAATAATAATTGGTATTTAGAAAGTGGTACTGAAATACCGAAATAAACAATGCAGTTCATAAGAATTTAGAATAACCCAACATTAAAAATATCCCAGCACTTAAAAGGTACCTGCATTTATTAATATTATTATTAGATATTGTTTGCTAATCTTTGTACCTACCTGTATTCACAATATTATCATTGTTTATATATATTTGTACCTGCATGGCAACAGGGGTAATAAAGAGAATAATATCAACAAAAGATTAAGGCGCATTCATTATGTATCAACTTAAGGCGCATTCATTATGTATCAACTTAAGGCGCATTCATTATGTATCAAATTATTTTATGAAGATTCTAGAATGTCTGCGTATTGTTATTATTTAGTATCTGCTTGGTTGGATTTTTTTTATACCTACGCTTCGAGATATTGAGTGTCGATATCGGTGACATGTGTTAATTTATGTAAACGACTCTTTAGGTATGAATTTTAATTTTATTGTAACATAACGTAGTTTGAGTATTTAATTATCTACCTAAAGGGTTGTATTGTGCTATGTAATAGAATAAGGATTGTGTTATTTTGTGTTGTGCGAAAAGACGCTTTGATAAAGAACAGTGATAAAGGACACAAGAAATATTGTTTTAAATATAATATCAGTGAAAGAGACGCTTTAATTATTTACATGTGAATCAATTATTTATTATAAATCAGTGCACTGGACGCTTAACAATATCAAACTTATTTGTAAATATTTATTTCATCATGTACATAATTCCTGGAATGCAGACAAGGGTGCAGGTGTACTCGCAATACAATGGTACCTGCGTGAAGGCGTGTACTTGTATTTTCATTAGCCAATCACGGCGCTGCACAGAGATGCATCACAGCGTAGGAGGGGTATATGACCAACCCCTCTCTACACCACTCAAGGAACAGCGGAGAAATGTCCTTGAAAGATCAGTTAGTCTCCTCCAGTCATCGGTAGTGATCAGTGGTGAACAGTTATCATCAGCGAGTCGTAAACAGGCGTCCTTGGTATAAGGATCGCTCCTGCCATCACTGATCATCTGACCTTCAGAGAGACAAGGCTGTCTCTAGTCATTGGGCTTCAGTTGAGTCGAGATATTCTCCTCCTGAAGTTATGACGAGCCAACTCTGCACCTGTGTAGGCTGGTAATTGCCTCCAGGAGCCTCGGACGTGGGACTTCGCCCTCCCAGCACTGCGCCAAGGGGCGCCTTCTGCAACTTGTTTGCCTCTAGGCATTTTCATGCCAGAGGCGCCCTCATCGTGGGATCCATTACAATCATCGCAAAGTGAAATTTAATTATTTTAAAAGTGCTACGTTTCCGTTTTTATTGAAATAATAATCAAGTGTGTTTTTTTATATTGGGATAATTACGTGTGCACAGACAATACGGGGTAGTGAGTAAGTCGTAGTATTGTGTTGCTGGTTAAACAAATGTGTTTGTAATAGTGGTAAGCAATTTTTATTTTGATTAAAATGTTTGTTTGAAATTTAAATTAGCCTTTTATACATTCGCTCATCTCTTTACAAATAACTTGTCGTCTCTTATTTATATAGCCTCACTATATATTTAATTGAGACCATTTTATTTTTTTTATTGTTTTAACTCCTGGAGTGCTGTGAGTAGCCCAGTAGAGTCTCAGCCGCTGGCATTATTGGTTAAATATTTATTTTATCCTCAACCAATACCATTCTTTCACCATCTCTCTCTCACCCCCCCATATCAACCATTTATGTTGACTTATGTACTTTTGCTCAACGAGACTTGGCACGACTATTTTTCACAAATACATCATAAGTAGATATAATGTACCTTTTCCCAACGTAAAATTGTTATTTTTTTTACTTATGTTCTTTTTCACAATGCTATAACTATATTTTTATTGTGTTTGATAATGTGAAGTGTTGCCCAATGGAAGACCATAAAAAATGCTTTTAAATGGTATATAAAACTCATTTCGGCCAAAAATCGACTTATGTAGTTTTGCCTAGGTAGTTGCCACAGTAATGTTCCATATTTGGAGTATATTGTTGTACGGCCCGGTAGGAAATCTCATTCTGAAGTTTGGCCCGGCTGCTGAAAAGGTTGGCCACCCATGCTCTAATCGATTTATTACACTTTATCCGGTTATTATTTCTATAAATACTGTACGGTACTACTTGACTCCCTAGTACGCGTCGTACACAGACTGTATCTCCAAGGTGGGCTGGAGTCGGGGTGAGTGGGGGTTTGATGGCTCCCTCGCCGCTTGTAACCACCGATGAAGATGGTGGTAGTGTTACCATGCGGGTAACGTCGATCAATCAGATCGTCGGCAGCCGGTACGTCGATGGGTGAAGACACTCAGCTTACACCGCCAAAGCACGTCGGAAGGCTGCCTAATAGACCACCTGCAGAGACCCACACTGCTCGCGGCTTCTCCGTCAACACCTAGGTACACCACAATGACACACTCGCAAGCGCACACACCACGGGCAATGAACCAATGGTGCACCGGCTATCTTGAGTGTCCAAATAGGTATACGGCGGCGTATCGAGTGAAGCGTTGAGTAGGTAGCCTCCACAATGCGAATCTACGTCGGGAGCTTCGTCGGTGCAGAGGAGATGCTTGCTTCGTGTATGCCAAAGAAAGTCCAAATCCGTTCCAATGGTCGTGGTCAGCAAGAGTATCCAATGTCCAGTCCGGTCAGTCCAACAGTCAAACGAAGTCCAATAGAAAGCAAGGTAGTGGCAGGGTGGTAGAAAGAAAACACGTATATCCTTATCGTACAACAGCTCAGAGGCCTGAGTCAACAACACACTTTCGTGTCACGTTCCCGCTCCGTTAGCGTTCGGGTGCAGACGATGTTGCAAGCAAGTGTCAATTTCGTTGCTAAGATACACAATAGTTACGAAAATTAACACTTTGGCGCACCATCGTCTGCACCCGAACGCTAGCGGAGCGGGAACGTGACGCGATAGTGTGTTGTTGACTCAGGCCTCTGTTCACACAGTCCACCAATATAGAAACGATCTGTCAGATGCGCTTTGATTTTGACACTGTTTTCAAAATGGCGTCGAGATGGAGATCGCGAAGTGTTTATTTTTAGTCGAAAATGTTATAGTAGAGGTTATAAGGCGCCTTTTAATTAAGGAAACAAACGCCACAAACCAACAAAAAAGATAACAGCTGTCACGAAGCGGGAAACATTGTAAAATTTATAGGTTATAAAGTCTTTACCATAGATACGAACGACGCGCACATCTGCGCATGCGCGAATCGTTCAATCGGCCGAAAAGTTGGAAGGTGGTCAACTCGAGACGATATCGTTTCTACTGGTTTTTTATCGTTTCAGACTAGCTGTCATTTTGTTCACACGGTTCAAATGGCTGGCGATATTTTAGAGCCTGGCGATATTCGCCAAAGTGAGAACACCACGTCATAATATTCGTTTAATTGTCTATGAATTTGTATTGAATGTCAAGTAGCATTCACATTGCTTCACTTTGGATGATCATCCAGAGTGTCAGGGTCAAACCTGTTCATCGAAAGTGAACACGTCTGTTCACATTTGTTCATCCTATGCTTTCACTGTCATGTCAACACTCTCACACATATTGTATGTAGTTTGAGGTATTTTCGTGTAAAAATAATTAAACAAATTCAAAAATGAAAAAAACCACTTAAAATAAATTAATATAGCTCTCGACTGCATAATAATTTTGTACATGATTCTGACATTCAATACAAATTCATAGAGAATTAAACAAATAATAAGATAAAACTTTTTTTATAGTCGTTTCAGTGAAAGGACCTTTCATCAAAATTATGACGAGTGATAATCTCTTTCCTCCATCCGTACGCCTGTTCACACCTGTTCATCTTGGAGGATCATCCGGAGTGATCACTGAAAGTGAACGTATGTGAACGCCCCTTCAGAATCATGTACAAAATTATTATGCAGTCGAGAGGTATATTAATTTATTTTAAGTGTTATTTTTCATTTTTGAATTTGTTTGATTAGATATTTTTATACGAAAATAGTCAAACTACATACAACATGAGTGAGAGTGTTGACATGGCAGTGAAAGCATAGGATGAACAAATGTGAACAGACGTGTTCACTTTCGATGAACAGGTTTGACCCTGACACTCTGGATGATCATCCAAAGTGAAGCAATGTGAATGCTACGTAAGTAATTTGAGGGTGATGCCAAATTGGAAGAAATCCTCGACTAATCTTTGCTAACATTTTCCCAATCTATTTTTTTTGTGGTGTAAACGCAGTGAGTGACGCGCTACTGAATCGCCCTTATATACACCGCCCGACACTTATATACACCGCACGACCCTTATAAACCCTTATATACACCGCCCGACCGGCGAGTCCCGTCTCATCGGGCACCTCAACCTGGGCGGTATACCGTGCGTTCTATGCAACACGGTGTGTCATGCGTTCTCAACCCAACACACCGCGTGCCGCTCGGGACCGACTCAGTAGTCGTCTTTCTTTATTAAACATAATATATTTACATTTTACATCATTTGTACATTATTACAAGAAATTACAATATCGCAAAATGCCTAATACTATTACATTTATCAACAATATCAACAGTATGACGACATCTCGTCGCGTTGACTATTTTACTATATACATTTACATACATTACACAATAAATATATATATTCACAATTTGGTCAGACACACAGTCTTTGCATTATTATCTTAACAATCACACAACATTATTAAATAACAACACAGTGTGTAGGCTCGCGTCTCGGTACAGCGACGCTGTGGTGTAGGTACGCGAGGCCACACTGGCCGGCTGTATATGCAAGCGCGTGTCATGCACACACACTCGGACCCGCAAAATTAGGAAAAACACTTTAAATTCTGTAACTCTTGTTACAGACATCTCATCTCCTCGACCCTGGTATCATTATACGCAGAATCGAGAGAGCTTTCTAGTGATATAACACACATGATTCTAATCTCAATATTCGAATTAATCAGTATTTTCCCAATTTTGCGGTTCGCCGGTCGTCGATACCACTGTATCGCTTGATCTGTAGGTAGGGGACGCGCTAGGCTTGTGTAGTACTGTACTAGGTACTATTAGGAACTAATTCCCAGTACTGTACTAGAATGAACTATTCCGTATATTATTCGCTCTTAGTTCTTTTAGTTCATTCATTCCCAATCGGACAGAACTAAAGTAATGCCAGTGACGTTCGGCATCTCCGCTCGGCGCCACTCGGTTTATGTCGGAACTTTAAACGAGTGCGAGTGAGATAGTTGATGTGATGATTCTATAAAGGATATAGTGCCTTCTCTTTTGCTTCTTATTAGTTCTTTTAGTTCAGTGACGTCAAAGAACTAATAAGAAGCACCAAGTACTGTACAAGTACATTCTAGTAGGTAGTATTCTAATACAGAGTGGTAGATAGATAGATTGGTGTTAGACCTTTTTAGTGTTTTGTTTTGCTATGAACATTGAAAATGGCGCCAATAAGGACGAAAAAGTATCATTATATATAACTTATATAACGGTGTTGTAAGTTAGTAGACTTACTTAGTTAAAATATTATCCCTTATGAACGTCTCATAAACATATAAAATAATAATGTAGTAGGTACCTACTGTCGATAGCAAAATTATTAAAATTTATTGAAATGAAAATCCAAAGCCTGCAAATTATAAAGTAAAATAAAATATTCTCTGAATTTTCTCTTTGTTAGTTACTAAGTATTGATTTTCATAATCACAAAATTACATAAATGTGCATTTCCTATGTATGTCCTCTGTATGCATGCTAAATTCTTATTAGTACATGTACTAATTAGTATATGTACCCTGTATGCATCCTGTATTCTTATTAGTACATGTACTACATTCATGACTGAATAATTATGACATGGAAATATTCAGTGAACTAATAGTACTAAAAGAACTATATTGAAAGGACCCTCCACACACCCGGATATCTCAGGAGTAAAAGACTCCTATTTATCCGCACTTGCAAACAAAAATTTGTCCTCACGGGCGAGCCATATGGGCAGCCTGAATGGCCGGCCGGCCAAATCCGCCTCGTGGGAATCTTTTAAACTACTGTAAAACTTTCAATATCCCCTTAAGGTAGAGAAACACCAATATTTATATTTTTATTAAAATAATACAAGGATCCGAAATAAACACATAGGAAAAAAAAAATAACAATAAGTATACCCAATAATCAAAATTTGTTACAAAAAGCAGAAATATGATGTCCAGAAACTTTTAAGGATCCAATATAGAGAGCGCAGGAGTCACCGGTACCAGATTAATGTGAAAACTATTCTCCCTCCCGAAGGGGACATCCCAACCAATGCTACTCTCCACCAAGGGAGATAGGACGCACAAGAACGAAAAACGAGTTCGCCACACGAAAAACCGCACTCCAAATCAAATCAACCTGCAGATTCACCCGCGTCTGCCGGAGGTAAACCCGGCAAACGCAGGAGGTCCCACCTAGATACCCAGGTATCTACAAACTTTCTGAAGGCTCTAAAATTCTGAGGACACAACAGAACCTCACCAAACCAAATAGGTCTGGGAGTCCCTTCACTCATTTCCTCGAACATCAGATCCCTAGCATCCGTCATCACCGGACACACCCAAAGGATGTGGTCCGCATACTGCTTCCCCATCCCACAAACACACCACGGGCTCTCCGAAAGCCCAAGATCAAAAAGCTTGCCCCTCAGGTCGCCGTGGCCCGTCACTAGCTGGACGGAAAAGTGGTCGAAGGACAGGAAATGCTTTCTCAATCGTTCACAAACATCTGGGAGAAAACTGTAGACTAATCTAGCAGTTCTCCCCCTATCCCATCTATCCTGCCAAACCTCCATCGTTTTCTGCCGCACCCTGCTGACTGCCCTATTAAATCCCCTTATTCCGGGTTCTGCAACAACAGACATATCGAAATGTACAACGTTACCGTCCGCCTTGAGCTTACGCCTGGCCACACAATCTAAGATTTCCAAGTCGGCTGGCAGCACACCAGCGATGACTGGGAGGCCATCGCTAGCTGCAGTCCGATACGCACCTGTGACAGCGAGCAGCGGGAGTCTTTGCCCCCTCAAGACCGCCGCCGACACAGAGCCAACCAATAGCCTATGCGACCAAACACGAGCAGCATACGTAGCCTGAGCCACGTATGTCGCCCGATATATGGTCCTCACAGTGCATGATCTAAGGCCCCATGTACCACGACTTAGTCTGCGGAGAGTGAAAAACAGCACTCCCGCTTTTTCGGCCGTCGCTCTTACATGTGGAAGAAAGGAAAGGCCTCTGTCTAGAACAACACCAAGATAACGAACTTCGTCAACCACCTTTACAGGTGATCCACTCATCCGCAAAACCGGGTTCCTCCTTCCAAGCGAGCCCTTCAACCACATAGCAGAGGTCTTGCTCGGCGAGAAGACAAGCCTATTCACACTGCCCCATGTCAAAATGCGATCGATCGCGAGTTTAAATTTGCTCTCGATGGCGGATCTCGTGTTGCCAGACAGCAAGAGAAGCGCGTCATCTGCATATGCAAAAATTGTACAACCAGGCGGAAGATCCACTTTTAACAGATCATCAAACAGGACATTCCACAGAAACGGTCCAAGGACCGAACCCTGCGGGCAACCCATGTCGACAATCCGTTCTACTATAAGCCCCGCATGTGTGATTATCACTGATCTGCTGCCAAAGTAGCTGCTGACGATGTCGAACAGCCAACGAGGACAGCCTCGCATCTTCAGCTTCGTCAAAATGATAGGCCACCATGCATTGTCGAAGGCCCCAGCTATGTCAAGGAAAACACCCAGGACATTCTTATCTGTACATTCATCTCTCCATTTCATGCAGGCGTCTATTGCGTGCTCAGTAGATAAACCCCGGCTAAAGCCAAACTGTTTAGGATCTCCAGGCGACAGACTCTCCATAAGCCGATTCCTCACCAAAATTTCAAGAATCTTGCCGAAAGAAGGCAGCAAAGTTATAGGTCTATAAGCCTTAAGATCCGACAGCGGCCTATCATTGTCCTTAGGTATAACCCTGAGCAATCCTCTCTTCCAAACTTTTGGGAAAATCCCTTCATTCAAACAAGCCTGGTAGAGGGCCAGCATTTCTGCCGGACAGTACTGCCAGACTTTCTTCACGATGTCACCATTGATTCTGTCAATCCCAGGTGCCTTCCTAGGCCCTAATCTCTTGACGATTTCCCCTAGTTCCGGATGTGTCACATCGACAATTTCGATCATGGACTCATCAGGTGGACAGCGTGACAGGAAACGCAACGCCGCGTGGAATGGCGTGTCCCCCGACATCGAGTCGAGCGGAACTAACCCATCCAGCAGCGTTCTGAGTGTGCCGTCAATACACACTGTTTCACTACCGCCAGCAACAATGCTGGTAAGATAGTGATCAGCAGATCTTTTGGTTTTCACAGCTGTTTTTGTGACCGACCAAGGATCGGCATTTCCCGTTTCAGAAATCCACTCCTTCCAGGCAGAGGCCTTAGCATGCCTTAATGCCAGCTGGTAGGAGCCCCTCGCACGTTGGAGCCTCTCAAGAAGACGCTTACCATCGGGAGAGTCACGCAACACACTGCCACTTCTCACTGGGCAAAAGGCCCGTTCGGCGGACTTAAACTGGCGTCTCAGGTCCGTGAGTTCTGGCGTCCACCAGTTGGTTGATCGCCGTCCCCCAGGCCTACACCTTCCCATCACAATAGCTGCCGTATCAACGACTGCATTGTTAAATTTTTCCCCAGCTATGTCAGCACCCTCTGTCATCCAAATTCTGAAATTTCGCATTCTCTCTTTCAATTCCAGACCAAATTGTCCCCAGTTTGCCTTCGAACGTCTAAAACTCCAGAGGCCTCTTGGCTCGATCTCCAATGAACCACCGACCGACCAAGTGATCAGTCGATGGTCACTGGATACCTCGCCAACGTTCACTCTCCAATCGGATAGTTTCATGAGCAGATCATCAGTGCACAGTGTCAAGTCAATCCAGCTCTCCCCCATTGGACCGGCAAATGTAGCTGGACCAGCAACATTAAGAATATTCAGACCTGCAGAAGATATAAAGTCCTCTACAGGTCCGCCACTCTCAGTGCGGTCAGAACCCGGTCTGTCGAACCATAAAAGTTACTTGGAAAACATGAACCCTTGCACAGATGTTTTCTCGTTTGAATTTGTATCACAGAGTGACATTATTAATACATGTAAGCAAATTAAAACAAAAGACTCTGCTGATCTGTGGGGTATCTCCACAAAATTATTGAAGCGGCATCATTACTGGACTTGCTTCTAATATTGCTGATATAATAAACTTGTGTTTTAAACAGGGAATCTTTCCAAACTTATTAAAAATGGCAAGGGTCATACCCATACATAAAAACGGTGATAAAAATGATCCGGGTAACTTTAGGCCTATCTCGATACTGCCTGTGCTTAGCAAGTTGTTTGAAAGGATTGTTGCCAGCCAGGTTCTCCATTTTTTTGAAAGAAATAATTTGTTTCATCCTCAACAATTTGGTTTCCAAAAGAATAAAAGCACATCAGATGGAATAGCAAGCTTGGTACAAAATATATTGGAATCGTTTGATGAAAAACATAACATTTATGGTATTTTCTGTGACCTATCAAAGTCTTTTGATTGCGTTGACCATGAAATCCTTATCTGTAAGTTAGAATTTTATGGAATCAAGAACGCTGAAAAGGCCTTTTTTGCATCGTATCTTAAAGAAAGAAAACAACTGACAGAACTAGATAATGTTAAATCTTCTTTCGGAAATATCAACTATGGTGTCCCTCAGGGATCTATTCTTGGTCCATTATTGTTTCTAATATATATTAATGATTTGCCCCTTTCCTTGATTCATGATGAGAAAATTATAATGTTTGCCGACGATACGTCGTTATTGATAAAGAGCACTAAAGGCGGAGAACATACACAGGCGAAAACTCTACATGCTTTAAATAAAATGGAGGGCTGGTTTTGTAATAACAATCTTGTACTGAATAAGACGAAAACTAATGCGATTCGCTTTTCTCTGAAACGGCCTATGCAAGATGATCCAGTGAATACCATGTTAAATAATAAAGAAATAGTTATTAAGGATGCATGTAAATTCCTAGGCGTTACTATTGACAAAACATTACAATGGAGCTCACACATTGAAAATATTGCTCCAAAACTTTGTTCGGCAATCTACGCGATTAAAAAGATAAGAGAGACCTGTGGAGTAGAAGCTGCAAAATTGGTGTATTTTGCATACTTTCATAGTATCATGTCATATGGTATATTGTTTTGGGGAAACGCCCCTGACTCAAAAAGAATATTCATTCTGCAAAAGCGAGCAATGAGAACTCTTCTTTGCATGAATTATAGGGAATCCTGCAGAACTGTATTCAGAGAGCAAGGAATCCTAACCATGGTATCACTTTTTATTTATGAATGTATATGTTATGCGCAGAAACACCTGGATAATACACCACTAAATGAAGATTTCCATAGTTATAATACCAGGTCGAAACACAAAATTAGACCAATTGAACACAGGCTCTCTAAAGTAGATCGAAGCTTTTTGTGTCTTAGTGTAAGACTGTATAACAAACTCCCAGACACAATAAAATGTGATGATGTATTGGTCTTCCGGAGAGAAGTGAAATCGTATCTAGTTAATAAATCATTTTACACGATTGACGAAATGTTAAATGGATAAAAATGTTTATGTTTTATGCCTTGTACCTTTTTATAATTTTATTATATCTATGTTTGACGCTGTAGATCCAAACCCTTTACATTTGCGACTACATATTATATTTTACTTATTTAATTATTTTTCTCACTTGACGAAATCCTAATGGTTGGATATATTTTATGTTTTGTGTGATCGTTGCTTAATTTTGATTGACTTGTTTTTTGATATAATGTTTGTAATATTCATTGGTTATTATATTCTACATTTGACGAGTCTAAGTGTCCGCAATATAAGGACCTAAGGACGATATGAAAAAATATAAATAAAAAATATATAAATATAACATAGAGGAGAACGCGCATTGAAATCACCCGCAACCAAAACCGGCCGGCCTCTAAGAGCATCCAACGTCTGACTCAAACCCCGTAAGTGTGGACCCACAGGGTCCGAGTACTTGAAGTATACAGAAACCAAGAATATCTCTCGGCCATCCATTCGAAGACATACACAGCATCGGTACTCATCCGAGAGTCCATCCAAAAGCATCGGTTGGACTCTACTATGGTCAAAAAGGAAACCCGCCATGGGCTTTGGCCCCTTGTCCACAACGGCATGGGGAACGTCAGCACCATCAAGAATTACCCTCGAGAATAAATGCTCTTGAACAAAAACAATCGGTATTGATAACTTTGACATGCACCTAATCAGATCAATGGCCGACGCTCGTGAGCGTCCCAAGTTGATTTGACCCAGAACAACGGCATCCGCACTAGCCATTGTAATTCGTTGCCTGTGCTAACCTATTTATTGCAGCCCTATTTGCGGGACAATCCCGATCACCCGTGGGGTGGGCTGCATTTTTCCTGAAACGTGTGCACGTGGCGCACACCCTTTGTTCAACAGGGATTTTGCAATCCCTTTCCTCGTGTCCCTCTTTGGCACAGCGTGCACACATGGGGGTGTTCTGTTTGCACTCTCTTTGAGTGTGCCCATATATTTGACATTTAAAGCACCTTATGGCGCCTACAAAATCTCGACATCTACAAGCGTTCCAGCCCAAATACACAACCCCCTGAGCCAGAAGCACAGTCCTAACCTGCCCGCTGCAGGCTAGTATGCTGCCCACTGTTGGTCCCGTTTTGGAACCAAATTTGGCTACCCGTCTTGTAGTAGCCAAGAAAGCATCTTTCGTGATGCCTGTCCCTTCTATATTGGTGATGAAGATCTCCTTAAGAAGATCCTCATCTGAAAGATCCCGTGGGGTATCGTAGATTACCAAGCGCGGCAATCTACCCTTTGGTTCGGCAGCAGTGAACCCTTTGGATTTTAGCTTCACGGAAGCCAATATCCTCTCAGCACCCTCCTTGGTGGATGTTTCCACCACCACTCCAGCACCGCGCGCCTTCCGCACTCTCACGGCCCTAAATCCATCCTGGACTGGGTCCAAGATTTCCTTAAGGGCTGACTTCGTCTTTTCCGACGAAGCTCCTTCCTGTTGATCAGGACGGATCACAACTACTGCAGCCTTTTTTTCGGTAGCTCGGGTAACGACTCGAGCAGCCCGTTCTGCGTATGTTTCTTTAGGTGCTGTAACCTGAGGCACAGACACCTGCGACACAGCTGTTGCTACCGCCTTAATTTCCCCGCTTATGATCCTAAGATCTCTGCGAAGAGACGCGACTGTTTTTTCAGCTGCGCTCGCCCTCGCAGCCGCAGCAACCTCACGGAGATGACTCCCCGCAAGGAGGCCACCAGCCACGGCAACGAGGCCCCTTATTTCTGCTTTTTGTTCTGCATTTAGTCCGACCTTTTTTGTATTCAACAATCTCTCAATCCCATTAACAACCTCTTGAAAAGCTAAATTATCCCTTCTGGGGCCCTCTGTACAAAGAGTATCACTTTCTACGGCCGACTCAATGTTACTATCGTCGACGTCATCAGCAATAGGTGTCCCTCTCTCTCTTCTCCTCTTAGTCCTCTTTGGAGCTGGCGTCATACAGGAAAGCACCTCCATCGGAGGATCCCCCGGCGGCAGCTCCCCCGCAGTTTTCATCATTGCACCAAGTCCAGACACTGTAGCCCGCGGCTCCGTCGACATCTCCCCAGTATCGCATGGAGGAGTCCGTGCAAGATACCGCCTGGGAGTAAAAACTTCCACTTCAGAAACATCGGATTCCATATTTCTTCACTATAATCGACGAAAACTTAAACCAATGTTGTTAGATCAATCATACGAAACAAACACGAATTAAAACAATAGGCAAACTTTTATTTCAAAAATATTGCGCAATAACGAGTAGGTATCAAATCAATTTAAATTTCACAGAGAAGTAGTTAACTATTGAATTTCTTTTTTTTTTTTTAAACAGTAGCCACACACATATAGATTTAAAGATTTGTAGAAATCGAATTCACTAAGAAATTAGAACAAAAATTCATTCACTATGTGAGATTACTACATATTGCGCAACAATAACGCAAAAGATAACACAGATAACACACAATTTTGTAATTGTACACTTAACTATATGTGAAATTACCACATGTTACGCAATAATTACGCAGTAGTCAACAGTCAGTTTTTGTAATTGAACACATTAAACAATACAAATTTATTCAGAGTTATTAAGGCTCAAATCAATTTATCACTCTTATTCACTAACATAATATAAACTCAGAAAGTCACTTTCTTACAATATAGCAAAGATACTATCACACATTAATTATTCGATATGTAACACATAAACGTTTGGTGCACAATTCAATTTTTAAATAAAATAAAATATTGAAACACTAAATTATTCACTCGATGTTCAATTATCCAGATGTAAATTAATTTAACACAAACTAGAAACAAATTTATGATAAGACGTATTAATTCACTTGCCACAAGAAAAATCGCATCCGCACTCGGCGGCTGTCGCTAGCGAACTGAAGTACTAACTACTAAAAGAACTAGAAGTACGAACTAGTTCCGTAGGACAATATTGTACTAGATCAGATCGCTCCCAAAAATGACCGAGCAAGAACAAGCCTAGGACGCGCGCTACCCAGCCAGTGCTAGGTACCAGGGATGTTGCGGATGTCGATTTTTACACATCCGCGGATGTGAATGCGGATGCGGATTTTTGAAGGCTCACATCCGCGGATGCGGATGCGAATGCGGATGTTTAAGATATTATAGAAAAAGTAGGAACTATCTTAGTTGGTAGGCCCCACTGTCAAATATGTGACGAAATTTTTGCTACAATAATATTATGGATTTTTTGACGAATTTTTTTTTCTTTGTTATTTGCAAAAATAAAATAAAACCGGCAAAAATAAAAATGCGTCGGATCTTGTCACCATTATTTTCGTTCCCATTGGTTAATGTCAAGTGCAAACGGCACGCGCCTTTCGCCGGCCCCGCCCCATTTCTTTCTTGTCGCAAATTGTCTTACATCCGCATCCGCAATAACATCCGCATCGATTATTGCGGATGCGGATGCGGATGCAGATGTCCAAATACATGCGGAAGCTCCGCATTTGCGGATGCGGATGCGAATATTCGCAACATCCCTGCTAGGTACACACACGTCGAGGGGAGCTACGTTCGATACAAATACAATAAATAGATAGTAAAGATTTTAGGTAATCCTCAGACACACATTTGCGCATCGAATTAAAAAAAATATTTAAATAATAATCGGAACTTATTAAGTATTTTAAGGACATTTTGTGGAGATCAGGAATATATTTACAAACACAATCAAAACATCTTACCAATACAATCAAATACGCGATGCATCAACGGGTGACGAGATCAGATTTATAAACGCGGCTACTGTCGCTAGACAAAATTTACATCTCACTCTCGCGTACTATGCTAAGGAAGGAACAGACGAAATAGCATTATCGCTTCTCAGCCGTCTTTTACCATTCAAGGTATACTTTTCTACAACGAAGTGGTCAGAGGTTCTAAAGTAATTTATTTTTTCCGTTCCATAATTATTTCAAAAATTAAAATTTTGTAAGTTTTTTATTTTTTTACATTTCCTAACACTTCTAATACTATACCATCAAGTCATATTCCACTAGTGGGGTAGTCAGCAGATCAGCTACCTCTGTGCCAACAAAAAAAAAATTAAGATGGGTTGCAAACCTCATCGCCGAATTTAAGATATAAAATATCCTTATTTTATCGAACATCTGCCTTTTACAGGACTTTCGAAAACTTCAAGATAAGAGTGGGATACCAAATTTTTACCGTGTGCTCCACGGATAAATAATATATTTTCAATGAGGGAATTTCATTTATTGCTTTATTTGCGATTTATTTAGGAATATTATTTACAAGTATGTTTATTTCAGAAATATTATATTTTTGTCATTATTGTGCTGGATCGCATATTGTATTTTCTATGAAACATCTAATTTTTGGTAGAAATGACTGCAAGACATTTGAAAGATGAAGAGATAGCGCTAGAAGTAGACTATGATAATGATATTGAATTTGAATTTATTAATGACATAACAGATTAATTAATACATTTATTATGACAAATGTGTTATAATAAAAAATAATGAGTAATTAAAAATAAACATATTAAATGGTTTGGAACCCCTGTAGTTTACGCATATGCGTATCCGAACGTGCCTGTCGGTCGGGCGTGATCGGCTCCGCTCGTGGATTTTGTATTTTTGTCAGTTGGACTAGCGCATTCAAGATGAATTGTTGTGCCGCTGGGTTCATAAGCGTTGGTTGATGCTTTTTTTCATGTTTTTATTTTTTTATTTTATTTTATTTTATAAACATAGAAGCATAAAACAGACAATAACTACATAATTAAAGTTAAAAAAAAAAAAGATTAATCTTTCAGAGATCAGCTATCATCCAATACCATGCGCCACAATTAATTTTAAAAAGATAGGTACCTAACATTCCGGTCATCTCAACATGCCAACATTATACATGCCAACATTATATACTTTTCAGCAACTATGTATATATTTTTTATGATTTTTAACTATAGTTTACTTTAATTACAAGTATCTGAATGAATTGGCTACGAATATTCCTATTTTTTCAATATTAAATCTCATATTTAAAAATGTGTAGTCACTACACATTTCAGGAGCGCGTGTAAGTTTTTTATTTTAGTAAAGGGAAGGTTAAAGAAATGATTCAAGTCCTGTTTGGAAACACATACACGACAGAAAGTCCGCAATATTATTATTTATAAGAAATATTGCCCCATTCTACAAATTTGTTCGCGGCTTGTAAATATTTCTATCTATCTATACCATCACGGCATATCCCACAAGTGGGGTAGCCAGCAGATCAGCTGCATGTGAGGAACATGCAAACTGTCCTCTTCGTGCCAATATAAAACCAAGACATTCAGGATGGGTGGCAAGCCTCATCGCTGAATTTAAGATGTAAAATGTCTAATTTTTTCGAACACCTGCCAAATATTTATATTTTCTAAAACGGCTTAATAGTCTATTTCTGCAATAAAGAGATTCATGTTTTGGTATAACATTTAACCTGTCCGTGAGTGAATAAAGAAAAAATAAAAGTGTATAGCAGAGTGAATTAATTCAACTTTCACTTTTTGAATATTTTTTTATCGCATGTTATAGAAAATGATCCCTAGAATAAATGTTTATAAGGAACCAACTCTCCAAAATTAATAATAACGGAGTTATATAACAAAAACAATTTTGATACGTCATGTCTGCTCCGGTATTGTCAACAATGGGTTCAACATAAGAATATTTATTATTATTAAAAATATTTATTTTTATTTGTTTTTAACAAGGACTTATGTAGGAACTAAAAACTAGTTAAACTGTCCAGAATAAGCAAAAAAAGTAAAAAAAAATCCATAAAACACTCCACAAAATAACATAGCGCACATAGCGCACAAACGCACGCAGCAAAATGGTTTGCAACCGCGAGTGACGGCTAGGTATTTCAAGCGGCGGTCACGTGACATTTTGTATAGGCGATAAATAAGGTAAAGTACATCAGACAGATTGGACCAATGATGAAATTGACGAATTTGGCGGGAATACCTAAATATTACTGGATCAAACGCACCGGTGCGTGCGTACTCCCATAATATTTCTTGCACGCACCGGTGCGTTGGTACTCTTTACAGGTTAAATCTAAATAAAAATGTCATATTAAAATTA
This sequence comes from Athripsodes cinereus, assembly GCA_947579605.1. NCBI lineage: Eukaryota > Metazoa > Arthropoda > Insecta > Trichoptera > Leptoceridae > Athripsodes > Athripsodes cinereus. The sequence goes on along the minus strand of OX388307.1, from coordinate 23,642,735 downwards.
GAATCTCTGTTGTCGAACTAGAATAAGTCGTTTTTTGATATTATTTATGTTCGCAAGGTGGGACAAATTTGAATATCGTACGGGTATGCGTGCGTAGTACAACAGGATATCCGGTTAGTTTGGATATGCGCATGCGTGTGGTATTAGTACGTAGAATCGACGCCAAAGCCATAGGAAGCGCTGCAAACGCATGTCTAAAAAATTGATAGAGTTGCCACTCTATTTTAATATTTTATACTCTGTGCCAGCGTTGCCAGACGTACGGTAATTACCGTATTTGTACGGTAATTTCAGTCCCCGTACGGTAATAATTTTAACAAATTACCGTACGACTAACATATTGACATAAACAATCATCGGTACAAATACCCGTTACATTGTAAAAAAAGGTACTGTGTGAGAAAATATTCATTAAGAAAACCGAGGAGTTTTTGAAATATTCCAAATTCTTATACAATTTCAAAAAAATTGGCGACGGAGGGGGTAGAAATACCCGTTACATTTTGAAAAGGTACTGCATGTTGTATTTCCGATGTGTACGGTAATTTGGATTCCGCAAAGAGACAGGCACAAGAGATGCAATCCTGAGTCTCAGACTTACTCTAGAAAAGAGAATAACAATTAATAAAAACACATATATAGCATTCATCGACCTTGAAAAAGCATTCGATAAAGTAGAATGGGAACAACTTTTTAACACCCTCAACCAGATAGGAATGAGTTATAAGGATAGAAGAGCAATCTGGAGCTTATACAAGAACGAAATGGCTGTGATTAAAAGCGGAGAGAGCTGTGCAGAAGCAAGGGTCGAACAAGGCGTAAGACAAGGATGCTCAATGTCGCCAGCTCTCTTTAACTGCTATATACAGCGAGCCATTGATGAACTGAGAGAAGAAATGAAGAACTGGACAGGAGTAAAAATAAATGGGAAAAAGGTCGACATGATAAGATATGCTGACGACATAGCACTGCTCGCAGACTCCGAGATGGAGCTGAACGAAGCTTTAGGAAAATTGGAAAGTATACTGTTGTCAAAGTACAACATGAAAATAAATAAAGAAAAAACAAAATGTATGGTCGTTGGAAGAGAGGAAGCGACTGCGAACATTGCATTAAATGGAGTGAGCATCAAACAAGTAAGTGAATTCGTGTACCTGGGCAGCAGAATAAACCAGGATGGACGCTCCAAAGCAGGAATTGTAAGCAGAATAAACCAGGCAAGGATTGCCTTCAACAAAAAATCGAAGATATTGGAATCCCCAAATATCGACTTAAGCGTAAGGAAGAACCTTACTAAAGCCTTTGTATGGAGCATTCTGCTTTATGGTTGTGAGACATGGACCATCAGCAAGAGTGAAAGCGGACGGTTGGCGGCCTTTGAGATGTGGTGCTACAGACGCATGCTTAAGATCCATTGGTCGGAGCACGTCGAAAATGAAGAAGTCTTAACCAGGGTAGGCGAAAAAAGGCAACTCCTTAAGAGAATCAGCCAACAACGAGCTAACTGGATTGGCCACAACATCAGGCACCCAGGACTACTCATCGCCATCGCGGAGGGTAAGACCGAGGGAACAAATGGCAGAGGCCGACCAAGAGACGCATATATGGACCAACTGAAGAGGGACATGAACTGTGGCTCATACGTAGAGCTTAAAAGACTGGCTGAGAATAGGGAGGAATGGAGAAGAAAAACCAAACTCGTTGCAGACCAATCCAATGGATTGTAACTAAATATATATATACGGTAATTATTGTACGTATTTTTTTCACTGAAGTAAGGTAATTTTGGCAACACAGTCTGGCAACCCTGCTCTGTGCATCTATGGTTTAATCTAGTATCTAGTATGTTATATGGATTTGTCTGAAATATGACACCAATCGATGGCTGTTATTTGTTTCAGTAAGGCATTTTCGGTGTTTTAGCGTGTTCGTAGTAATTACTCTTGTGTCGTTGTGTTACATAGTTAACTCGGAGAATTAATAAATCATCGATGCGAGTGTGCAGTATTACGTTTATCAGTGTTTAAAAATGGTTTTCTACATACAGTAAAAGATGGCGTCGATGCTGAAATAAGTGCAATAGGGTATTGTGTATTAACATGTAAGTATGAAGGCAGTTTTATGCATTATAATTTACGTTACGTTCTTTTGACCTTATTAATTCATATTGACTCGATTTTGGATGCGTTGACTTAGAGGTTAATAATTATAATAATCCGACTCCAAAACCATCACCCCTAAATAATGCTGCTATTAGGTACAATTAGGGGATTCGATCCCGACCATTTTTTCTAATCCCGGGATTTCGGGATTATCTATAGTTGATCCCGGGATCCCGGGACTAGTCCCGTGATTGTATTGGTAATGTAAAGTGGTAACAAAAAGTCAGTAGGCCATGTCAAAATCACTTTTTTTTACTTATCTGGCAATGAATTTAAGTTTTGAATCTGTAAAAAGTCGGTTAAACAAAATTGCACTTCAAACTTATTCTAAAATAAACAAACAAGGCACTTCTGTTTATGATTTATAAAAGTAACAATTTAACTTTTTTTTTATATTCTTAAATTGAAGAGATGTGACGTATTTGAAATTAAAGTACTTAAAACACAAGTACAAAATACAAAGTACGTATTTTCATTTTGTATTTCAAATACGTTTTCGTAAAAAGTATTTTGTATTTTATTTGAAATACTTTTTTTGAGTATTTTGTATTTTACACAAAATATCTTTTTATTTGTTTGAAACAAAATTCTGCCATTAATTGATATGCGCGTATGCAAGCTTTTTTTTGTCAATTTGTTGAATTACGAATACAACGTTTCCATTAGAGTACTCCATATTTGAGATATACACACATAATAATGATGATTGAACTAATTATACATGACGCCGTTGAATGATCCATGACCATTCCAAGGGCGCTGTGATTTCTTCTGAACTGCAGCGTTTTCAACTTTTTCTGCAGGCAATCTGTTCCAGGCAATTGACGCTGAGACTCTGGTTCTCCTTTCTGTAAATTTAGAGGTATTTGCAATATTGAACTCTGCGAGTTTGTTCACGGCATTAGAAGCTGAGCACAGTCTTCGACTCAAATTTTTGTCAGCGGAATAGGTCAGTGTGTGGTGTGCTACCTTGTGGACAGTGAGACACAGTTTAAACTCCACTCTCTCTGAGACTCTCAGCTAGCGTAGACTTCTTAGAAGTGAAGTGATGTGGCAGCTCTGATTCTCTCTGTAAATAATTCGGAGGCAACATTCAAAACCATCTGAAAACGATCGAGAAAGGACTGGAGCAGTCCTGTATATAATATGATGTTACAGTAGTCCGTACGATTTCAGATTCGGAGTATCCATCCTGATTTATTCTGCAGTCCAAGTTCAGGAATTCTCTAACCTGCTTGATACTCACTCCATTTATGATAATTTTCGCAGTCGCCTCATCTCTTCGAATGACCATACATTTTGTATTGTCTTATTTATTTTTTATGTTGTATTTTGATAGTTCTTCCTAAGACTTTATTCAACTCATCTTCATTTTCTGCAAGCAATGCTATATCGAATCATGTCAACCCTTTCTCCATTTATCAATACTCTTTTCCAGTTATTCATTTCTTCTATCTATTCATCAATGGCTCGCTGTATATAATAGTTAAAAAGTGCTGGAAATATTGAATACCCCTGTCTTACACCTTGTTCGACTATTTGTAAAAGGTATTTTAAATAAGTATTTTAAAATACGTATTTTGTACTTAAATACCATTTTGAAAAAGTATTTAGTATTTTGTATTTGAAATACAAAAATTCAAAAGTATTTGTATTTTGTATTTAAATACTTTTTTGAAAGTATTTTGCACATCTCTGGTTTTAACCCAGAACAGTTTTAGTTTAGTGGGGCAATATATTCTATAATGTTGTTATTTATGTTTGTTTGTACCTATGTACTATTTTGGAATATTTTTTTTAAAAAATCAACTTAGACTTATTTAGCTTAACCCATAACAAAAAAATACATACTATTGGGATCAATGTTTTAACTCGTATTTTTAAATCAAATTGACCAGAGACTTTATGAATTATTTATTCGAATTAGGTCGATGAGTAATTTTTTGATGCTATTTTTTAAAATAACAAATCGCTCAAGCATTGTTAAAAGACTATTGGGGTATTTCACGTCATTTCACCAAGCCTAGGTAACCCATCACTTCCGATTTTTATGATTTTTTATTTACAAGTTGCTATGACCAAGTTATGAAACCATGCCAAATTTTTTTGGTCTAGGTCAAATACTTTCCAAGTTATCGGGGTTCAAAGTTTACCGGCGAGGTCCGTTTTTGTCAACATCGACGTTGTGCCGCTGAAGAGAAAAAAAATCATAGCTCAGTTAATCCTTAATATTTTCTTGTGATATTTCTACCATTTATTCTGTGATATGTACTGATGATATAAAAAAATATTTTGATGTGATATGTTGTTTTGAAAAAAAATTAAATAAATATTATTCGCAAATTTTGATGTTAGAAAACATGACTTTTTCAAAGTTAAATATGAAGGAGAGGCAGTATCAGCATCACTCATATATTGGGTGCAATGCCAAAAAAGAGAGAGAGAGAGAGAGAGAGAGGCAGTATGGTTACCAAATTGTTTTTTCTTTATAAGTGTACCTTAAAGATCAATCTAACAGGTTATGAAAGAAAATTTATGGTATTTGCTTGCCTGAGCCGCAGTTCACCTGTTTTACACCCTCACTTTTCAGTACAATACACATCATCGGAGATAGTGTAATTGGAATCGTAAATCTATTTATGTCTACATAAAAAGCTACACTCGTTACATTTATTGGATATACACCATAACATAACTTTTTACAAATGATAAAACTTACAGATGTCCTCTCTGCGCCAATTATTGATATATTTTCAGACATTTTAGATTCAAAACACGAAACTTGATTTACAATCAACAGAAACCCAAATTCTTGTTTTGACACACTGACTGATACCTATATATTAAATAATTACTTATGTTGTGAAGATAGAGTAGCTTGGCAGCCATATTTGAACCATGGACTTTCCACTCGAAGACCGAAATCTTTCCATCACGGAATCAGAATGGGTTGCCGATTCATTGAAGTGTGATGGATAAATATTACTGCAATTGAGTTTTATAACTATGTGACTTCTACAAAACACTTAAAAGTATTAAAAAAATATATGTCCTTATGATGTACAGTACGAGTGTATTGTATAATTATGAAATGTCGAAACTGTGTTAGACAATGAATCATGTGCTGTGCCTTAATCAAATGTATTTGAGACATGATGCATACGAGATTCAACTTTTTTTAAGCTTTGAAATATTACCTTATTTTTTAGAACATGTATGGACAATTGGCACGGGTCGAGCTAGTCCCAAATTAAGGTATGAATCTTGTATTGTGGATACCTACTAACTAAATGGTACATAGCAATCAAGTAATAAATTTTCTTTAATAAAAGAAATTATAAATAGAATTAGAAGTGTTTATCCACAAGTAAATATTTTCAAATAAGCCTTAAGCATTCTTAAGTTTTGAAGCATTCTTCAAAGATGCTCTTTTGGAAATAAGAACCATTACGAACTTTCTTTACAATTTCATTAATATTCCGGTCATTGGTCAAACTCACCATTACCTATTTTAATGACTAATCCTGAGTCCAGTTCTTCATTATCACCATCCAAATCATCAATAAAAGGCCGTATATATAACTAAATAAATAAATAAACTATCATCACTGAAAGGTTCATTTGCAGGTATTTTTCTATGCAATAAATCACAAACGGCTAAGTGAATACCGTGTGCAAAACAAACTAGGTGCTTTGCATTAACAAGTTTTCCAACTGTAATTTGGACCATCAGTAACTATTGCCACAATATCGTATCTAGTGAGATATCGAACTCAGAATAGTGCTCTTTTAAGATACTAACACAAGCTTCGGCTGTCAGTGATTCATTGATGTGCTTGAGTACCAAATATTTGACTTATTGTATAATTGTATTAATCCCGAAAATCCCGGGATTTCTTAAATTTAATCCCGAAAATTTCGGGACTAAAATACGACCGGGATTCGGGATCCCGGGATCGAATCCCCTAGGTACAATTTACAACTGAGATCAGCATTGTTCCAAATGATGTCAGCTTTTTTGGAATAATGTCAAGTTTATGTGAACGCATCTAAACTTCTATTATTTTTATGTAGATATCTACTATTTTAATAATTACCGCTTTTTCGACGCACTTAACTGTCCCTGCTGCCATTTGTTAAATTGAAAATGATATGAAATATTAATGAATATAAGTTTCCGCGGAGCATCGGACAAAGAATTGTTCTAACTCTTTTCCGTAAGTTTTCGAGTGTCCTATAAAAGGTTGGTGTTCGTAAGAGTAAAAATTACATCTTAAATTCAGCGATGAGGTTTGCCACCCATCGTGAATATCTTGATTTTATATTGGCACGGAGAGAGCGGCTTGCATGATTATACCATGCACCTGGTCTGCTGGCTATCCCACTTGTGAGATATGCTGTAATGGTATAGTAGTAGGTAATAGCATGAATTTTGTTATTAATATTTATGTGATTATAAAGTATTTAGAATGGAAGATAATCTTATCAAATTTGGTATTAATCTTTTTGTTTTAATATTTTATTCATGAATCTGTTTATTGATTTTTGATGTCTATGTTTTCATTCTGCCCTACCTTCTCTTATCTTATTTTTATTGCATTTTAATTGAGATTTCATTTGTTGCTTTATCCATTTTATTTGAATATCTGATTTATTTCAAATAACTTCTTGCTTTTTTGTAAATTTTTGTTTTTGATGTAAGTATGTTTTTTATGATCATTACTGAATTTTGTGTTGTTTTGATTATAATTAATATTTAACTTTGATGTATTTTTAACACTTAAAGATCTGTGGTAAATTTAGAATCATTGCTGGTACACATATTAAATATATGAAATATGCAGGCCGTCTTCTCTGTGTCAATAAAAAACAAAGACATTCAAGATTTGTGGCAAACCTCATAGCTGAATTTGAGATGTAATATGTCTTTATTTTCTGGAACACCCGCCTTTTACAGGACACTCTAAAACTTAACGGAAAAGAATGGGAGACCAATTTTTTACCAAGTGCTCCATGACATTTTCCCGACTTCTTTCTTAAAATAGTTCTTGCACAATACTATCTCAGGGTGGCTTCTCTTGATCTACCCTTCGGCCCATCTCTGTGGAAAAACAGGAGGATTTGCAAATGCGGATAAATAGGAAATACGACTCCTTAGATTTCTGCATGAGATTCTTTCAATGTTATCATTCTCCCATTCATTTAGCATTTCTTTAATGAAAATAAAAACAAATGAATCGGTCATTTGAGAAACAACATAAGTCAGGTTTTTAGCGGATATGTTTTTTTTTATTTGGTTTCTTTTTTTTGAAACACGCGTTATTTCATACAGAAACCTCATAATTTTTATCAATTTCGTACAAATTGAGCATGATCAACTTGGTCAGTCAGTAGAGAAACAACACAAGTCACTGTGACTTGTGTTGTTTCTCTACTGACTGACCTGTGACTTGTGTTGTTTCTCTATTGACTGGCCAAGTTGGTCAGAAATTGAATGTGCTTATAATGCACAAATTGTTTTGCTCATCCAATCCAGTTGTGAATATTAATAACAAAGTATATTTGAAGATTTTTTATGACCAGTTTAGTCTCCCTTTTGGCCATCCTCAAGTCGACACATGTTGTTATTCTGAAGAACTGGAAGAAAAAGTAAAAATCAAAGTTCTGAACAATAATACCAAAAGAACAGCTGTTGCTGAAAAGCTTGTGCATTATACGAGAGTTCAAAAAGTATCTTAAACTGTCTGCCGTCACTAAATTATGTCAGCAGAACCCAGAAGTGGGAAGTATTGTTATTGATTATATGCAAAATCTTCTTCAAGAATATGTGGAGCTAATACAGACATCTTCAAACGATAAAGAAAGGTTTACTGTCATATTTATTTATTTATTGTATAATAGAAACAATGAACAGCATTACAGTAAAAAAAAAACCTTTTCGATGTCATTGTACATAAACATAAAGACAATAATAATAATATAACAAAAAATACAGACACATAGAAATTCTATGACACAAATATGCAAGAAAAGGGAATACCTATTGAACACGTCGAACCGCAAATGTCCAAATGCAACAGATATTTTTAATTTCAAAGACTGGTGACCCGAGTATTTTAAAAAAACTGTGTTAGAGGAAATTAAAGAGGGATTCCATAAGATCAGAAAATAATTCTGACAATATCAAAGATTCGACACACGAGCAATACAAGATTTTTAGGAAACAATTTTATATCCAGAGATGTGCAAAATACTTTCAAAAAAGTATTTAAATACAAAATACAAATACTTTTGAATTTTTGTATTTCAAATACAAAATACTAAATACTTTTTCAAAATGGTATTTAAATACAAAATACAAAATACGTATTTTCAAAATACTTTTTTAAAATACCTTTTTAAAATACTTTTTACAAATAGTCGAACAAGGTGTAAGACAAAAGTATTTAATATTTAAACCATTGATGAATGAAAAAGAAATTAAAAACTGGACAAAAGTATACATAAATGGAGAAAGGGTTGACATGATTCGATATAGCATTGCTTGCAGACAATTGATGAATGCCATTGATGAATGAACAAGACAAGAGTTTACATAAATGGAGAAAGGGTTGACATGATTCGATATAGCATTGCTTGCAGACAATGAGGATGAGCCTTAGGAAGAACTGTCAAAATAGAAAAAAAAATTAATTAAGTCATGATAAAATGTACGGTTGTTAGAAGAGATAAGCCGAAAATTGTCATAAATGGATTGAGTATCATCAAGCAGGTAAGAGAATTCCTGACTTGGGCTGCAAAATAAATCAGAATGGATAATCCAAATCTGAAATCGTATGGACTACTGTAACATCATATTATATACAGGACTGCTCCAGACTCTTCCTTATCGTCTTCAGATGGTTTTTGACCCTTAGCAGGAATCGGTATTTTAGGCAACGTAACTGAAATCGGGGGTCAAAAATGACCCCAACAGAGTTGTTAGGTATCATATTCACACCATCAACATATTTTTAATTTTTCGTTTAATTTATTATTAAACAACTTATTAACTAAACTATTAACAATTTTTATTACACATTTTACCATAAACTATATAGTTTTTAGCAAAATCAACTTCTGTCTAATTATTTTGACAGTATCAACTACAGAAGCTTTTATTCATTAAATAAATAAAAATAACATAAAAACATTTACTTTTATCGCTTTCTTATATGAACATTTAACAAAAAAACAGGAACTTCTCTTGAGATCAACTCAAACAAAAAAAAACAACCTAAAACAAAACTCCTCTTATAAGTCTTACATTTGGTAGGTACATGTGATATTTTTGGCACTATGTTTTTTATATATAAAAAGTAAGCACTTGCTACACTTTAGGGAACCTTTCAGGTCCTTTTTACGATGACATAAATAACACCTTATTCTCTTACGGTTATTTGTTTGTGTGGCATTAGTAGATACGTCTTCTTCTACTTGATGTTCTTAAAAAAAATACCATTCTTGTTTTTAGGTCTAACAAAAAAAAAATATGTTTTTTGTACAAAAGGCATGACTAATTCGATACCATTTTTTTTATATATTTAGATCTCTTTAGACGCTTTTCTGGCTTTCACGCCTTCCAAAAAACGTAACAAAAATACAACCATTCCCGGACTCGGGGGTCATTTTTGACCCCACATGTGTACATACCTCCACAGAAAAAAAATCGACCATTGCACAAATGCAAATAAATAATTTCATTTCATAAATTTAACATTAATTATACAATTTTTTTTCACTACAACAACAACAAAAATATTAATGAGTTTCCCAAATGTAATTATTGTAATTTTTATTATAAAAATTATTTATTTTATAGTTACAAATTTGAAAGACACTCACTGTATTGATTTATCTTTCTGCTATCCCATATTATGTAATGATACCAAATTTTTGGATATTTAATAAAATATGAGTGTTCATTTGTGTATATAGTCTAGTTTGTGTGTGTTAAACTACTACATCATTATTTTATTGATGATGCACTCCTAGTAATCTAATAAATTCTCTCATTAGGTTTAATGATTTAGATAGGCATATATAATTAATAAATTAATATCATTAGTAATTTTGTAAATAAAAACTGTCTTTCCGAATAGAAAAACCATTCATAAAACATTAGGTGTATTCATTTAAAACTCAATGTAATTTTCAGGTTTGATTTTCACAGTACATTTCTAAGAAGATTAGTTCTTCGGGCTAGTTGGATGACATCGCATTTTAGTGATAAACTCGCCCTCTGTACATTGAATTGTATAACTGATATTTTTATGATACTTTGTATGGATTTCAAATATTGTAACCAATGTACAGTGAAGAATAAAAAAAAAGAAGAACTCTGAAAAACAAAAGATGAGAAAAGATACAAAAAAACTATGATTGAATTAAATATGAAATATTATATTTTGACAAAAATAATCTGGCTATAGATTTTCGTACTTTCACCACTTCTTATTCTGTGAAAAAATTTGTATTCATTATTTTTTTATCAAAATTATATTTGGTTTTGGTTCCAGTGTATTTCTACTTTATGTTTTTCTTAGCAAGTAAGGTAATGGCAGGTATGGTAATGGAAAGTAATAATATACAAAAGCAAAAGCATAGAGTAAATAATGAGTAAAAGTGCTTTACTAAACATAGATGCATATAAATCTTTCATATTTTCAATATGTCAAAAAATACAATTGAAAATTACTTCACCAGACCAAAACACCCAGTTTTAAAACCAAAAATAGTACTTTTTCATATCTAATTTTTTTTTTTTTTTTATCTAGATTCTATTTGGAAAGGATTTCTATGTTTTAATTAAGATAAATACGAATTTAATTATTAAAATATTGTCTGTGATATGAGATTACAAATACTTTGTAATAGTTTGTTTAAAGGGTACATTATCTAGAAATATTAGAGCGACGCAAGTTCGTCACCAGCTGCACCCCATGACGTTATGAGATTACGTAAGCGCCCAAGATTGCAGGGCCTAAGTCTTCAAAGTTATTACTTAGAATTGTGTCGTTGGGGTCATTTTTGACCCCCGATTCCAGCTAAGGGTTAATGTTGCCTCCGGATCATTTACAGAGAGAATAAGAGCTGCCACATAACTTCACTACTAAGAAGTCTACACCAACTGAGAGTCCTAGAGATACTGGTGTTTAAACTGTGTCTCACTGTCCACAAGGCAGCACACCACCCACTGAGCTGTTCCGCTGACGAAAATGTGTGGCGAAGGCTGTGCTCAGCTTCTTAAACTCGTTGAACTCAAAAGGGCAAATACCTCTAAATTTGCAGAAAAAAGAAACAAAGTTGCAGCGTCATCTGCCTGGAATAGATTGCCTTCAGACAAAATTGAAAATGCTACCATTCAGGAGAAATCACAGCGCCCTTGAAATGGCCATGGATCATTAAACGGCGTCATGTATAATTTGTTCAATCATCATTATTATGTGTGTATATCTCAAACATGGAGTACTCTAATGGAAACGTTGTATTTGTAATTCAACAAATTGGCAAAAAAAGCTTGCGTACGCGCATATCAATTAATGGCAGAATTTTGTTTCAAACAATAAAAAGGTATTTTGTAAAAGTATTTTGTGTAAAATACAAAATACTCAAAAAAAGTATTTCAAATAAAATACAAAATACTTTTTACAAAAAGGTATTTGTAATACAAAATACAAATACGTATTTTGTATTTGTATTTTAAATACTTTTATTTCAAATACGTCACATCTCTGTATATCCTAGATATTTTTAATTTCAAAGACTGGTGACCCGAGTATTTTAAAAAAACTGTGTTAGAAGAAATTAAACAGGGATTCCATAAGATCAGAAAATAATTCTGACAATATCAAAGATCGACACACGAGCAATACAAGATTTTTAGGAAACAATTTTATATCCCAACCATTAATGTGGATGAAAATGATAAATGTTAGTGATTTTTGGTTGTTTATATAAATAATCTGGGATGAAAATTCCCTGAAATGGTGTTCATTTGAGAAACAATGTAAGTCAAAGGTTTTGAATTAACAAATAAGCATACAAATAAAATATTTTGTTAAAATATAAATTTATAATAAAAAAATACACTAAGTTATATTTTCATTGAGTTAGATATCAATATTTCATTAAATTTTACAGTTTTTTGTGATTTCTGAAAAGTTTGTATCGACTGACTTATGTTGTTTCACAAATGATCAATTCAAATGTTTTTTCTACTGTATTGATTTATATTGAGAGAGACGTCTTTCAATGTTCTTGTTAGACGTCTTTCAATGTTCTTGTTAGACGTCTTTTAATGTTCTTGTTAGACGTCTTTCAATGTTCTTGTTAGACGTTTGACAATGTCCTTGTAAGATGAAAGACGTCTCTCTCAATAATAATTGTGAAAATCCACTACCTAAACCCGACACAATGAATAACATTTCTCTCCTTATCCTGGGAACGAATACACTTTATGGTTTATTTTTTTGGGCTGAAACTCGACCGCCGAAAGGGTCGACTTGGCAAGTCGACCCTTTCGTTGCCCGCTATTTCTTTGCATCCAGACACTTTTTATTAGAAAAGGCAAGCCAAGTATCTTTACTGGAAATACTCAGAGCATCCATGGTACTCCTAGCTTTACGGAATCTGTACTGGCTGCAATTATTATGCTTGAAAAACCAGATTAATCTCTTCTTTATAAGGTGTTCCATTAGTTTTGTCAATCAGTGTGTACAGCTGTTAGGCAAAGGTAACGAAGGTCTTCGCTGAATGAAGATTCAGCAAAAGTCTGAAGGTCACAGAATGATGGCAGTGTCTCGCCTCCCCCCCCCTTTAACCAATGTCATCAATCAAGTTTAGACAGACCCAATCATGATGATAGAGCGATAAAACTTTTTTTATCATCCTTATTATGCAGACACTTGGATTCCTTATCCATGTTTATAGTTTTATGTGAGGGTGCAATTACTTTTATAAATAAAAGCGATTCATAAAAAAAGACAACTGAAAATACCCTGTAAATACACATTAACACAAAATGTTTAAGAAAATTTAAGAATAAAAATGTATGAATTTGTCTTGGTGTTTTCCTTGGTGTATGTATCATTCTGTTCACAGAGTACTTGCTTGATTAATTTTTTATATGGCTTTGGCTTGTATTGATTTTCTTAGTTAGATTGCTGGGTCCAATAATCATTCCAAATCAAATCCTTGGTTCCTGTTTCGAAAGCCACTTCACCACCACTGGGGTTGGCCTGTTGATGTCCATCCAGTCTCCCTCGTACTTTCTTTCGTAGACACTAATTGTTTTCATGAATTTTGTAGTATACACAGCTATCAACATTTCCACATTTTATGTTCTGTTATCTGAGATTTTCATTGAGTTTATTGTACTAGTTTTATCACATGTTGTAAACTGTACATTGCTTTCTGAAGTCCACAAACTTACCTTTTTTTGGAGTCTTCTAAGCTTTCTGGAAGTTCTATAAAAAATCTTGTATGTCATCTTGTAGGAATGCTACTACAGCATCTACATGATTCATTTCCTAATTATGAATTATTACTTTTGCTAGAATCAGTAGCTATAATTGATTTCCCATAAAATATTTTACATACCTAATATTATCTTCCCATCAAAAATTACATAATGACCATCATTTTCCGCTATATATTTAACTGAAATCAAATTTGCAATCAATCCTGGCACATATAAAACATTTTTCAATGCTACATCAAGTATTTGTCCACTTCTCATTATTTTTAGAATAACTGAACTTTCTCCAACACTTTGAGGATCTGTACGCCTGTCTTTATCATAGCAGGAGTGAAATCTTGAAATCAATATTATCTGTCAGAAACCTCGATTAAAGAACCATGTCTACTTAATGCAACATTGTGTAAAATCTAATCGGAAGAAGTGAAAAAGGTGTCCCAACGCTTACGAATTGGCTCTAGGCTGGCTTAAGTGATCACTTTCGGTGTCCATGGACAACTTTCACCAATTCCACCATTCTCACTGTCACGACTTAAGGTCCACCAATCGAGAGACGCTTTATGCAAAACCTTAGAAGTAACCATCTTTTTGGGATCTCATTTTTCAGATCTCAAATAGATCGCGATCTCCCGTCTAAATTGTGCCGGTACAATTAAGTTCAATACTTTATCGGCTGCTAGTTCGACCAGTCAGCAACAAATGTTTAGAATACTTACTAAATGAGATCCCAAAAAGATGGTTGCTTCTAAGGTTTTGCATAAAGCGTCTCTCAATTGGTGGACCTTAAGTCGTGACAGTGAGAATGGTGGAATTGGTGAACGTTGTCCATGGACACCGAAAGTGATCACTTAAACCAGCCTAGAGCCAATTCGTAAGCGTTGGGACACCTTTCTCACTTCTTCCGATTAGATTTTACACAATGTTGCATTGTGCAGACATGGTTCTTTAATCGAGGTTTCTGATTGGTTTTGTCATCTGCACCCAAATCCGGTTAAACAATAAAAAAATTAGTGAATATTCTAAGCAATTATCTGTCTTTTATAAGATATGTATCTTGTGTCTATCTGACTCTTAGTATAATCGGTCTCTGAATGTTTGTGTTCAGCTTCAGCACTAAATGCTGACAATATACAAGAATATTCTCCTGCATAACCATAATTTTGTCATTTTTTTTTTAAAGATATATCTGGGTATTTGTTATAAACCCAAATACAACCTTATACACCTTTCACAGTAAGCTAAAAGCTTGTGTCGTGGATTTGATGTTTATTTCACCTATTCCAACACATTCTTTGTGACCTATTTTTTTGTTATAATAGTTACTCTTTCCTTTGAATAGCACATTCTATGAGATTTCCCTCTGTATCCTATATTCCCCCTGTATGTTTGGGTTTATAGTAGTGATGTAACGAATGTGTGATTTTGGATATTCGCGAATGCGAATATTTGTTGCCGACATTCGCGAAATGCGAATAGCGAATATTAACTTGCTTAAATTTCTACAAACTGCTCTAACATTAAAATTTCTACCCCCCCGTCGCTGAATTTTCAAAATGCTATAGGAATTTAAAATATTTCAAAACTCCTTGGTTTTTTTTAAAGAATATTTTCTTGCAGTACCTTTTTCTACAATGTACGGGTAAGTATCCGGTATTTTGACCAAATTACCGATACTTTATTACCAAAATAATATTCGCAAAACATTCGCATATTTTTTTGCGAATACTTTGAAATATGCGAATATTCGTTACAACACTAGTTTATAGTATAATATCGGCATAAACCAAAATGTTTGCTTATAAACCATAGATTTGACATATTTCGTTATGCACGAGATTTGTAAAGCGCAGTTCACATGCTCAGTATATTGTTAGAATATATTCTTTAAAGAAAACCGAGGAGTTTTTGAAATATTTAAAACTCCTATAGCATTTTGAAAATTCGGTGACGGGGGGGGGGGGGGGGGTAGAAATTTTAATGTGAGCATTTCTAGAAATTAAAATTTAAATTTCGTAAAGTCTCATATTTGGGCCACATCCTGCGAGGCGATAAGTATAGGCTTCTGCAGTTGATAATAGAAGGCAAGATTGAGGGACGTCGAGGAGTGGGAAGGAGGCAGATGTCTTGGCTGCGGAATATCCGGCAATGGACCGGAATAACACGGATGGGAGAGCTGGTCCGCACAGCATGAGACAGGGAAGCATTCTCCAGAGTGATCGCCAACGTCGGGGGGACCTGATATGGCACTCATAGAAGAAGTGTTAATTTTCTTATAGCGGCCCGTCCTTGCCTCATAATCCTCCCGAGTGGCCCTTGTTCCCTTTAAGTCTGTGCATCCCTGATTATACATATGCTTACATTATATAAATTATGTATGTAAATCTTCTACATGTAAAAGACTCGAGCCTGGAACAAATTATAATAAATAAAACCCTACAAGACTTCCGCAGGCATAAAAATTCTCATAAAACAAAATAGGTGTGTATACATAGTGATGTGAGTAGAGAAATTTCTCGAGAGCGAGTAATTTCTCCGAGAATTTCTCCTCTGATGGAAGAGAAATTTCTCTATGATTTTTTTTTCATAGGGATTCCCCTATTATTTATTGATTTGGCGGTAACGCGGCGGGATTCACCTACAAAATATATGAAAAAAATATCCGGTATTGACATCACTACGTGGTAGTTCTTCACAGGCAGTGACTAGAATAGTGCAAGATGGGCAAGAAGAAATTTATATTTAGATATTTTGTCGAAGAAACGGCAGGAAGCAAGCTTCAACAATACAAAAGCAAGTTTTGTGGTGCCAAGTATGTAAAAAATGTAACAAGACAGGCCAATCATCTTGTAAAAAGTCCAAACAACAATTTTATTCTCCTCTGATGGAAGAGAAATTTCTCTCCATAATTTTTTCATAATCTCCACATTAATGACCCTTCTCCCAGAACACTTCGCAGCCAACCTGATTTTCTAAGTAGGTATATTCTTTTTACACATGACCATTTTTTGATATTTATTTTATCTATTTACATATATTCACGGCCAAAGCCTTTTACATGTAAAACCCCTGTATACTTACAATGCAAGTATACAAAGGTACGATCACTTTAAAAAAAGGCACATTTCATGATTACATTTTTTTTGAACATTGTAAAAATGATCAATAAAAAATATATTTGCCTTAAAATATACCATAATTAATTGTAGCAATATTGGTGATAAATTGCCTCAACATTTGTACATTGTTATTGATTGATTGAATTAAGTACAGATTTATTATTATTATACTGTTAAATAAAAATAAAAAAAAATCTCGGAAAATTCTCTACTTCGAGAAATTTCTCGGTAAATTTCTCCAAAAATTATTTCTTGAGAATTCCACAACACTATGTATACCTAGTGATGTGAGAAGAGAAAATTCTCCAAAGAAATTTCTCGTTCTCGAGAAATTCTCGGAGAAATTTCTCGTTCTCCTTTGATTGACGACCGGTGTGGCGTGGAGGCTAACGCACTTGCCTTTGAGTCACTAGGTCCCGGGTTCGATTCCCGGCCAGGGCAAAATGAAGAATGACCTTTTTCAGATTGTCCTGGGTCTGGGTGTTACATGTATATGTGTGTAGTGCATTGTATATATGTGTATCGTCGCGTTAGTACCCATAATACAAGATTCACATCTTAGTTTGGGACTAGCTCGGTCTGTGTGAATTGTCTATACATGTTATGTTATGTTATGTAAACTTCTCTCCATAATTTTTCTTAGTGATATTATGATCTTTCGCCCAGTACACTTCGCAGCCAACCTGATTGTTCCAAAAATTTGTGGAGCTGATTTTAAGGCCCAAATCAGAGGTTATTAACACTTTTCTCCATGTACGTACCTGCAATTTTTTTATTCATTTAAATATGGGCATGTGGGGTGTCAAACATCAAGATTTTTCATCAGTTATTAGCACTTTTTTCTATGTAGTGCGACGGACTTTTGCATATACTTTTTATTCTTGCGCTCTCATGCGCTCTTTTACCTTGTACCCCTCATGGTACAAGGTAAAATAATCAATTATCACAATCTCAAAAAAAAAAATTTTTAGCTCAGTCGGTAGAGATTTCAAAAAATAAGCAAAGAGTATTGGAAAGTACAATTGACTATACGATAAATGCTCAGGGTCGAATGGGTTGACCCAGATTTTATCACAAAGACTTCAAGACTTTTCTCTCTATAAATTCAACAATGCATATTGCCATTAAATCAACGGTGCCTTCCAACAATCCCCAATAAGAAGGAAAGATTCAGAAACAAAATAAAATTGCTATTTCATTATTTTCTTTTCAATTTATTCCAAACCTCCAGTATTCGGTGACACCTTTGGTATGGTCAATGAATTTACATACATTTTATATAAACTTTCTCGACAGTAAAATAGTAAAAGATTAAAACCTTGTTAATCATTTGCTATGTGGCAATCTAACTAACCCTTAGATTAAAAGTTTAAATTAAATAATGATTGTGGCACATCATCCTTAACTCCTACCCTTTCTTTTCAGAAACGACCTACATATATCATAAAGTTATCAAACTCTGTTTGATTATACAATTTACATTAACTTTAGAACAAAATATTTATATATAATTATGAATGAATGAGAACAACCTGATCAAGTTATCTTCCTTCGAGTTCCACTTCACTTCCCGTTTCCCGAAATTGAAGGTTCCTTCCTGATAGGTACATAAGGTTTATTCTGGTATAAGAGGAAGTCAGCATCTTGATAATTGAAAAAGATTTATTCTCTTGTTAACTGAAGAATTTATTTTGGTCACAAGATATATCCTGAATAATTGAGAAATTCATTCTGGTACTACGACATAACCTGAATTCATTCTAGTACTGAGGCGTATCCTGAATAACTGAGAAATTCATTCCGGTACTGAGAGCCGTACATCCATATTTTTGATGACGGCCTGAATTACCACTGATTTTAATAATTAAATATGATTAAACTGTCAATCGACAAATAGAACACATTTCTACAACTAATTTATACATTATTCAACCATTTTAAAATGGTAAGGTTTTTTTTTAAACCTTAATATTCACTATCGCATTTTGCGATCTGCCAATTTGGAATGTCGAATACAAAAAAAGGAAGCATTCCTGCTTTCGACCGCCAATATTGAGAAATCCTCCCACCACGCATGCGCGGCGTCGCGTTATCAATTTCTGTCTTGCCAACGAACAAAATCATTTTTCTATAGTGATATAAAAATATCGCTACATATTACCACCCACGCCCACCAAAAAAAATAGTGAAGCTATTTTTTTTTATATCAGGTTATTCTCGTTCTATGTTCTCATCAACCCTATAACTTACTCTACTTTTTTTTTTTTTTAAAGATTAATCTAAGCACTGCACTGGGCCCAGCCTTTTCTTTTAAAGAAAAACTGTAATTCCATAGGCGCCAATCTTGGTTTCGTTTAAATTTTAAAACTTTAATTTACATTCGTTTTCGAATATTCGGGTCAAACGACTTCCAAAATGAACAAAAATACCCGTAAATAATAAGTACTTAATGATAAAAAAAATAATTTCTAAACCAGTGCAGGTCTCATCTTATCTTTGCATTTATAAATTACACTTATATATTAAATAATACATTTCCATTTTGTTACATTTACTAAATATCTTTTCAGATCTACTACATTTATTTTAAATTGTTTTGTGCCACAATATTCAAATATCTTCTACTACAAGCTCATATGATTTGCCACATTTTCCTTAGCTACATAACAAATTATATTAAAATTTCTTATATCTAAACTATATACATTTTGTGCCTTCTTTTTTTTTTTTCAACATTCAAATACATTAAAATCTGTCTGTATATTATGCATTTATATTTTATATAACATTAAAATATTTGATTCAACCTTTTGAATTGACTCACTTCAACATCATGTCATTTTCCTTTCTATTTTCATGTATGAAAATATCAATTTATCATCAATTCCATTTTCCTGCCATGTCTTATTCTCCCATCTCTCCTCAGATAAGCACATGCAACTACAACCAAAGGTTCTCAATCCCTTTCTTTTTTTATTTCCCTTTTATCCGTAAAATTACGTACTTTACTAATATATTTTCTTTCGAAAATTTCTAATCAACGACCCCATTTCATAATATAAGTTTCTCTACTTTGTTAAATGAATTTAACAATCGTATACACAATTATTTCGTAATTACTCGTTTTTTTATGGAGATAATTAAGGATTCTCTTCTTTACCACCGTATCCCCGATTTAAATTATGTATACTATAACTCCATTATCTACATTTTCTCACATTACCTATCTCTATATTTTTTTTTTTTAATATTTCCACTTTCATATTGAAAATTACATAGTCAATATACTCACAAAAGAGATATAACGAACATCAACATTTGACCTTCTCGACATATTTCATTTTCAAATTCCCCTTTTACTATTTGACTTTAAATCGCGAGACTATTGAGTACTACAAACCTATCATTTATCAACGTTGCAAATCCTTACTTCCATTCTATTACAATCATTCACTTTCATCCTTCGTCTATCTTTTTCCCCTTTCACCGCCTACATACCTACTACTTTCATTTGATTCATAATTAGACCCACAAAACGTTTTGACAAGACGGAATGATCAACTCTCATCTTAGATTACAAACTTCTCTTATTGGAATTCATAAACCATGACCCAATACTCATCCCTTGAGCATGAATCCAATTCACTACCATATCATATAAGCACTACGCATACTCCTATATACGTCTTGCTAACTCGTATCTCTAGTTTATAAATGTATACACCGCGTATAGCTTGACACACTCGTATCAGAGATTATGCCTTTATGCATACTACAAACTTTCAATACAAATCATTACACATCCCAATAATGACATTATAACACATGACCCATCTTACAGAGAATCATATTCTTACCTCACCTTTTTATCTGACCCTTTCTGTATTATGTACTCGCGTAGAGTTCATATTATCGAAGAATCTAAATAATTTTGCGAAGCGATTTTTTTCTTTTTAATTTTATCCAACCCTACTCTTTCGTAATTCTACGTACTATTTACTACGTAAATTTTTTTTTTTTTATCAAATTCATCTCCTTTTCCCCATTTCATTAAACTTAAATAGCTATATCCTATAATACCTAACTAAAATTTTTACAGTTTTTTTTTTTTTTATTTACATTATATTTCAATTTTCAGACGTCTTCGTCTTCTAATTTTCTCCCTTTCTTTCATCTTGTCGTTGCATTTCCGTTTTTACGTTATAAAATTTGTTATTGGGATTCACATCCCTGTTTTGCCTTAGTCTTGCAAAACAATTTATATATACATGTCCGGGTTTGTTACAAAATCTACAAATTATATCCTTCCTATTTGACCCTTGTCGATCAAATACTCCCTTGCTACCATTCTTGTTACCATCTTCATGTTGGTACCTTTGATTACTGTCACAGCCATTCCGTGTTTGTTGTCTCTCCTCATTTTCGTTGTTTGAAGATCTGCAAGTTCTACTGCAACAAGCTCTGAACCCTGTGTCGTTGTCTTTATCTGTCAACGTCCCAGACACTGCTTCGTCCTTCTTTAATTCAAATAATTTTGTCTTATAATTAGATTTCTTCAGTTCGTTATTCATTGTCAACGTCTCGAACCTGGTACAGATCGTCACCAAATCTTCCATATCGTCAACTCTTGATGATGTCACAATACTTGCATATTCCGCATTCAAGCCGTGAACTGCAATATCTAGCAATTCTTCCTCATCTATTGGTGGACTTAGGTAGTTATTTTTATTGAGTAAATCGATTATGTAATCTGAAGCACTCTCACCGTTTCTTTGCTTGGCTGTCATCAAATTAATTCTCAGTGTGCGTTGTGTGTTTGTTCCTTCAAAACGTTTTAAAAATTTCAATTCAAAAATATCCCAATCATTCTCTATACCTATAGTTCTGAACCATGTTAATGCTTTATCAGTTAATAAAATGGGTAAATATCGCAATAATGTTCCATTATTTACGTTATATACTTTAGCTAATTCTTTCAATCTTTGGATAAATTCAATTGGGCTTTCTGCACCACTGTATGTTATATTGAACTTTCTAGGATCAATAAATTTTTCGAATGGTTCTGCATTTGTTTTCACAAGAGATTTACTACTATTCGTTTTCTTAATTGTTTTTCTGTTATTATTTAACTTCCTGATATACGATTTTACATTTATAAATGAATTACTCGTTGACGGTTTACTTTCCACTTTGCTTTCTTCCATCTTCTCTTCTTTATTATCATTAGACGAACCAGCAACTTCCTTATCTATATTTTCTTGTACTTCTCCTTTATTTAATTCCTTATCCGCCATCTTGAATTTCTAAATTATCTATCTATTGCACTAAAATATGCCAATCTATAATTCAAAAATTTACATAAAAATTTTTAAAAGAAATAATACATTAAATATTAAAGTCTTCCGTTATTCAAAATTACTCTTAAATATCCCCATATCTATATAAACTAATATCATTAATATTAAAGTTTCAATCTCCACATTAATTTAATATATCCATATTAGAATTATTTGAAACGACTTTATCGTATTAAATTGATTATGTAAAAATATCAACAATCTACTACGTCCATAATAGTATAGTTTACCCTATATATAAATATTATCATTCGATATTAAAACATTGAATGATAATATTTATATATAGGGTGTTCGATAAGTTTATTTTCCCCGTGTAGAAAATAAACTCATCGAAACTTGGATGGTAGGAAGGATGCTGGATAAAGGATATGGAAAAAAAGACTTACCGAATCCCAGGAATTTCCGTACCCGATATACGTTCCACCGATCCGAATTGATGGTTTTCTCTCTTTTCCTAAATCCGTGATGTATTGCTGGTCTCTTCCTTCCTTCTTCTCGGAACCGATCCACAAGATGAAATAATGATGATGAAATCCACCGTACTGATGAAATGACCGACCGTAACCGAAATTGACGTTTTGTCTTATTTTCCAAAATGGCGGGAAGACAGGAAGTGGGTAAGGAGGGGAGAGAAGGGAAAAGGAACGACCGACAGTGTTACCATAAGCGATATTTATTTTGCTTGAACGAAACGGGTGCATACCGCAACAACCCTTTCTTTTTTGATATGAAAATATCAAACATACTCCCACCCCGAAGATGATTTGAATGACCGAAACCGAACTCTTTAGAAAAAAAACGAAACCTTCAATTGAATTTCTGTTCATCCAAAAAAAAGTAAAATTATCCGTTCTTGAATGAAAATGTAAAATAAACCATAAATGTAACCCGTGAAAAATAAAAAAAAAATAATAAAACAACAGAAAATTGTCCCTTGAAGAACACTTAAATATCTAATGTAATGAAACTTAAATTATTATTATATCCCTCTCATTCGTTACATGGGAGAGGACAAATTTTCACCAAAGGTCTTTTTAAAATACCCGAGGTAGTCTTCAAATTAGCTACCCGTACTATTCCGTCCTTGCCGGGAAATAATTCCACAACTCTAGCCATTCTCCATTTCAATGGAGGCAGATTGTCCTCTTTGATTAAAACTAAATCGTCGATCTTGACTCCGGGCTGATTTTTTGTCCACTTTCCTCGCTGTTGTAATGTATGTAAATATTCTAATGACCATCGTTTCCATAGTTGTGAAAATTTTTGAATTAATTCCCATCGTGATAAGTGATTATCTTGAGTATGCTCCCAATTAGGTTCCGGGATACTCACTAGTGGTTGTCCAGTGAGAAAATGTCCAGGAGTTAGGTAATCTAAATCATCAGCATTATCTGATATACCACATAGAGGCCGTGAATTCAAAATTGCTTCAATTTTCGCAAAAAGCGTAGTGAGCTCTTCAAAAGTCAAAATAGTCTCTCCTATAATTCGTTTGAGATGACCTTTTGCTGATTTAATAGTGGCCTCCCAAATTCCACCCATGTGTGGTGCTGTTGGAGGATTCCGATGAAATGTAATATTACGTTCGTTCATCTCCGACTGAATTTTTTTCCAACCTGTCGGGTGGCTTATAATTTTTTGGAAATAATTTTCTGCTCCCACAAAGTTTGTCCCCCAATCAGAATAAAGATTTGTACATAATCCCCTTCTTGAAACGAATCTATCCAAAGCTGCCAAAAATGATGATGTCGAGAGATCCGATACAACCTCTAAATGTACTGCTTTGGTAACCATGCAAACAAATGCACATAGATATGCCTTAGTGACCTTAGCCTTCCGCAAACTTGAAGCTTTTATGTAGAATGGACCACCGCAATCCATTCCCGTTTTTGTGAATGCCTTACTAGGATTTACTCTGACAGTTGGTAAGTCAGCCATCATAGGTTCTACAATCTTTGGTTTAGTACGAAAGCATTGTATACATTTATAAATTTCACAACGAACTGCATCTCTTCCAGATATAATCCAAAATCTCTTTCTAATGAGTGACAAAGTCAACGACGAGCCGGCGTGTAAATACTTGACATGATAATAACGTATTATTAATCGTGTTAACTCATGAATTTTTGGTACAATGATCGGATGTTTAGAGGAAGTGTCCAATGATGCATTTTGTAATCTTCCACCTACTCTCAATATACCTTCCGAATCAATAAAAGGATTCAAACGAAAAAATCTAGACATCTGGGTTTTTCCCTTTTTGATTAATTGTATCTCTTCGTGGAATTCAGTAGACTGAACGTTCTTGATAAGCGATAATAGAGCTGAATTCCTTTCTTCTTGCGCAATATATCCCATTTGCTTACTTCCTTTGTTCCTCAAATTAAACAAAAACCGTTTGCATAAAACTATGACATTGATTAATTTACTAAATGTGCTGTATTTACTATATACGGTCCATGGTTCGACACGCGATAGACACGAATTCACTTTTGTTGGCAATATTTTTTCTGTTTCATAATTCTCCATATTCAATTTACATTTTGGCCATTCTTCTGACGGCTCTAACAACCATTTTGGAGTCCACCACAACTTGTGTCCAATTAAATTTTCCGGTAGTATCCCTCTTGTGGCACAATCAGCTGGATTCATGGATGTTGGAACATATCTCCACTCAACTGATTCAAGATTTGTGTGAATTGTACTAACTCGATTACCTTCAAATGGTTTTAGTAAATAATTTGGTGTCCTTAACCATGAAAGAACAACCTGTGAATCACACCATCCATAAATTTTAATATTCGGTATTTTGTCAAGTAAATTTAGAACATGTTTGAGTGATTTTGCCAATAATGTTGCTCCACATAACTCCATCCTTGGAATGGTTAATTTTTTTTTGATTGGTGCTACCTTAGTTTTTCCCAACAGTAAGAGTATATTTATAATTCCTGAAATATCGATTGATCTTAAATAAATGCATACAGCATATCCCATTTTTGATGCATCCGAAAAACCGTGTAACTCATAGTGTTGTGTTGTCTGAGTGATAATCAATCGAGGAATCTTAATAGAAGATAAAGTCTTGGTTTGTGATATAAACTTCTTCCACTTATTTTCTATTTCTTCTGGAACCTTTTCGTCCCACTCTAATTTTAATAACCAGATTTCCTGAAGAATTATCTTTGCTGTGAATATTACCGGCGCTATCCATCCGCATGGGTCATACATACTTGCTATATTTGATAAGATAGATCGTTTGGTTGTAACTGATATGTGTGAAGTATCCGTGTTATTATATTCGAATGTATCGTTGTGAGGATTCCAAGTAATACCCAACACCTTAATATCAAGAGAATTAAATGATTTGATTTGCACACAATGATCTTCTGGCAAATCCTTTAAAAATTCTTGTTTATTACTAATCCATTTACGTAGTTCAAAACCGGCACTCTTTAACAGTTGTATAAGTTCGTTCCTATATACAATCGTTTCTTCAATAGATGATCCTCCGCTAATTATATCATCTACGAATATATCCCTTTGTAGAATCCTACTTGCGTTCGGGAATAATTCTTTTTCATCCTTAGCCAATTGTAATAGACATCTCATAGCTAAATATGGTGATGATGCGACTCCAAATGTTACGGTTGTGAGTCGATATGTTTCAAGAGGATTCATCGGAGAATCTCTCCATAAAACTCCATGAAATGCACGATCCTCAGGATGAAGCGAAATTTGTCTATACATTTGTTTGACATCTGCGACAAACACAACTAAGTGCATTCTAAACCTAATCAAAATGTCCATTACTTCATTTTGTAATTTTCTACCTGTGATTACCAAAGAATTCAAAGACAATCCGTTGTCTGTCCTCATTGATGCATCAAATACAACGCGAACACGTGTACTTGTAGAAGTGTCTTTAATCACAGAATGATGCGGTAAAAAATATTTTATATCCGACTTCAGTGCTTTTTCCATATGACCTAGTGATAAATATTCCTTAATGACCTTTGAATATTCGTTTTTCAAATCAATATTTTTCATGAGTTTTCCTTCCAGTGTATAAAATCGACGTGCAGCAAGGTTGTATGAATTTCCTAATTCCAGAATATCTTTTCGAAATGGTAATCGAACCATAAATCGTCCCGATTCCGTTCTTCTGAGCGTTTGAAGAAAATGTTTTTCACAATTTTCCACTTCCTCCTTCAATTCTGTTTCTTGTGGTAAGTTTTCCGTTTCCCAAAATCGTTCCATCAAGTTGTCAAGTGTAACGCAATTCGACATTAATGATTCAGATGAGGAAAAATTTCCCGATATTTTCCCTAAAATGACCCATCCGAAAATAGTGGAATATGCCGAAGGTAAATCCTTGTTAAACGATATTTTTCGTCCGTCCGCAATTTCATTGTAGATATCCGCTCCCAATAGCATTTCAATTGGCCGTGATTTGTAAAATTCTGTATCTGCTAACTGTATATTTGAATATTCACGTAATATATCCGATGAAATAGTTTTTGATGGTAAATCCGCAGTGATTGTTTTCAATACCAATGAAGAGATGGTGATTTTTGGATTATCATTAAATGTCGGTTTGATTGTACATGTTACTTCTCCTGTTATAGTGTTTACATTTTTGTTGCCCACACCGTGTAGTGTTTTGCTAGAGTAATGTTTCTTCAAACCAAGCCGAGTAATACACTTTTCTGAAATCAAACAACATTGACTTCCTTGATCTAACAAGACTCTTACTGCTTGATAACTTCCGAAGCTGTCCTTAACATGTATAACTGCTGTCCCTAATACAATTGTATTTGATGTATCGTTCGTTCCACGGGCCGAATGCAGACTCGACGTACTACAATTATAATCTGCTTGGTTTTCATTGCTGGTTGATGCTGAATTTACCGATTTCTTTTCTTCCTCGAAATGTAATAGCGAATGATGATTCCTTTTACACAATTTACAAACGTTTTTTGAAGTACAATTCTTGACGGCGTGTTTACCCAAACAATTCCAACACAACTGCTTTTCTTTCACCAACTGTCTCCTCTCATTCACTGTCATACCCGTGAATCTGTTGCACGATGATATATAATGATTTGCTTTTCCACAACACGCACAATCTTGTATGAGGCTTCCATACATTGTATTATATCCCTCCATTGACCTTGATTCTTTTGTTCTCTGATGTGGTTGAGGATCCTTACCAAATGCAAACTCATTGCAAGATTCATAAGCTCTGCAATCCGCTTCCAAAAATTCTACAAGTTGGGAAAACTCTGGTATTTCTGAATTTGACACACGCATTTCAAACCGATTTCGCTGTTCATGTGTTATCTTCTTTAGAAACAGGTGTAACATAATAAATGACCATTCTTCTACCTTAAACTTTAATGATTTTAATGCCAGCATATTTTCATTTATTATATTAATGAATTCCCGCATACGAATTCTTCCACTTGATAAAGTTGGCAAACTCAAAAGCGTGTTCAAGTGATTTTCCGCTATTACGCGAGGATTGTGATATCGCCGCTTTAGAATGTCCACCGCGATTGAATAATTTTCTTCTGCTAATGTAAGATGGACAATAAGTTGCCTGGCCTCACCGCTCAAACATGACAATAAATAATGTAGTTTTTGAACTCGAGGAATTTTGACATCTTCGTGTACTAAACTATTAAAAATGTTCCAAAAACTAGGAAACGCCGTAATTTTTCCGTCAAAACTTGGCAGTTGAATTTTTGGAATGGAAAAATTACTTTTCCTTTCTTTAAAATCACTTTCTTGAATATTAGCCTTGCTATTTCGTTTCACACACTTATTATAAACCGTTGTTATTTTATATATCAATGTTTCATATTCTATATATTCTTCGAGATGCGTTTCTGCATTGAATCCTGCCTTCTTGGCCGCTTCTATAGATATGTATTGTTTGTAAAACCCATCCCACAGTTTATCCACTTTTTCAGCACGTGTAATGAAATCCAAATATTCATCTTCAGCTGTTAAATCACTAATGCCACATGCTATCTCCCATAATTTTTTAATCGAAAGCTTCGATAAGTTGTATTTAATTTCCATAGTCATGTTGATATAAAGAAATGAAAATGATCACGTAACACTTGTTGATGATGTACAATAGATACCTACTTAAAATGTTGTATATTTGAATGTAGGAGTACCTACATAAGTATATAGGTACACCAGCTACACAAGTACCTGCGTTATAAAATTAAACCAATAATTCTTTTTATTTTGAAAAACGTTCTAAACTAAGGAAACGTTTGTTAGGAAAAATAATTTGTATATTTTGTTTTTTATTATTGATTCCTTCATGCACTGATGATGAACATAGATGAACAATTCCGAAAATTTATTGCAATAAATGATATATTAAATGTATATAAAATGATAAACAGTTATTTTGGATGAGAGAAAATTCAATTGAAGTATTAATTGAGTATAAGTATTGAATGATATGAAACGATTGTTATTTGATTACTGAAAAAAGCGTTGTTGCAATTTCCTTCGAACAAAACTATACCGAAATGGAGTGATTTGTTCAAACACTTATACGGCTCGTTAGGACCAAAAATGTTCGATAAGTTTATTTTCCCCGTGTAGAAAATAAACTCATCGAAACTTGGATGGTAGGAAGGATGCTGGATAAAGGATATGGAAAAAAGACTTACCGAATCCCAGGAATTTCCGTACCCGATATACGTTCCACCGATCCGAATTGATGGTTTTCTCTCTTTTCCTAAATCCGTGATGTATTGCTGGTCTCTTCCTTCCTTCTTCTCGGAACCGATCCACAAGATGAAATAATGATGATGAAATCCACCGTACTGATGAAATGACCGACCGTAACCGAAATTGACGTTTTGTCTTATTTTCCAAAATGGCGGGAAGACAGGAAGTGGGTAAGGAGGGGAGAGAAGGGAAAAGGAACGACCGACAGTGTTACCATAAGCGATATTTATTTTGCTTGAACGAAACGGGTGCATACCGCAACAACCCTTTCTTTTTTGATATGAAAATATCAAACATAGGGTAAACTAAAAACATATTAAAACATTGGATTGCTATGGTGGACATCGGTCTGTGACAGACGTGGATTTTCGCCGTACCAGATAAGCCCATCTAATTTAATAACTTCGTTGTTTATTACCCTTTTTTTTCATATAGTTTCCTTTTTTACATTATCCTTATTATTATTTAATGCCTAAAGGCGGCCAGCACTGCGTAGAAGGCCATTAATCTGTTTTGCCAGTAGTATTAAATATTGACACCACACATGTGACAACACTAGTTAAGGTGTGATCACACGGCGGAAGTTAGGGTGCAACCACACGGTTTGATTTGTTTTGTTGGTTTTTTTTCGTAAAGGTTATTGAAACCAATTTTTTTTTTCTTTTCTTTTTTCCCTTTTTATTTAACACTTATATTCTACTCAGTTTACAATGGAGACGGACGACCCACCTGACAGGGGGCCAGACTTAGAGTCCAAACGCCGCAAAAACGAGTCGAATGAACATATTAGTCAAAGTAAAGAAAATACACCAGAGATAGACTACACTTATCCACTATTAAGTCCAGGACCATATACTGTAATAGTTCAAAGTGAAAAACGCCTTCACCCGATTACATTTGGAGGACTTCTGTCGAGGTCGGATATTGGCGGAATTATCGCTGACGGTGTAAAAGCCGAAGGCGGAGGTAAAGTTCTAGTAACATTCTCAACGCCAACGTTCGCTAATAAGTTCTTAAAGTCTGACTTCCTGAAAACAAACCTATTCAGTGCATATATTCCCAAACATAAGATTTTAAAATTTGGTTTGGTTCGAGGAGTGTCGACGGACATAAGCTTAGAAGAACTTTTGAAAAATATAGTGGTGCCACCGCAAAGTGGTAAAGTACTCAAAGCAAGAAGGCTCAACAGAAAAGACCATTCCTCAAACCCTCCAACCTGGACACCATCACAGACGGTCGTGCTAACCTTTGAGGGTCAATCCTTACCAAAACACGTATATCTGTACTACAACGCCCTTCGAGTTGAACTATACACCTTCCCCACTGTCATGTGCTACAACTGTTGTAGATTTGGCCATACCCGTCAAAAATGCCGTTCTAAAACACGATGTTTTAAATGTAGCCTAGACCACCTCGGAGATGAGTGCTCTACACTACTACTGAAATGCATTAATTGCACAGGCCCTCACTCAGCAAATGACTTCTGTTGCCCTGAACTAGCGAGACAAAAGAAAATTAAGAAAACCATGTCCCAAGAAAATATTTCATACTACCAAGCAAACAAAATATGTGCACCTAATACTACTTCATACAGCGAAATAACAAAAACAACGACACCCAAACCCCAATCTATTTCACAAAGACAAACTGTGTATATACATAAGACTCCGAGAACAAAAGTATACGAGAACACGTTTGATAAAAAAGGGCATGAAGCATTGCTGTCCTACAGCAATGGTCAACCCTCTATGGCAACAGACGGTTGCTTAATAAACCAATTAACCAAATCCAATTCAGATCCCCAACCACTTTCAAATAATAAGATAGATAGAGAAACCACCATTCAATTACTTTCCAAAGTCTTGATGTCTATCTTATCATCACCAGAAGAACTACCGTCCAACGTTGCCTCTGTCGTTCCCTTACTAAATCTCATTATTAATAATGGCCTATCTACAGACAAATAACGATTCCAATCAACTTCCAAAAAACCCCTCTTCAAATTGTAATATCGAAAATAAGACTACTAGTATCTCAATTCTTCAATGGAACTGCAGAAGTGCTGTTCCCAGTAAATCAGACATAATCTTTTTACTAAACAGATACGATATAAAAATAGCAGCATTATCTGAAACCTGGCTTCATACAAATACCCATTTCAAAATTCCTGGATTTCATTGCCTTAGAAGTGACCGTTTTGAAGGAAAAGGAGGTGGAGTGGCCCTTCTTATCCATGCATCACTTTCATTCCAATTAATCACCTTACCATACAACCCTTTTTTAGAGGTAATTGCGCTCTGCATTAATGGCGTCGGATATGTTTCGACATACATTCCCCCAAACTCTGGATTCGATTCAAACTACTGGAACTCTATTACTGTCTTACTTCCGTCTTCATTCTTCCTTTTGGGCGATTTTAACGCCCACTCCCTAGTATGGGGTAGCCACTTAACAGACCGGGCAGGCAACTGCTTGTTGTCTTTCGTGGACTCAAATAACTTATGTATCTTGAACGATGGATCTCCAACTAGAATGTCCACTCCAAACCAACACTCCAGTGCCGTTGATATAACCATTTGTTCCAATGACTTGGCCTCTTTATGCAACTGGTCCATATTGGATGATCCGATGTCCAGTGATCATTACCCCATCGTCATAAACTTAATCAAATCAACCCCTACTCTTCCAAATAACAAGAAGAACCGTTACAATTTTTCTAAAGCTGATTGGGCCCTTTTTTCTGAAATTATCGAACACGAGATGCTCTGTGCAAATACGGCGCAGTCCCAAAGTAATTCCATACAAGAGACTTATACTGCCTTAACCCAAATACTATATAAAGCTGCTGATAGCAGTATTCCAAGAAGACAAAGCGTTACCTTTAAAACAGTAAAAAATGTTCCTTGGTGGGACCCAGAGTGTTCCAAATTAATTGAAGAGAGAAGGGAAATTATGCACAAATATAGGAAAAACATGAGTATGGAAAACTTTTACCAAGCCAAAGCCATTCAGGCCAAAGTAAAGAAAAAACTAAGAAGCAAAAAACGCGAAGGATGGAAAAAGTTTTGCGAATCCCTATCTCAACAAGTGTAAAACAACCCCCATCACTTTGGATAAATGATTTTATCGATAAAATTGCCCCGAATTATGTACCCCATATTTCGGAGCTGGAAACTAAATCCATAGAATCCGCTTCTTCCAATTCTCAGATTGAATGCCCTTTTACTCTAGACGAACTAAAAAATTGTTTACATAAGTCTAGAAATTCTGCTCCAGGAGTCGATGAAATACCATACCTATTACTCAAAAAGAGCCCTATAACTCTCCTCTCTAAATTCCTTAATCTTTTTAATGAAATACTCAATACTGGCATTGTTCCAACAGAGTGGAAGCAATATCTTATCATCCCAATTTTAAAGAAAGGTAAGGACCCAGCTCTGGGTTCTTCCTATCGTCCCATAGCCCTATCGTCATGTATAGGCAAAATATTAGAACGATTAATTAAAAATAGACTGGAATGGTATGTGGAGCGAATTGGCATCTTGCCTTCCTCCCAATTTGGATTTAGAAGGGGTCTGTGTTGCGTCGACAGTTTAAGTACTCTTATCACTGATATTCAAATAGCGATGACTCATAAGCAGACAACGGTGGCTCTATTCCTCGACATTAACTCAGCATACGATAATGTTTGTCTCCATAAGCTGTACCAAAAACTCACTAAATTCTCGGTTTCCCCTTTGATTTCCAGACTTATTTTTAATCTATTTTCTGAAAGATCAATTATAGTTTCGAATGAACCAGACGCCATCAAGAGAAACATATGGAAGGGATTACCTCAGGGCTCGGTCCTAAGTCCCCTTCTTTTTAATATTTACTGTGCAGACCTTGAGGCACGTCTCTCAGGACAATGTAAATTTCTGCAATACGCTGATGACATTGTTCTGTACACTTCACATAAGAATATAGATGCCGCCATTAAAACCATGAACTTAGCCATCAAAAGACTAAATGAATGGCTCTGTAACAACTCTTTGGAACTATCACCCTCAAAATCAAAAGTTTTAGCATTTTCCAGAAAACACCGGGACCCAACAATAAAAATTGACGTAGACAGTATCACAATCCCACAGGTAACAGAGATAAAATTTTTAGGGGTAATTCTTGACAGAAAACTATCGTGGAATCACCATATCAATTACATTACGACGAAATGCGAAAAAAACATTAACATTCTAAGAGCCGTATCAGGAATCTCATGGGGATCACACCCTTCCACTATGAAAAACATATATCACGCTCTAATTCGAAGTCATTTGGACTACGCAAGCTTTATATTTGACCCTCTCCCAAATCAATTGGAAAATAAGCTGGAAATGATCCAATCAAAAAGTCTTAGACTCATAACGGGTGCATTTCATTCTACACCGATCAATGCGTTACAAATCGAATGTGGCGAAATGCCACTAACACTAAGGAGACAGTATTTGGCGGAAAGGTTCCTCATAAAAAGAGTGACGTACATAGACCACCCCCTTCTTAAAAGTATTAGCAACTTGAAACACTTATGCCTATCAAGTCAATATTGGTTCAATAAAGACTTACCAAACCTATGCGCCGGCTTACCGGTTATTCTAGCATTATATAGAGGGCCACGATTCCCTTATCCCAGTCCGATATATGAATTACCATTTATGGCTTTGCAAATGTCATATAATATTGTGGAGAATGTGGGTGTAGATAGGGCAAAAAGACTCCCGGCTAAACAGGTTAATCAGAATTTCATTAACAATGTGCAAGAGAAATGGCCAACCCATATCAAAATATATACTGATGGTTCAAAATCTAAGGGGAAGTGTGGATCTGCCATATTTGTCCCCTCGCTAGGTAAAAGACTCGCATATATACTCCCACAAGAAACTTCAGTATTTACAACGGAATGCATTGCAATGCAAGAAGCCCTTTCTTGGTGCAAATCATACGCACTGAACTGTCTCGACAATCCATTTAACAAATTTGCTATATTCTCAGATTCCCTGTCACTAATCAAATGCCTTTCCGCCCCTTTCACAGGGGATTATAGCAGCCAACTAATTTTAAAAATTAAGAAACTTCTATTTGAACTTAAAAATTTAAATACTGACGTTGTTATTGTATGGATTCCGGCCCATTGTGGAATTTCAGGGAATGAGGAAGTAGACCGAATGGCAAAAGAAGCTGCAATAAGTGGTACTGTCCTTGTAAATTTTCAATCTCCAGTGAAAGATCTTCTCCAAATCATTTCCACACACAAAACACTTAAATGGACTTCACTTTGGAGATTAAACTCAAAAACCAAAGGTGCATGGTACAGTAGTATACAGAGTTCTTTCCCACCAAATCCTTGGTACCATGGCAGACGTCTGCCAAGACCACTGATCACAGCCATTTGCAGAATGCGGTTTGGTCACTGCAGACTCCAGAGTCATCTGTTTAGAATAAATATGGCCTCTTCACCATTGTGCGAGTGCGGACTAGACGACGAGACAATGGATCATGTATTTTTCGGCTGCCCAATCATGGATGCCTATGATCTCTATCTTGACCTACACACTTTACAAGACATCTCATATCCACTTAGTATACCACACCTTCTATCCTTAGGACGTGTAGAGATATATAGAAGATTGTTTGAGTTTGTTCGAAGAAATTGTATTGTATTATAGATCTCCAAAATCAAAGTCTCCACAATTTTAAACAGTTAGATATTGTCAGGAATTAGTCCAGTGGCACAAATCAGCCCATGTAGGTTGAGTTGCCTTATATAATTTAAAAAAAAAAAAAAAAATTAAAACATTAAAACATTAATTTATACATTATTCAACCATTTTAAAATGGTAAGGTTTTTTTTTAAACCTTAATATTCACTATCGCATTTTGCGATCTGCCAATTTGGAATGTCGAATACAAAAAAAGGAAGCATTCCTGCTTTCGACCGCCAATATTGAGAAATCCTCCCACCACGCATGCGCGGCGTCGCGTTATCAATTTCTGTCTTGCCAACGAACAAAATCATTTTTCTATAGTGATATAAAAATATCGCTACAGTAGGTACCTAACATTTTTTTGTTTCCATAATTATTTGTAGCCATATTGGTGATAAATTGTCTCAATATTTATACATTGTTATTGGTTGATTGAATAAAGTATTTATTATTATTATACTGTTAAATAAAAAATAAAAAAAATTCTCCGAAAATTCTCTACTTTGAGAAATTTACCGAGAAATCTCTCAGTAAATTTCTCGAAAAATTATTTCTTGAGAATTCCACAACACTATGTATACCTATATGGAAAATAATGACTAAATTATCGATATCACGGCAATGAGATAATTTCACATCTCGTCTAAATTTTGATTCAAGTTTTCAATGTACCTGCACAGGTTGTTAGAAATTGATGATGAAGTAAATGATTCTGTGAGAATATTTATATTAACACAGTAATAAATTTGCAGGTGAATAGAGCAACCGTCCGGGGCCCCGTACATATGGGAACCTTGCGCAAATAACTGAAGATATTGAACTTTTATAGCTCGGATTTAAAATTTAGGGAATAAAAATAAGACAAGTGTCAGTGTCACCGTATTTTTTATTAATATTTTTATATATCAGACTCCTTTAGATCTCTCAAACTAGACTTTAGTTCTGGGTACTGAGTACGTAATTTTTGCTACAGCGCAAGTAACGCACATTTAACTAACCACATCTAACCACAGCGTAACGCAGAATAAACTAATTTTTAGTTAGAGCGAGTAACTAACGACTAAGTTTATTTTCTAGCCGGAAATAGCAAGGCTTGCCAACAGCTAACACAAAAAATACGAAATTTCCGTTTTTTTTATCTTTATCTATGACATTTTACTGCAATTTTGACACATTTGATATTTGCCGCCAATTTGGGTCGTCGTGCGGAAGGTTCGTGCAACATTAAAATTTAATTAGTAAATCAATTCAATATCATGTAAGTATTGTTTTCTTTGTAAAAAAAGTGGCTGGCTTGAAGCAATAAATATAATCGTCGATGCATTTTTATTTTCAACTAGCTGGCCCGGCGAACTTCGTACCGCCTAAGAATCAATGAACGATTTCATACATACATCTTCTTCCCCTTGTCCTAGTTCGGTCGGGGGCCCATTGCCACTAAGTATCTCCTCCAGAGATAATATATATAATATATATATAACGGAGAGTATTTAAAGCGCCATCTTTGTGCCATAGCACCTCGAGGACGCTGTACATGATAATGTTCTATCTTCAACAATGTTGTCTGTGTCAAGAATTCAAATTAAATACAAAAACCTTATAACACATAATCTCAGATACATAATAATATGTATCCGCGTCAGAAATAAAAATAAAATAATGCAATATACACAACAGTCACAGTTCATAATAAAGTTTGAAAAAGTAGGTCTTGAGGTCCCTCTTAAAAGCCTGGAAGTCGGCAGCACACCTGAGCCCCAGAGGCTGTCTGTTCCACACATTAGGGGCAGAAACAGAAAAAGCGCTGTCAAGATAACTGTCCACCGCTGCTTCCAGGACCTCTGGCCACTCCAAACCAAGCCTTTCAACACATGTTCGACACCTGCCCTATCTTCTGCCCTCTCCCACTGACTTTATGAATGATTAATATTATTAATCTCTTTACAAACTCCCGTAATTGTCAAAGTGTGTCATCGAAGGTATAGTGTAAAAAAATATAATTCATTTCGAACTTTCGCAGTTTAGCGGCCCCACCCGTTGTCGAGTACTTTTTTCCATAGAAAAAGTAATATTTTCGAAACTTGAAGAAATTGTTGCCATATGGTGAATTATCCGTGGTATTTTATAACATATATATGTACAATATGAAAAATTATAAATAAAAATCTTGTTACTATTGTTGTATTTGTTTATATTTATTTGTAAAAGGCATTAGCTGTTTATACGATAAATAAATAAAAAATATTCATGTTGTTTAAAGTCAATCCACCGAGAAGATGCAATCGTCCACGTGAACAATTCTGAGAACGTTTAGTACATCCAGGCAAATTTCAATAAAAGGCCGTTTCTTCTACTCCGTATTTTTTAAATAACTTTTAAATGACTGTACCCTTTTTATAAAGTCACTAACGATCACGCGGCTATAATTAAAAGTTTGCTTTTGAAACCTTATAAAAGGTATTTTCATTGCAATTGTGTAAATTATCTTTCCATATATATTGAAATTACCCTTTCTACTTTTCGTTAAAAAAATATTTACCAACAGATTCAAATACATTGCTGCTTAAACGAAATACATTATATGAAATAGCGGCTACACGGAAAAATCACCTCAATTTATATTGTACATTAGAGATATTTTTTTGTACTTCTTTTCGAATAGATATGTTTTTATTATTTGACAGTGAATATTAGACACTAGCCGTGTAACCCCATAGAGGTAATTTGGGCGCAAATCAAAAATGAGGTTTCGGCGAAGAATAAAACTTCTTGAGGTTAAAATTTTTTTCGAGAATGCGATTCGCAATGTGACAAGTGGAAAATTGGAGCAATTGTTTAAAACACGTGATTAAAGTAGAAAAAATATTTTGGATGTCAGATGGAATGATGGATGATGCTTTCGACCAATTCGTGATAAATGTTGGAAACACGTCCGATTCCTCATCTCTCTGATTAATTGTTTCTTTTTTTTAATTTAGCTGAAATTTTTTTATAAATCTTTTTGTGCTAAATTCCGACATACAGTAATTCCTCAAATTTCTTTTATAAATTAAGATATATGCACTTACAAAGTAAATATATGTTATATGAAAGTAAATATATGTTATATGAAAGTAAATATATGTTATATGAAAACTGGGCCGATTTAGTCTATAAAATTTGTTATTTTTACTTTAGTTCTATTAATTATTCTATGTTATCACATTAATTATAATGTTTGTTCGTTTTGCTATAATTATTTTTGTGTTGACACTTTGTTAAGGTGTTTAATTAATTATTCTATGTTATCGTATTAATAATGTTTTTTGTTTTGCTATAAGTATATATATATATATATATATATATATATATATATATTATGTCACGTTGACATGTAAAATGTTTTAATCAATAATTTTATTATCTTTCTAAAATTTTGTTCCATGCATTACTTAAATAACACTTATTCCAATCAGTTACCTGAGTCTGCCCAAAAATAAGCTTCAAAAAATTTAAAATGAAATAATCAAATCATTTAGTAAAATAAGATTTTTTTGTATAGGTACCTATGTATAATCATAAAATTTCGATAAACGGTCCCTCATGTTTCAGTTTGTAATAAATATTTTTTTTAATTCAATAATTTTGTATAATCCAAAGGGTTGTGTATTGACACAGAAAATACATTATAATAAATTACCTATATTGAAAAAAAACACACTGTTAAATTTTCACATATAAAAAATCTGAAGCGTTTTCGTCGAGTTATCTCGACATTATTGAGAGCACTACAATAAAGATAATCTTAAAACAGTATGTTTTTTTAATATTACAAAATTACAAAATTTAATTATGCACACTGGGCAATTTCTATCCAGTATCTATTCTGCGAGCGGCCCATCTGATCACGTGAACATCACGCATTTCTAATGTTATTGTCGAGTGCATGGATAGAAAGACTGAAGTAAGTACGCTGTAACATGTTTAGTCGAAAGTAGAACTATTATAATTATTATTATTGGACAACATTAAAGTGTCGTTAACGTGCCAAAGCACCTCAATGATACTGAACAATTAATCAATTCTAGGACATTACATCCACATCATATAGAATCTCGGATACACAACAGCATCCATGTCAGAAGACACATTATGTTGAACAGTGGCGGCTCGTGACCTCTAGTTTTGGCAGGGCAAGAACTAACTCGATTTTTCGAGATAGAAAACAACATTTTCTCGTTCTACTTATATGTTTCGTTTGATTTCTTCATGCCTCAGAATTGATTTGATGTGTGCTTAGTATTATCAAAATCATTTGGGACGTGTGAAAGTGGGGGTAGATGGTTTCTATTAATCATGAAATAACAACACACAGTGAACAATTGCCTGCACCATACAATCATTATTTTGTAATATGTATATATAATGTTCTTCATATTAGGATCATCCAACATGTTTGTATTAATAAAAGTATTTATCACATACATACCAATTATTTGTAAATAAAATCCATTCGACGATGTTTCGCTCCAGCAAAGGTGTCGATAACTTTTTGGTTGAAATCATGCATTGAATTTATCATTTTCTTTTCAATGGATAACATAGCTAATGCATTTAGTCTATCTTGATTCATAGTGTTCCTCAAAAAAGTCTTAACTCTTTTTAGCGTAGAAAAACATCTTTCGTTTTCAACAGTTGTCATTGGCAGTCACTATAATTGTCAAAACTTTTACACACTCCGAAAATATTTCACACAAGCTATTTTCCTTTATTAATTGTAATAAAGGCACTGCACCACTAGCACTCCATA
The DNA here is from genome assembly GCA_947579605.1 of Athripsodes cinereus. Classification (NCBI taxonomy): domain Eukaryota; kingdom Metazoa; phylum Arthropoda; class Insecta; order Trichoptera; family Leptoceridae; genus Athripsodes; species Athripsodes cinereus. The sequence continues at coordinate 23,603,293 of OX388307.1, read as the reverse complement.
ATTATATCTTCTCTACCGTAAAGAATTTCTAATTCTGTTTTAAACTAAATCCTATTAATGTTTGGGTATTCTCTAATGGTTATCATATAATCTTCCACTGGAATTTTTTTACAATACGCACTAAAATATTTTGAAATGAAAAGTTTTAACAACATTCATGTTTACTATAACTATATTATTACAATAATTAGGTATAATTTATGTAAAGATCGTACTAATAATGAGAGCAAAATTTTTCTCATCCAAAACCAACGATGATAAGAACAAAATTATATAAAGGTACTGTATCGCATCAGAACTCCAACTGAAAGACTAAAAGTGTTCATGCTATTCATTGAATATAAGAATGATTTTTGTCTTAATATTAATAATTATTACCATGTGTTCCCACTTTGCAGTAGAATCGAATCTATTGACATGACGTCATAATGTTGACATGGATCGGAAGAATGAGATGGCTGAGAAATAAAACATGAGTACAGGTTTAACAAAAAAATTAATATATTCTAAAGACAAAACAAAAAAAAGAAAAACATAAGCATGAATTTGTATGGTTTTTAAAAATTTATCGGAAATCTATTACGGAATCTGTTGGTGGTTGCTTCAGACCCTGCCTCGGCTGAGGATGGTATGGCAGAGAATGTCTTATATTGGGTATTTCCAGAAGTCGCCTCTCGTTGTGATTGTGGGGACAGTACTGCTTAGTGGTCCATCAGAGTCGATGTTGTTCCGATGAAGTTCAGATGATGAATAATATCAGTGCTGACTTGGTAGATGGTAGTAAGGGGCGCTCGCTCAGGGGTCGCTACTGCGCATGTCCTCCCCGCTCTGTAACCACCCCTCCACAAGGTTTTGGTGCTGCCCCAGAGAATGCCCACGTGATCCACGTTCTCTTTTTGATTTCACCATACGTTGAAAGGGGTACATGTATAATAGGTACTATATTATAAATACAATGATTAATTACTAAAGGCGGGAAGACAGACACGATTTCGCCACACTGATGAAATAGGAATTTACTTAGGTATAGTTAGTGAGTTAGTTAGATAGCGAAAAAATAGATATTAATTTATTAGTACCTAGGTAAGGAGATTTATATTTTTGAATCATCAGCACAGCAAACACACGTCAATCTCGCCCACCCCCAGTTGATCCAAAAATATGAAATTGTGTTACATTATTACAAATATATAGAATTGTGTTACATTATTACATATATTTAAAGAAGGGCGCCAGAGAATTTTTTTTTTTTTTAATTGGGTAAATCCTCAAACCAATAGAAGTAATGAATGAAAATAAGCATGAAGATTAATTATAAGTTTCTGAATTCTAAAGACACGTAATTTTTCACAAATAAGCATACTAAGAAACCAGAACATTCTGCAAACAACACACCCACATCTCGAGAAATCAATAGGCATATCTAGATAGCTCAAAATATCACATAATATTATTACTAATTTTTACCCAAACAATCAAAAGAGAATCAACATTCCTCGTCGTATACAATATTACATATTTTTATAACATATATATATTTTTTTTATATAATATAACGGGCAACAGAACAGTATTATTTTTCATTTCACAATTTTACATCATTTTATCTTTAATGTCAATAACTAACATAACATATTTTTATAATATAGACATCAGAACCTTTCGCACTTTTACATCATTTTATCTTTAATATCAATAATTAACATTACATATTTTTATAATATAGGCATCAGAACCTTTTACAATTTAACATCATTTTATCTTTAATATCAATAATTAGCATTACATATTTTTATAATATAGGCCTCAGAACCTTTCACAATTTTACATCATTTTATCTTTAATATCAATAATTAACATTACATTTTTTTTAATAATATAGGCATCGCCCAATAATCACAAATTAATATACATATGAGTTATGCGAATGTATTATTTTCTAAACTACTGCGAAAAATTCAGACAATATTTACAATGTCAGAACTCTCCCCAGTGTCCAGGATAATATACTCTCAATTTTGATATTTTATCATTTTCATATTATTTACACACATTATCTACATCAATGTTAATAGCTACTTACTACGTACTACATACCAATATATACAACTATTTAATATGTTCTAAGAGTTACTTTTAACTGTTTACATTGCACCAGAATCTTCAGGTTCTTCAGAAACTAGCCTGAGATCGTCAGAATGGATTTTGATGGGTTTCCCATTCTTCTCCACCCAGTACACGTGACCCCGGCCCACTGGGAAAAGAATCTTATGGAGACCACTCCATTTCGGTGCAAATCCCGCGTGGAACCCTGCAGCTTTATTCGACAATGGGTGTTCTCTAGTCATCACTTCTTGCCCCGTCTGAAAACGGGACACGGCATGTGACTCAGGGGCGTACGTCCGACTATATTTCTCCTGATTCTTCCGCATAACCTCGTCTATGACCCCACGATCCCGCTGATCAGGGGTAACCGAGTCAGATACAGTGCCCAATTTCCATTCCCCTGGACGTTTGGTTTCTAGGCCAAATAGGGCGTGGCTTGGAGTGCACCCTATGGCCTCATTCTGTCGAGTTCGAAGGGAACCGAGAATCTCATTAAGGTAGTCTTCCCAATAGCGATGTGGGTTATTCTGCAAGCGTATTCTTAATGCTTTTTTAATCTCCTGGTTTCGTCTTTCCGTTACATTGCTGCGTGGATGATATATGGACGTAGTCCAATGTATACATTGCCACCGACGAAGAGCCACCTTCCAGGCTCTATGCCCGAACTGCGCACCATTATCCGTCAACAACACGCGTGGGTAGCCAAAACGAGGGAAAATTTCCGTTTCGAGTTTTCTAATTAATATGTGGGCTTTTGTGGAACGTAACGCAAATGCTTCGACCCACCGTGTATACATATCAGTGACTACTAATATTGCCTTATTACCTCTCGTGGACGTGGGATAGTTACCCATCAAGTCAAGGGCAATTATCTCGAAGGGATATTTTGCTTGACAGGCTCCTTGAGGTGCCAACGGCCTTGTTGGGCGACCTCGAGCTCTGAGACAAATCAGACACCTTCTGACGTATTGTCTTACGTCCTGATTCATGCCCGCCCAATAATAGTTTCTTTGAATAGCCCTTAATGTCTCTTTTATTCCCGGGTGATTTGCCACATTACTGTCGTGATAATATTTTATTACTTCTGTTTGATTCGCTTGGGGAACAACTACACGTGCCGTATCCTGTTCTTTATACCACAAATAATGATTTTTCAACATAAATTTTGAAAGGTACTTCTCCTGCGCCGGGGTGGTGGGTTTATAAGAACGCAATGACCTACGCCTAAGCTTATGAAGTATTTCCGTGACTTTTTTATCAGTCGTTTGGTTCTGACGTATTGAATCGACAAGATTCCTCTCGGGCCCTTCCGGAAGATTTACGTCAGGCACAACCGTTGACTCGTCCGCATCAATTTGTAAGTACACGGCTGGCTCCACCACGCTAACTCCTACCTCTTCTTCCTGTGGATTTCTAGATAAACAGTCAGGTAATTCGTTAGCGCTACCTGGACAATGTTCAATTTCGAAGTCAAACTCCTGAAGCAATAGAGCCCATCTTGTAAATTTCGCCTTTTCGTTTTTAACCTTCATCATCCAGGTAACGGCCCGGTTATCGGTGCGCAACAGAAAACGTCCGGATTCAAGATATGGGCGATATCTCTTTATCGCCCATACAACGGCCATGGCTTCTTGTTCATTTGAATGCCATTTTCTTTCCGCATCATTAAATCGGGAACTAGCGTATGAAATTATATCTTTACTCCCATCTTCCCTGAGTTGGTATAGTACGGCTCCCACTCCTAATTGACTCGCATCGGTTTGTAAAATAAAACGTCGTGAAAAATCCGGTCGAGAGAGTTTAAGTGGTAATGAAATAGCCCGTTTTATATTGATCATAGCCGTTTCCGCATCATCTGTCCATTTGAAACTTTTCTTGGTGCTCAGTAAGTCAGTCAGCGGAGCGGCGATTTCGGAAAATTTTGGCACGTACTCTCGCACCCAATTACATAAACCAAGGAATTTTCTTAATTCTTTTCGAGTCCGTGGAGGTTGAGAGCACGCAATCGAAGTTCCATACGACTCTTTGGGACGATTACCATCCGCTGAAACAATATGTCCTAAATACTCAATTTCGGTCTTACCAATCTGACACTTATCAGGAGCGCAACGTAGGTTGAATTGTTGTAAACGTTCTAGAACTAATTTTAAATGCCGCAAGTGACTTTCCCAATCGGGAGAAAAAATAACAATATCGTCCAAGTAGACTATACAAAACTCCCGTATGTATCCTGCCAATACTTCCTGAGTCATAAGACGCTGGAAACACGCTGGGGCCCCCTTTAGACCGAAGGGCAAAACCTTAAAGTGATAGGTAGCACCATCAGGAGTAGTAAAACCTGTGAGATTCCTAGATGTCACGCTTAAAGGGACCTGCCAATACCCGGATTTCAGATCAATGCACGAAAAATACTTTGCCCCTCCCAAATCTTTAAGGGTCTCTTGGATGACGGGAAGTACGGAAGGTTCATTTTCAGAAACTTCATTCAATTTACGGAAATCTATACATAGTCGGTAATCACCCGTATCCTTTTTCGGTACTAAAATTATAGGAAAATTATATAGCGACTTACTCGGTTCTATGACACCATCTGCTAACATTTCTTCTATTTTTTTATACAAAACTCTTTTTTTGTTGTCTGACATACGATAAGGGGGAACTCTAATAGGTGTATTATGCTTGACCCTAATATTATGCGGTGTGAGTGGGGCCGGACCTGCATAAGGAGTAAAAAGGTCTTTGAATTCTTTCAGAACACAAAGAACGACCTCCCTTTCACTCTTGTTTAATTTACTTATGTCCGGAAACTTTACTTCCCCAATACTTTCCCGACATTTCATAGGAACCAAATGTACTGTTGATCTAGATTCGAGGCCAAAATGTAAAGTATTTCTCATAAAATCTATAACCGCACCCTGCGACTTCAACCACTTATATCCCAAGATTAATTTTTCTCTAATTGAGTCAACAACTAAAAACTTTACCTGCATCGTGACTCCCGCTATACAAATATTTAATATGATTTCACCATCCACATGTAATCTACCAGTTGCAGCCCCTGTATATAAATTTTCTACATCACATCGTATTGGAGAATCTTTTATTAATGATTTATGAATTATATTATGGGAAGCCGCAGAATCTATAAGTGTAATTATATCTCTGTGATATGTGCGTGAGTCTGTACTAGATAATATATCTGTTCGCACTCTAGTTACTATTGAACTTTCCGTGGTTGTATTGTTAAAAACGCCGTTTTGATTACTTCTTAAGCCCGAGCAAGATGGCCGGCTACCCCTCTCGGGCGGGACACGTTTAAAGACCGCAAATACCTATTCCTTTCCTCACAATCTTTGTTAAAATGTCGTCCTGGACAATATTGGCATCGGGGAAGTCGCTCGGTTCGAGGCGTAGACTCTCTATTCGGAGTAGTAAATACTATACCCGAGGGAAAGTCCATTCTCCTGACCATATCTTCGACATCTTTAAACTCATACTTTCCCGACGCCACTACTAAGTCTCTGTAACGGGGTGACATCATATTTACAATATTTCTACTTATATCCGGTGTTACTTCGATTGCGTATAATCTGTTATATAAAGCACGTTTTCGTTCTAAGAACAACGAGCCGCTCTCGTTTGTATGCTGGTGATCACCATAAAAGTTGGACACCAAGGAGCCGTACGCATCTTTCACTCCATAACGACTTAACAAAATGTTTTTAAAAAACTCCCAGTCGCAGCCGTTGCATCCCAGACGATTCCACCAAGATTTCGCTTCCCCTCCCAGCCGACTAAGAGCCTCCTTAACACGTTGTTCCCCGTATATGCCTCTGGTCAAGAAATAACTTTCTCCCCTACGTAAAAACTCTTCTAGATTTTGTTCAGGTCGACCTGAAAAGGTATCATCCCATCCCATATGTATGCTGGAGCATGTTCGTTCGATAGGGTATGTATTGTAAGGGTTTTCTTCCTTTTCATGTTTCGGTACCTTTGGGACTGTGGGTGTAAGTGAAGGAGCCGATGGTGGAATAAGTGGGGGGTTCGGCGTTGAACCCTGAGATAAGTTAGGTATTGAACCCGATGTTGGTAAAGGTACGGAATTCACAGGTGCCGTTTTGGGTTTAAATACATCCACTAATTTAGCAATCACAAACAACACAATAAAGAAAAATCCAGTTCCTAGTATACAGATATTATCCATAGCCATACTAAAAATTTTGCATTGTATGTAATCAAAAAAATAATATGCTAGTGCCATTCCTACTATAAGTATAGTTATAAATATATCTTTAGGATGACGAATTAAATGATATAACAACCAAATAGTCGCAAGAATAACCTGAACGCCCAACCAAAGCTCCACGACTGACACAACCGTTTCAGCTGTCCAACTCATTTGTAATTACATATGTACGATAAAAATATAATAAATTTCAAATACTAGAAACAATAAAAAAAACAAAATCTCCTACAAAACAAAACAATCATGTTGTTTTCCGATTCTTTTCTTTATTTTTCGCAGACGTATTTTTCCAATAATAATTAAAATAGGTGTGCTTCCAGTGGCATCAAATATTACAATTTATAATAGAAATAATTTCAATGTGAGTGATCTACATAACAGAATTGCACAACCATTGTGAAATTCCGTTTCTTTTATCAAAAAGTTTCAACAGCACCAAAATAATACATCATAATTGTCAATAAAATTCAACATAGAAACAATATATCAACACAGGTACATAATAATGGGGAAAAAAAATATAGTTGAAAAACTCCATTCGTAGTAAAACCTAAATTTTATAAATATGGTTACGTAAATTATTTTATTCCATCGTTGCAATGACCTTGAAATCAATTTCGTTATACAAACGTTTACGCTAATACGATTCATTCACTACTTAAAACAAGTATTGCGCAATAATATCGAAATATATCAATACGAATAAGGGGCGTCATACTATTATACCTATTAATTTCGTAGTTAATGTTAGCATTTGGGTTGTTTTTATGTACACAAACGTAAATATTTTTCATTTATAACAAAAGGAATATGCAATTATACCCTATAAATTAACCAAGCATAAGAAAAATTTCAATTGAATATGTTCAAATCAGTAAATACACATAACATAATGTACTTTTAAAAATATAATGTAAACTAAAACTACTCTGAAAAGAAAATAATATTAGTGTAACGGGTCGTGGATTCTCCAACTCGCTTGCTGGAACGGCCCCACGTTGGGCGCCAATTGACATGGATCGGAAGAATGAGATGGCTGAGAAATAAAACATGAGTACAGGTTTAACAAAAAAATTAATATATTCTAAAGACAAAACAAAAAAAAGAAAAACATAAGCATGAATTTGTATGGTTTTTAAAAATTTATCGGAAATCTATTACGGAATCTGTTGGTGGTTGCTTCAGACCCTGCCTCGGCTGAGGATGGTATGGCAGAGAATGTCTTATATTGGGTATTTCCAGAAGTCGCCTCTCGTTGTGATTGTGGGGACAGTACTGCTTAGTGGTCCATCAGAGTCGATGTTGTTCCGATGAAGTTCAGATGATGAATAATATCAGTGCTGACTTGGTAGATGGTAGTAAGGGGCGCTCGCTCAGGGGTCGCTACTGCGCATGTCCTCCCCGCTCTGTAACCACCCCTCCACAAGGTTTTGGTGCTGCCCCAGAGAATGCCCACGTGATCCACGTTCTCTTTTTGATTTCACCATACGTTGAAAGGGGTACATGTATAATAGGTACTATATTATAAATACAATGATTAATTACTAAAGGCGGGAAGACAGACACGATTTCGCCACACTGATGAAATAGGAATTTACTTAGGTATAGTTAGTGAGTTAGTTAGATAGCGAAAAAATAGATATTAATTTATTAGTAGGTAAGGAGATTTATATTTTTGAATCATCAGCACAGCAAACACACGTCAATCTATTATTTGTATCGAATATTACACATGTGTCTAACTTGCATTTCGATGCAATTCAATAGGGATCAAAAGGGATAAAACAAACAAATAAAAATAAATGTATTTGGCTAACCATTGATAATGTGCACAACTATATTTGTTAAGAAGTATTATGTATTGTCCCTTTTGCCTCTTAACTTTGCTGCCTTTTGACTATTATAACATTTGAGATTATTTCCCAATGGGCAAGCTGAGAAGTTGTCCGGATATCACTAAAATCTTTATATAAAAAAACAGTAAGCATGTAACTACCTACTTAAAATCTTCATACATTCGTTGGGCAACTCAAAAATTGTCCCGATATCACAGTACTACTACTAGGTGACAAGACTGAAGCGTTACATTTATACATACATACTTATTTATATGTGTGTCAGTATGCAACTTGCAACAGATATGTATATTATACAATACTATGCAGCGCAGAAATACGCTATTTATAGATTGCATCGTAATAGAATTATTATTTTTTATATTTAAATATTTTTCTGATATTGTTTTATGATTACAATAAAATGATAGGCGGGTCATTGCCCACGTTGTCCATATGAACAAGCCGTCACTGATGTTGAATTAAATTAAATGTTTTGGATACAATATGGGTCCACGTCAGTAATATAAAACAGAATACAATATTTAATAGTAATTAATAAATTATAAGGTTTTTAGAGCCTTTCTGAATGTCTTAAGATCTGCAGCTTGCCTACGCTAGCGAGGCAATCCATTCCTGAGGTTGGGTCCCGCCACACAAAAGGCTCTATCCTCATAATTAGTTAAAATTCTCCTCTGCGGGCTCATTTCTTGATATTTCAACCTGCACAATTCAGCAATATAAACTGGGGCATTCTCATTCTGTGCCTTATAAACTAACATTCACACTTTGGACTGCACTATAGTCTCCACTGGTAGCCAATGAAATTGCTTTAAAAGTGGAGTCATACGTGTACACCTTTGTACTCCAAAGATAACACGTGCAGCGGACTTCAAAACTGATTGCAGCCTATCGATCTGACAAGCAGGTAATCCCACTAAAATACTGTTACAATATCCTAGTCTGGATATTACCAGAGCCACAATTAGTGACTTCTTAGCGTCTAATGTGAGACACCTTTTTATCATCCCAATTTGCCGCAGCTGAAAGAAACAAGCACTGACAAGAGAACTAATGTGCTTCTCTAAAGTTAGCGAGCTGTCTTTTATGGTTCCCAGAAGTCTGACCTACGTTGACGGTGCCTTTTATATGTGATAAGAAAGTGCGACTGCGATTGAAAGGATTGTTGTATTGCATTGAACTATTTGTAATTTTTTTGTATATGTTTAATGGCTTTGTGCCGTATATGTCATTATAAATAAATTAATTAATTAATTAAATAATTTATTTATAAATATACATATATATAAATTATTACATGCCGCCTACAAAAATATATTCAATAAATTGTAAATAAAACGCCAACAATACGAAACAAGTATGGCGGACATTATAGAATAATTTTGACAGATCGACGCTGAACAAAAGTTAATCCACCTCAATTAGCCGATCAAATTTGAGGGAAATTTTCACTCAAATCACGCTGAGGGAGCCTAAAATATGTTGGTGAATACCAATTTTGACGTTGATCGTAATTTGAGCTGATCGAACGCTCAGTATTTCTTGGTGAATACGGGCGTTAAGGCAACTTTTGCCTGGTATTCCAATTCGACATTCGAAAAAAAAAGTTTTTTCATACAAAAGTGTTCCACCCTAGTGAGCAGCCAGTTGATCCACGCAAATTCTTCGCTCTACGTGGGGAGCTCCGCTTGTGTGAGGGTAAACAATACCCTCTCGGAGTGGTATACCCTCACCAAAAGAGTGAAGCAAGGTTGTGTCATGTCTCCGTGGCTGTTCAACCTATTCTTCGACTACTGTATGCGTCCTTTGAAAGAGATTGATGTTGGCGTTGAACTGAATGAATGTGAATGCATTGATGTATGCTGATGATTTGGTTTTAATGGCTGAGAGTGAATGTGATTTACAAAAAACTGTGTCAGCTGTATGATAGTTGTAGTATGAATGGGATGAAAATGAATGTGACAAAGACGAAAGTGCTGGTTTTTGAAAGAGAGATTGATAGAACAATATGCGAAATAAAGGTTGAAAATGAATGTTTGGAGCAAGTGGACGAGTAGGTATGTATATTTAGGAAGTTTGTTTGCTAGGGATGGAAGATGTGACAAGGATATCGAAAGAAGAAAAGTAGCCGGTGCTAGGATTAACGGTGCACTTCGACCCATTGTCAGCAATGAAAATGTGTCGAACATGGCAAAATTGCTAGTGCACAATACCATCCTGGTACCGAGACTTATGTGTGCAAGCGAAACGTGGACATGGTTAAAGAAGGACGAAAGTGGAATAAATGCTGTGGAGATGAGATCGCTGAGGAGGATGGTTGGTAAAACGTTGCGGGATAGAGTGAGGAACGAGGATATTAGAAGAATGAGTGGATGCAAGAGGAGTGTTGTGGATAGAATGCGTGTAAATAAATTGAGATGGTTTGGTCATGTGGAACGAATGAAAGAGGAAAGAATGACAAAGAGGATATACTTGGCTGAAAGGAGGGGTGTGAGGAAGCGCGGGCGTCCGAGAACTACATGGCTTGAACATGTAGATCAAATTCTCATGGACGGCCGTTGTATCGAACGTAGCTCCCCTCGACGTGTGTGTACCTAGCACTGGCTGGGTAGCGCGCGTCCCCTACCTACAGATCATGCGATACAGTGGTATCGACGGCCGGCGAACCGCAAAATTGGGAAAAAACTGATTAATTCGAATATTGAGATTAGAATCATGTGTGTTATATCACTAGAAAGCTCTCTCGATTCTGCGTATAATGGTACCAGGGTCGAGGAGATGAGATGTCTGTAACAAGAGTTACAGAATTTAAAATGTTTTTCCTAATTTTGCGGGTCCGAGTGTGTGTGCATGACACGCGCTTGCATATACAGCCGGCCAGTGTGGCCTCGCGTACCTACACCACAGCGTCGCTGTACCGAGACGCGAGCCTACACACTGTGTTGTTATTTAATAATGTTGTATGATTGTTAAGATAATAATGCAAAGACTGTGTGTCTAACCAAATTGTGAATATATATGTTTATTGTGTAATGTGTGTAAATGTATATAGTAAAATAGTCAACGCGACGAGATGTCGTCATCAGAGATGTGACGTATTTGAAATAAAAGTATTTAAAATACAAATACAAAATACGTTGTATTTCAAATACCTTTTTGTAAAAAGTATTTTGTATTTTATTAGAAATACTTTTTTTGAGTATTTTGTATTTTACACAAAATACTTTTACAAAATACCTTTTTATTGTTAGAAACAAAATTCTGCCATTAATTAATATGCGCGTACGCAAGCTTTTTTTGCCAATTTGTTTAATTACAAATACAACGTTTCTATTAGAGTACTCCATGTTTGAGATATACACACATAATAATGATGATTGAACAAATTATACATGACGCCGTTTAATGATCCATGACCATTTCAAGGGCGCTGTGATTTCTCCTGAATGGTAGCATTTTCAATTTTGTCTGAAGGAAATCTATTCCAGGCAGATGACGCTGCGACTTTGTTTCTTCTTTCTGCAAATTTAGAGGTATTTGCCCTTTTGAGTTCAACGAGTTGAAGAAGCTGAGCACAACCTTCGCCACACATTTTCGTCAGCGGAACAGCTCAGTGGGTGGTGTGCTGCTTTGTGGACAGTGAGACACAGTTTAAACACCAGTATCTCTAGGACTCTCAGTTAGTGTAGACTTCTTAGTAGTGAAGTTATGTGGCAGCTCTTATTCTCTCTGTAAATGATCCGGAGGCAACATTAACCCTTAGCTGGAATCGGGGGTCAAAAATGACCCCAACGACACAATTCTAAGTAATAATTTTGAAGACTTAGGCCCTGCAATCTTGGGCGCTTACGTAATCTCATAACGTCATGGGGTGCAGCTGGTGACGAACTTGCGTCGCTCTAATATTTCTAGAAGTGGAGGTATGTACACATATGGGGTCAAAAATGACCCCCGAGTCCGGGAATGGTTGTATTTTTGTTACGTTTTTTGGAAGGCGTGAAAGCCAGAAAAGCGTCTAAAGAGAACTAAATATATTAAAAAAAATTGGCATCGAATTAGTCATGCCTTTTGTACAAAACAACATAATTTTTTTTTGTTAGACCTAAAAACAAGAATGGTATTTTTTTTTAAGAACATCAAGTAGAAGAAGACGTAGCCACTAATGCCACTCAAACAAACAACCGTAAGAGAGTAAGGTGTTATTTATGTCATCGTAAAAAGGACCTGAAAGGTTCCCTAAAGTGTAGCAAGTGCTTACTTTTTATATATAAAAAACATAGTGCCAAAAATATTAGGTCCTTACATATGAAATTGGCGTTTCATACGGCAGAAATGAAAACGATTTTTTTTTATGAAACTATTTTTTTATTTAGTCAAAGTATGTACCATGGCTATCTATGCACTTTTGCCATCTCGAAGGTAGTTCATTGATTCCTTTACTAAAAAAAGTGTGTGAGCGAGAATCAATAAAATCTTTGAAGGCCGTTTGGACAGCCTCGTGAGAATTGAATTTTTTTCCTTGCATGAAGTTGTCCAAATTCCGAAAAAAATGGTAATCAGTTGGAGCAAGGTCCGGGGAGTATGGTGGGTGTCGAAGACATTCCAGTCGCAGCTCCCGTAGTTTTGCGGTCGTCAAACGTGCCGTATGTGGTCGAGCGTTGTCCTGAAGCAGCAGTGGGCTAGATCGATTGACCAGTCTGGGTTGTTTAATGGCTAGCTTTTCCATCATCGTTTGCAATTGTTGACAATACACATCAGCCGTGATTGTTTGCCCAGATCTTAAGAAACTGTAATGGATGACACCGGCACTAGTCCACCAGACACTTACCAGTACCTTTTTCTGAGTCAACTTTCGTTTCGGGCAGAATTTGGCTGGTTCACCTGGGTTCAACCATTGTGAAGAACGTTTCCGGTTGTCGTACAAGATCCATTTTTCATCACAAGTAACGATACGATTCAAAATGCCTTCATTATTGTGCCGGTTGAGAAGTGAAACGCAACACTCGACGCGTGTTTCTTTGTTTGCGTCGCTCAATTCATGCGGTACCCATTTTTCAAGTTTTTTCACTTTTCCAATTTGTTTCAAGTGAATCAAAATGGTTTTATCACTCACACCGAAGCCTGCCGCTAACTCTGACGTGGTTTGCGATGGATCTGCTTCCACAATTGCTTTTAATTCTTCGTTATCAACTTGTGTCTCCGGCCGTCCACGAGGCTTGTTCTGTAGGTCAAAATTTCCAGAACGGAAACGTTGGAACCAATAACGTACCGTATTTTCTTTTGCAGTAGCTTCCCCATACGCATTGTTAATCCTACGAGCCGTTTCTGCAGCACTAGTGCCGAGGTGAAACTCATATTCGTAAATATAGCGATATTTTAAGTTCTTCATATTGTGAACAGAACGATGTGAAAGAAAAACAAATGACGCGATAACAAATAAATTTCGTAATTCGAACACAGAAATACATGGTCTTAAATTTGAAATAAATTTGAATTTGGAATTCCTAGCCGAACGCCACATATTTTGAATCAAAGTTGCCAGTTCGCCAAACGCCAATTTCATATGTAAGGACCTAATATCACATGTACCTACCAAATGTTAGACTTACAAGAGGAGTTTTGTTTTAGGTTGTTTTTTTTTGTTTGAGTTGATCTCAAGAGAAGTTCCTGTTCTTTTGTTAAATGTTCATATAAGTAAAAGTTTTTATGTTATTTTTATTTATTTAATGAATAAAAGCTCCTGTAGTTGATACTGTCAAAATTATTAAACAGAAGTTGATTTTGCTAAAAACTATATAGTTTATGGTAAAATGTGTAATAAAAATTGTTAATAGTTTAGTTAATAAGTTGTTTAATAATAAATTAAACGAAAAATTAAAAATATGTTGATGGTGTGAATATGATACCTAACAACTCTGTTGGGGTCATTTTTGACCCCCGATTCCAGTTAAGTTGCCTAAAATAGCGATTCCTGCTAAGGGTTAAAAACCATCTGAAGACGATAAGGAAGAGTCTGGAGCAGTCCTGTATATAATATGATGTTACAGTAGTCCATAATTTCAGATTTGGATTATCCATTCTGATTTATTTTGTAGCCCAAGTCAGGAATTCTCTTACCTGCTTGATGATACTCAATCCATTTATGACAATTTTCGGCTTATCTCTTCTAACAACCGTACATTTTGTCATGACTTAATTAAAAAAAAATCTATTTTGACAGTTCTTCCTAAGGCTCATCCTCATTGTCTGCAAGCAATGCTATATCGAATCATGTCAACCCTTTCTCCATTTATGTAAACTCTTGTCCAGTTTTTCATTCATCAATGGCATTCATCAATTGTCTGCAAGCAATGCTATATCGAATCATGTCAACCCTTTCTCCATTTATGTATACTTTTGTCCAGTTTTTAATTTCTTTTTCATTCATCAATGGTTTAAATATTAAATAATTTTGTCTTACACCTTGTTCGACTATTTGTAAAAAGTATTTTAAAAAAGTATTTTGAAAATACGTATTTTGTATTTTGTATTTAAATACCATTTCGAAAAAGTATTTAGTATTTTGTATTTGAAATACAAAAATTCTAAAGTATTTGTATTTTGTATTTAAATACTTTTTTGAAAGTATTTTGCACATCTCTGGTCGTCATACTGTTGATATTGTTGATAAATGTAATAGTATAAGGCATTTTGCGATATTGTAATTTCTTGTAATAATGTACAAATGATGTAAAATGTAAATATATTATGTTTAATAAAGAAAGACGACTACTGAGTCGGTCCCCGAGCGGCACGTGGTGTGTTGGGTTGAGAACGCATGACACACCGTGTTGCATAGAACGCACGGTATACCGCCCAGGTTGAGGTGCCCGATGAGACGGGACTCGCCGGTCGGGCGGTGTATATAAGGGGATGCGATTCAGTAGCGCGTCACTCACTGCTGAGCTGTTGTACGATAAGGATATACGTGTTTTTTTTCTACCACCCTGCCACTACCTTGCTTTCTATTGGACTTCGTTTGACTGTTGGACTGACCGGACTGGACATTGGATACTCTTGCTGACCACGACCATTGGAACGGATTTGGACTTTCTTTGGCATACACGAAGCAAGCATCTCCTCTGCACCGACGTAGATTCGCATTGTGGTGGCTACCTACTCAACTCTTCACTCGATACGCCGCCGTATACCTATTTGGACACTCAAGATAGCCGGTGCACCATTGGTTCATTGCCCGTGGTGTGTGCGCTTGCGAGTGTGTCATTGTGGTGTACCTAGGTGTTGACGGCAGTGTGACCAGATTTGGTAGTTTCCTACTTTTTTGGTAGTTTTTGAGGCTTTGGCAAGAATGTTTAGTAGTTTTTATTTCTTTGGTAGTTTTTAGTAGATTTTGGTAGTTTTTTTAGTAGTTTTTGGTAGTTTTTGTATTTGGTCGGTAATTGGTAGATAAAGTATCGGGTACTTGGGAAAAGAAGTACCCGAAAAATAATTGTCGGTACATAGTAGAAAAAGGTACTGCGAAAAATATTGTTTAAGAAAACCGAGGAGTTTTTGAAATACTTCAAATTCCTATACCATTTTGAAATTTCGGCGACGGGGGCTAGAAATTTTCGTGAAAAGAAAAGTATCCGATTTTGACCATCGTCGGTACAAATACCCGGTACATTTTAGAAAAAAGTACTGCAAGAAAATATTGTTTAAGAAAACCGAGGAGTTTTTGAAATACTTCAAATTCCTATACCATTTTGAAAATTTCGCGACGGGGGGGTAGAAATTTAAGCGAGTAACAAAGTATCTGAAAAGTAACAACAGTCGGTACAAATACCCGGTAGGTTGTAGAAAAAGGTACTGTGATAAAATATTGTTTAAGAAAACCGAGGACTTTTGAAATACTTCAAATTCCTATACCATTTTAAGAATTTAGTAGTTTTTGACTTCCCCATTTAGTAGTTTTTGAAAATAAAATCTGGTCACACTGGTTGACGGAGAAGCCGCGAGCAGTGTGGGTCTCTGCAGGTGGTCTATTAGGCAGCCTTCCGACGTGCTTTGGCGGTGTAAGCTGAGTGTCTTCACCCATCGACGTACCGGCTGCCGACGATCTGTTGATCGACGTTACCCGCATGGTAACACTACCACCATCTTCATCGGTGGTTACAAGCGGCGAGGGAGCCAGCAAACCCCCACTCACCCCGATTCCAGTCCACCTTGGAGATACAGTCTGTGTACGACGCGTACTAGGGAGTCAAGTAGTACCGTACAGCCGTGTTTTGAGTAAAAGAAACCGACGTGCATGAGAAATTGTATGACTGGAGGAAGCGAAAGAAGTACCTATGTAAGGACAGATCTAATTGGCGTTCCGTTCTCTCTGCCTACCCCACTTGGGATACAGCGTGAGGGAATAGATAGATAGCTATGACAAAAAATATTATAATTATACAGGAATATGAATAAGAGATTTTTTTTTTTATTCATAAAAGATATATTATCTGGGTTTTGTTATAAACCCAAATACAACCTTATACGCCTTTCACACTAAGCTAAAAGTTTGTGCCGTGAAAGGGGAGTTTGCCGGCACCTGAGATCGAACCACGGACCCCTTGTTCTGAAGGCCGAGACTCTACCCCTAGGCTACCGACGAACTCGTATATATATCTTATAAATAAAAATCGATTGACCATGTATGTCATTCCATAACTTGAGAACGGCTGAACCAACTTGGCTAATTCATTTTTTGGTATGTTCGTAATTATCAGGACGCTGTTTATATAAAAGAAAATTTTTGGAAAATCAAACGGAATAGTCGGAAATTTGGATTGTATTTTTGTATGAAAATGCCGTTTGTATGCATTGATCTAACATGTTAACACTAGATATGACAGGACGAACAAAATTTGTGTCGCAAAATCGAATGCATCTAACTTTTTGTTGAACAGGGTTGTGAATACTTCCGAAAAATAATATTTATTTATTTATACAATGAACGGCATAGGCTTTTGAAACAATATACAATAAAAACAACAATATATAGAGAAAAACATTATTATAAAAGTATCTACACATACACATTAGCATGAGTGCAAGGCAAAATAATTTAGCAACTACCTAGTAATGTAGTAATATAAAACAAATAATAATAATAAATATGATGGTTAGAGTATAGATACACAATTAAACAAAATAAAGATATAGGTATATTTTTTTATTTATTCAATATACGGCAATTGCCTTTTACAAAAAATAATATTACAAGATAAAAGAGTTATGTTGAGACATCAATTTTATTCCACCACTTTTCCTGTCTTTTTCAAGAAACGTTTTCCCTTTTTTGTATCGTAGAAGTAATTTTCTTTAAAATGATGAGAACATATTATAGTAGTATGATTATTTGGTAGCCAGGAATGTCCTTGCGTTCGTCTTGAAAGAATTTTTATAAATTTAAAATGAATGAGTAGGTATCAACTTAAAAAAATAAATTAGTACCAAAGATATATGTATATTAGTACCTACATATTATATTACGTACAGCAGATAATTTATAAACAAATCTGAGTTAAATATAATTGTTCAACATATATGAATTTTATTTTTTTACACTATACCAGTGATTCCTAAAGTGGTCCAGGTGGATCCCCACGGGAGACTCGACGGGGGTCTACGATGGCGTGACTAAAAATTGGGGGTGCACGAGTCGTAAGTGGGTGTCCACGAATCCATAGTTAAAGTATCGGATATTCGGTAAAAGCACCAGATATTGACATAAACAATATTCGGTACAAATACCCGGTACATTGTAAAAAAGGTACTGTGAGAAAATATTCTTTAAGAAAACCGAGGAATTTTTGAATTATGTCAGCAAGGCAATGAGGTGTCTAGGCTTTATATTCAGATTAGCATCCGACCTACGGTCGATTCAGTCTTATAGGCTACTATTTGTATCCCTCGTGAGACCTCTCTTGGAATACAATACAACTATATGGTCTCCTAATTATGCCATCCACAATAATAGTGTAGAGAGGGTGCAAAGAAAATTTCTGAGACTGATCAACTACAAAAAGGGAATCCCGGTTGAGGATGTAGACTATCCTGCGCTGATGGATGAGCTTGGTCTCCTCACCTTGAAAAGCCGAAGGATGCTGTTTGATCTCTGTTTCATGCATAAATTACTGAATGGCGCCATTGACTCTCCGGAATTGGTCGAGTTATTACAATTTAGTGTTCCTGCCAGGTTAACCAGACAAACTGTGACATTTCACGAATCTAATACTCGGAATAATTATGTTTATTATTCACCACTAATCCGAATTCACAGACTGGGGAATCTGGTAGGAGATCATAGTGATATTTTTGCTGACAGTTTCCCAAAATTCAAAACTGACGTTGTTAACTATTTAAAATTACAAAACTGACATAGGGCAATCGAGGTTTGAGTTCTGACTTTTTACAGTCTTATTAATAAACGTAGATTAAATTTCTAGAAGGAGATGAACCACCGATCAGACAAAAAACGTATTGATAAACGTTGATCAGCTTGAACCTAGTTTAAAAGTGGTTGATCCGCCTCTCGAGGTGGTTTAAGTAAGGTGATTTAAGTAAGGTGGTTCAAATCGGCGTCATCTGCCCGCCATGTTGGATTTTACGTCAGATGTTTGCTATGCGGGTTTACATGTACGTTTTGCAGTTATTTTACAATTTATCGGAGTTGGTTTGGGTTAAAAATACGCTTAAGTAGTATCCGAATGTGAATTTAATTCAATCAGTTGTTTTTCTTGTGATAATAGACACTTTTTTCGTGTGACAAAACACCAGTTTCTTAACCCATTACGACATAAGATCCCGTTTTTAGGATCTCAGTATTTTGTATAATTTTTGAGTATACATAAAGATATCTTTGTTTTTTTTTGGACCAATATGAAGCTAAATAAATTGGCAACTTCGTAGCGTCAATATATTTGGCAACAATGCATTGATTTCTTTGGAATAGCTAGTTGAATCCAAGATGGCCGCCAAGCGAGTTTACAGTGTGCGCGCTGGGTAAGAAATTTGATAAAAACTTATATTTTTTTGTTTATTATGAAAATAATATTAAAAGAGTGTCGAAATAAAAACATTCAGCTTTCATTTGATATATAACAATCAATGATTAACATTTTATATTTGTGCGTAATCTTCAGTTAGTTTTTGAGATCCTTTTTATAGGACGTTATGCATTCATGACACTTTGAGAATATACACTTAGTACCAACTAACGTTTCGCGCACGTCATTATTTTCAAAACTTCATTACTTTTTTTATATCTTTTTGCAAAACGATGAAATAATTGAATTGTGTATTATTTTAGTGCGAAAAATGTTAACATTTTATGTCAAGTTGGGATAGAAAATTTACAAAAAGTACATAACTATTGGAAATTCATTCAAATAAATTTACTTATTTATTTTACTAATTCATTCGTTTCTAATTTCGTTTTAATTTTCGAATTAACATTTCACTTCGTAATGTTCTTCTTTCCCTTGAAATCATTTCAGCTGCTTGATAATGATTTATTCATAGATATTTTATTTTTTTACCAGATTGAGTGTCGAAGAAATAATCAGTGAATTAGAAAGACAAGACACTGACAATAATTTTGAGTCAATTATTTATGCGATTCCGCCCGAAGAGACAGGTAATGATACAGACGAAGATTCGGATAAGAGTGATGATGAAAACGAAGGAGAAATGAATCATTTGGGATGGAGATTGCTGAATTCCGCTTGTGAAGTGCAAGTAGCTACATCCGCAGATCTTGAAGAAGAAGATTCCTTGATTCCACCGCCTACAAAACGTACGAGGACAGAGAGAAGATGGTTTAAAAAAGATCTTGAGTCTGATTTGCAAACTGTCTGCACTCCCGTTGGATCATCGGTTGAGGCAACCAAGTGCGAAACTCCGATCGATTTCTTTTCATTATTTTTCAACGAAGAGTTATTAGATCATATTTTACATGAAACTAATTTATATGCTAAAACGCAAAAAAATATTAATTTAGAAATGACTAAAGATGAATTGTTTGTCATAATTGGTGGACTTTTATTATCTGGATACGGAAAATATCCTAACAAGCGTATGTATTGGTCAAAAGAAGAAGATGTGCCACATATTTTAGCGAAATCTATGAGGTGTAATCGATTTGAAACAATACTTAGACATATTCATCTGAACGATAATTCTAAAATTGATAAGAACGATCGCCTATTCAAACTTCGACCATTTCTTCAGAAACTAAATGAATCATTTAGATATCACGGAGGGGTTGATGAAAATATCTGTGTAGATGAAAGTATGATTCCCTATTACGGCAATCACTACGCAAAGCAATTCATTCGAGGGAAACCCATCCGATTTGGTTTTAAAAATTGGGCTTTATGTTCAAGCGATGGGTATATGATGAATTTTCAAATATATACGGGAAAGGGGAATAACGAAAAGGTATTTGGTGTTGGAGGAGATGTTGTTGTATCACTATTGAATGACGGAAATATCCCAACAAAAGCTGGCCATAAAGTGTTTTTTGACAACTACTTCACTTCTTTGGATTTGATGAGTTACCTACGATCTATCGGAATTTGCGCTACTGGAACAATACGAGCTGATCGCACACAAAAATGTCCATTGGTCCATGTCACAGAGATGCGAAAAAGAAAAAAACGTGGTGATTATGATTACCGTGTAAGCGATGATGGGGTTATGTTGATTCGATGGAATGATAACAACGTGGTTACTATGGCTACGAACTTCCAAGAGCTTTCCATCCAGCCTGTAGATTGTTGGTCTCGAGAAAAAAAAGGCCTTATAAATATTTCTCAGCCATCGGTTGTGATGGCGTATAATCTAAACATGGGAGGTGTCGACAAAATGGATCAGCTCGTGGCAGCTTATAGGTCGAGAATGAGAATAAAAAAATGGTGGTGGCCAATTTTCGCTTATTTTCTGGATGTAACAATTGTAAATAGTTGGTTATTGGCAAAACGGTTAAAAAACTGCAGTCATTCAGACTGTTTGCTAAATTTTAGAAGGTATGTTGCGATCACGTTATTGAAAAAACATGGAATTGATTCCAATAAGGGACGGGTTTTTCCTAAGCCATTGACGAGCATACGCAATGATTGCACAAACCACTGGATTGTGGAAAATGAAAAAAATACGCAACGCCGCTGTGCTCATTGCAAAGGAAAAACTGTGTACGTTTGTGAAAAATGTTCAGTCGGACTTCATCCAAAATGTTTCAAAATTTACCATACATAAATAACATGAGTTAATTTTTATTTCACTGATTTACATATATTTTTTTTTCTATATAAATGTAAGTAAAATTCTAAGTTTATGTTTAGCTAAAGGTAATTCAAGTATTAAAATGTTATAAAATATATTCACACTTATATTATTTGAAAACTTAAAAATAAATAGATATATAAAAAACACAATGAGTAATATTTAATTTCTCTATATAAGACTGAAATGTAACATCTATGCATAACGTCCCGAAAACGGGACGCTCCAGATCTAAAAAAGTAAAATTAGTAAAAAAAAAAAAACTCATTTTAGGCATATTGAGGTAATGTTTTGTAAGTGTTGAAGAAATCGTAAAGAAATATGCAGGAATAAACCTTATGCAGTAATGGGTTAATTTGTTTTTTGATAGACGCATTTAATTGTTTCGTGACAGAGATACTTTTTTCCATGTTGTATGAAAGTTATATTGATTGATTCTGATGAGAATTATTCCTGTACATCATTTGAATGTAAAAGGGAAAGCAGAAAATAAAATTTTACTGATGGTTAGTAATGCATATTGTGCGCAGTGTTATGTTATACCCATATCACTGATTGTGTGTCAGATTATGATTTATTTGATAAATAAATAAAATGTCATTCCATTATTACATTTGCTTTTCAATTATACAAACCTTCCTCATCATATTTTATATTTCTGTGTATTTGGGTACAAAATGTCAGATGAAAAAACCAATACAGTGGAACCTCTCATAACGAGTATTCGCATAACGAGCAAAAGAAAAAGTGAAAAAGTTGCTCCCATAAAAATGGATAATTATTTGTCATAAATTCATATTTTTATTTAGGTACGTTTTTTTTTCTAATCTAAATTGTATTTTAAGTTGTAACACTCTTTTATAAGTAATTTTATTTGAATAAACTTTAATAAAAAAGTTCTCCAAGAATACCTACTTATTCTTTCGGCATGGAACGCATTATTGTATTTTACATTGATTTCTATAGAAAAAAATGTTTCGCATAACGAGTAAGAGTCTGGAACGAATTAAACTCGTTATGAGAGGTTCCACTGTAAGATAATTTTGACAGCCGCTTGTTTGTTTTGAATTTGTCTGTTTACCAGCGTCGTGTAACATGGCAACCAACATAATAGAGCGAATTTTCGAGTTGCCATATGAAATCTTTTATATAAAGTACAGATGTCTATGGTACGGATTAAATATTTTTATTAATAAAGAAAATTTGATCGGTGGTTCAAACGCTAATAGGCGGATCACGAAATCAGTGGTTCAACCATGGTTTGGCGGATTTTTATTAATAAGACTGATGTTTACTATTTTTAAGAATTTCTATTATGTTGACCCATATTAACTTTTTGACTATTTTGTTTGATCATTCTGACTGATAAATTTAATTTAATTTGATGAAAATGTTGAAATGCTTAATTCTGCTATATTGTGTATAATCATTTATTTGTTTTATACTAGTAATTTATGTTTAGAATCTATTTTTTTAATGATTTTTTTTATATCATCACATTCTATAACTTTTATTGAATTTCTGACTTATTTGTAACTTTGTGATTGTATTGTCTCTTTAATTATTTATATAATCAGTAGTTTTGATGTACCTAATTTATATAATTTATATTATTAATTCTTGACTTGTTTTTTAATTGTACGATGTGTTAATGTGAATTTGTATTGTATATATATATTAGTGATGTAACGAATATTCGCATTCGCATTCGCAAAAAAATATGCGAATGTTTTGCGAATATTATTTTAGTAATAAAGTATCTGGTCGACCAGCTGAGTCAACAACACACTTTCGTCTCACGTTCCCGCTCCGTTAGCGTTCGGGTGCAGACGATGTTGCAAGCAAGTGTCAATTTCGTTGCTAAGATACACAATAGTTACGAAAATTAACACTTTGGCGCACCATCGTCTGCACCCGAACGCTAGCGGAGCGGGAACGTGAGACGAAAGTGTGTTGTTGACTCAGGCCTCTGTTCCGTGTTGGCCGCATTTGTTGTATTGTTTCATGTGTTCGTTTGCTTGATGATGTTATTATTATTGGGAGAAGTATGCATTTGTGGGGATTTAATTTATATGTTTGTTTTAAGTATTGTACAACTGCTATGAGTATAGGGCCCTACAATAATTTTATATTCTATTTAGGGAATATTTATATTATACTACAAAGTGAACCACACTAAAGTATTCTCTCAGAATTTTCGGGGCTGATCGAGGAGTTTAGAGCAAACTTATTTGCAAATAATTATGATATAATTATTCTGACGGAAACTTGGCTAAATTGTGGGATATTTGATAGCGAACTTTTTCAAAACGAATATTCAGTTTACCGGAAGGATAGGGATTTCATGTTGAGTGGTAAAAGGGATGGAGGTGGGGTCTTAATTGCTGTGGATCGGACACTAGGATGTTCATCAACTCTTGTTTGGGATGATATTGGTGAAAGTTTTTTTACCAGTATTCGTTTTTCATCGGTAACACATAGTTTCATGGTAAAATGCTCATCGCTACTAAGTGTAGTATATATACCGCCTTCCACATCCTTAGATACTTAAAACATCTTTTTTAAAAGTATATCTGAACGTTTGATCAGCTATTACGACAAAACGGATATTAGTCTTATTGGAGATTTCAATATCCCAACAATCCAATGGAAAAAGACCCCGATGTTGAGTCAATCTTTGTTCCGTATTCTTATTCGGGTCCTGTTGCGCAGTATTTGATAGAATCTATATCTTTTCTCAATATTTTCAGTCTAACGGAGTTTATAACAGCAATCAAGTTATCTTGGATTTAGTTCTTTCAACTATTCCGTGTTCTGTTACCAGATGTGACTCTCCACTGGTTGGTAAGGATTCACACTATCCTTCACTGTTGATAGATTATGAGTTTGAAATTGCTGAGGATTTGTCTCAAAATATGATCCAGAAATTGATATACTTAAAGTCAAACTTTTCGGAAATAAATTTTGAACTACAAAGTGTTGATTGGGTCAGCGTTTTGGGAAACGGACCGGTGAATGAGATGGTTGAATCTTTTTATGGTTATGTTATTCCAATAATTGAGAAGCATACACCTTTGAAGAGGGTGGCACCTAATAATTTTCCCAAATGGTTCTCTAATAGAACTGTGTTGTTGTTTAAGAGAAAGTCCAAGGCTTGGCGTAATTGGAAGATGAACCGTAATGATTCTGACTACAATTTATTTTTTAACTAAGAGCTCAGTTGAAGTTGTCGCAGAATCACGATTATAGGTCTTTTATTAATAACACTGAGAAGTTACTTAAGGGCAATGTCAAGTCTTTCTTTTCGTTCGTGAATTCCCTTAAAGAATCTAGAGGCTATCTAAGGGTAATGGGTGACGGTGACCAGACTTCGAGCGATCCAGAGGGAATCGCGAACTTGTTTTCGTCGTTTTTTGGTTCTGTATTTTCACTGAATAATTTACATGATTCTAATACTGAAGAATCAGAAAATATTTTAACTAACTCATGTTTATCCACGGTTAATATCTTGAAATCTGATATTCATAAACGTTTATTAGGTATAGATGAGACAAAAGGAGTTGGCCCTGATGGTATAGCACCAATAATATTAAAGAGATGTGTAAGTCATTAAACCAAACCATTGTATCTGATATTTATTAGGAGTTTACAAGAAGGGTGTTTTCCATGCAAATGGAAGATGGCTAATATTACTCATTTGCATAAATCTGGCAGCAAATCGGACGTTCGTAACTACAGACCAATTTCAATTCACCTATTTCAAAAATATTTGAGGGTATTGTTCGTGAAGAAATGACTTTTTCCTGAAGCCGTATCTTCTTGTAGAGCAGCATGGATTCATGAGTGGAAGATCGACAGTAACAAATCTGTTTTTTTTTCTCAGCTATGGACAATCGTATACAGTTGGATGCCATTTATATCGGCTTTCAAAAGGCATTTGATAAAGTAGAACATCGACTTTTTTCAACTAAGGTGGATTGACTCATATATTTCTGATAGATTGATGACAGTTAAACTTAACGGTTACTCATCTGGCAGTGTCAGTGTTACATCTGGTGTCCCCCAGGGGTCTTCTTTGGGTCCTTTACTTTTCACGATATTCATAAACAACATAAAAAAGTGCTTTGACCACTCAGAGCTTCTATTATTTGCGGACGATTTAAAAATATACTGTCAAATTCAATTATTGTTTGACTATGAAATGCTTAACGAGGACTTGGAAAGACTACACGAGTACTGTAAAAGAAATAACTTGCACTTGAATCTGGAGAAGTGTAATCTGATCTCTTTTACCAAAAATAGAAACAAAATTCGATAAATTTACAATATCCATAATCATGATTTAAAAGAAGTAAATAAGATTAGAGATTTAGGTGTGGTGTTTGACTCTGAGCTTCACTTTGATGATCACGTGAACAAAATTATCGAAGAGAGCAATAAAATACTGGGATTTATTCTGAGATCTACAAAGTCATTTAGGTTATATGAATCGTATTTGTACTTGTACTAATCGTTGTTTCGCTCCAAGCTGGAGGACTGTTCCTCTGTATGGAATCCACATTTTAAAAAATATGTCGATCAAGTTGAGAGAACTCAGTCTAAATTCATTCGTTTGGTTAGGAAGAGATTGCATTATCCTGTATTTATTAAAGATTTGCCTAAATTGGAATTGTGAAGAGTTTTGCTGGATGCATGCAACCTGAGAAAAATATGCTTGTCCGAATACGATGTGCCTAATATTTTAGATAGGATTAACTTTAGAATGCTTCCTTTAACAAGATCTTGTTTTCCGTTCTACATTAAAAAACAAAAACGAATACTCAAGAAACCCTGTTTATAGAATTTTAAAGTGCCAATTACGTCAGGTTTGTGAGAAAGGCGCACAGCATCATTTGTAACATGTTCATACCATCTGACATCCAAAATCCTTCTAAGACACTTGTTTTCAAAGCTTAGTATCTTCCGCTCTTGAGCCTTGGTTAAGTGCCAAGACTCGCAGCCATATAGAAGGATTGGGATGATGCACGCATTGAACAAGCGACATTTTGTCCTGATGCTGAGTCCAGACGCCTTCCAAACTTTGTTCATGTTGTTGAAAGCCCCGCTAGCTGCTCCTATACGGATTGGTAATTCCGACCGGAGATCACCCTCTGGCGTTATGGTTGCTCCCAGGTACCTGAATTTACTAACCTGCGCCGGCGCACCCAGCAGAGACCTGTAATCTCCGTAATACAAGAGAGACGATGGTCCTGGCTGGAACATGTTTTGAGAATGCCCAATGATAGTTGGCCAAAAAGAGCACTGTTCTTCCGTCCGCAGGGGTTCCGTAGGCCCGGGCGTCCCTCTTTCACAATACACCGTTCCTATGACAACGATATCAGAGCGCAAGGAATGTCGTGGGAAGAGGTGACGCAATTGGCACAGAGACGCTCTGAATGGAGGAGGCTGGTTTCTGCCCTGTGCTCCCGAGAGGAGCGTTGAGGGCGATGATGATGATGATGATTGTGAGAAAGGAGAGTTGAGAGTAGAATAAGATGAAATAAATATAAAAAAATGTATGTGTTTGATAAAATGTGAAGTGTTTGGGATAGTATTTATTTTTTAGTCTGTTTTTTAAATTTTTGATTTTTCTTTTTCTAGAGTTTTTTTTTTTGTATTGTTATTGCATACATCAGTGAAGTGTGAATGTGTTTGTGCGAATGAATGTATAATGTGTGCGAAATTGGGTGAGCGGATGTATTGTGAATTAATGTATTGTGTGTAAGATTTTCTATAATATTGTTTTGTGTGTGCTGAAAAGTGTGCACTGTTTCGATGTAAGACTATTGGAATGATTTTGTCGCTTACATGTTTATATTTATATGTGTTTCATCTGTTGTGTACCATGTAAATGAAGAAAAAAATCAGTAATTCGGTGAAAGTACCGGATACTTACCCGGTACATTGTGGAAAAAGGTACTGCAAGAAAATATTCTTTAAGAAAACCGAGGAGTTTTGAAATATTTCAAATTCCTATACCGTTTTGAAGTCAATATTCAACAAATATTCGCATTTGCATTCGCATTCGCGAATATCCAAAATCACACATTCGTTACATCATGTAACGAATATTCGCATTCGCATGCGAATATTCGCATATTTCAAAGTATTCGCATTCGCATTCGCAAAAAAATATGCGAATGTTTTGCGAATATTTTTATTTTACATAAACTCACGGCATAAGCCTATTACATGTTAAAATACACATATACAAATACCTACAAATTAAACAGTGACAAATATCATTAAATACTAGAACATTAAAATTAAGAAACCAAATGATCAACAGTAAACAGAGAACCAATTTTAGTAATAAAGTATCTGGTCTGTTCCGTGTTGGCCACATTTGTTGTATTGTTTCCTGTGTTCGTTTGCTTGATGATGTTATTATTATTAGGAGAAATATGCATTTGTGGAGATTTAATTTATATGTTTGTTTTAAGTATTACAACTGCTATGAGTATAGGGCCCTACAATAATTTTATATTCTATTTAAGGAATATTTATATCGACTGTGCTCAGGACAAAGGCATCAAACCACAATTTTGACAAAAGTCATTTTATGTTTTAAAGTCAATCATTTGTGTCTTTTACACATTCTGGCAAAAGCATTCAATTCCCAAATGTCTAGTTTTTATAAAAAATGCAAAATATTTTTTTTTAGCTAGGGCTTAATTGCAAATATCCAATAGGACAAAGGACTCAAACAGCATGAGTTTCATTATTAACACCAAAAAAATTCATCCAGACATAATTTTACGGCGAGGTAAAAGGCATCAAACCACATAACCCCAAACATGCGACATACATATCTCTTTAACATGTTGCTAAAGTTTGTCAGGACAAAGGATTCAATCCACATTTTTGTTAATTTTTTGCTTATAACTTGTTAATTTCTGAATATTTTCTCTTAAATTTTTATGTCATAATAAAAAAACTACATTACAAAAAGTTGGTAAAATAATAATGACAATAATTTGAAATTTTCTTTATCCTACAGTTTTTTGCTTCTCCTATAAAATTTGACCAATGTGGTTTGAATCCTTTGTCCTGAGCACAGTCGATATCATACTACAAGGTGAACCACACTAAAGTATTCTCTCAGAATTTTCGGGGCTTGAAGACTAAGATCGAGGAGTTTAGAGCAAACTTATTTGCAAATAGTTATGATATAATTGTTCTGACGGAAGCTTGGCTAAGTTGTGGCATATTTGACAGCGAACTTTTTCAAAACGAATATACAGTTTACCGCAAGGATAGGGATTTCATGTTGAGTGGTAAAAGGGATGGAGGTGGGGTCTTAATTGCTGTGGATCGGACACTAGGATATTCATCCACTCTTGTTTGGGATGATACTGGTGAAAGTTTTTTTTTACCAGTATTCGTTTTTCATCGGTAACGCATGAAAAAATGCTCACCGCTACTGGGTGTAGTATATGTATATACCGCCTTCCACATCCTTAGATACTTAAAACATCTTTTTTTTAAAGTATATCTGAACGTTTAATCAGCTATTACGGCAAAACGGATATTTGTCTTATTGGAGATTCCAATATCCCAACAATCCAATGGTAAAAAGACCCCGATGTTGATTCAATCTTTGTTCCGTATTCTTATTCGTGTCCTGTTGCGCAGTATTTGATAGAATCTATATCTTTTCTCAATATGTTTCAGTCTAACGGAGTTTATAACAGCAATCAAGTTATCTTGGATTTAATTCTTTCAACTATTCCGTGTTCTGTTACCAGATGTGACTCTCCACTGGTTGGTAAGGATTCACACTATCCTTCACTGTTGATAGATTATGAGTTTGAAATTGCTGAGGATTTGTCTCAAAATATGATCCAGAAATTAATATACTTTAAGTCAAACTTTTCGGAAATAAATTTTGAACTACAAAGTGTTGATTGGGTCAGTGTTTTGGGAAACGGACCGGTGAATAAGATGATTGAATCTTTTTATGGTTATGTTTTGCCAATAATTGAGAAGCATACACCTACATATGAAGAGGGTGTCACCTAATAATTTTCCCAAATGGTTCTCTAATAGAATTCTGTTATTGTTTAAGAGAAGTCTAAGGCTTGGCGTAAGTTGAAGATGAACCGTAATGATTCTGACTACAATTTATTTTTTCAACTAAGAGCTCAGTTGAAGTTGTCGCAGAATCACGATTATAGGTCTTTTATTAATAACACTGAGAAGTCACTTAAGGGCAATGTCAAGTCTTTCTTTTCATTCGTGAATTCCCTTAAAGAATCTAGAGGCTATCCAAGGGTAATGGGTGACGGTGACCAGACTTCGAGCGATCCAGAGGGGATTGCAAACTTGTTTTCGACGTTTTTTGGTTCTGTATTTTCACTGAATAATTTGCATGATTCTAATACTAAAGAATTGGAAAATATTTTAATTAACTCATGTTTATCCATGGTTAATATCTTGAAATCTGATATTCATAAACGTTTATTAGGTATAGATGAGACAAAAGGAGTTGGCCCTGATGGTCTAGCACCAATATATTAAAGAGATGTGTAAGTCATTTAACCAAACCATTGTATCTGACATTTATTAGAACACCTTGCTGCAGGAGGCAATCTAGACTATGGGACATGGAAAACCCTAAATCGACTGAGATCTGGTGTAGGAAACTGCCGCGACAATAGAGAACGATTGGGCTTCCTACAGGACGAATCCGGAGCGTGTGACTGTGGTGCAGCACAGACTATGCCACACTTGTTGGAGTGTCCATTGTGCCCTGTCACTTGCACTATGGAGGATATTTTTGACGCATCTCCACCTGCTGCGCGTTTTGCGCAGTACTGGAAATCAGTTTGATGGGTTTTTTCTCTGGGTTTTGACACGATAAATAAATTAGGAGTTTACAAGAAGGATGCTTTCCATGCAAATGGAAGATGGCTAGTATTATTCCTTTGCATAAATCTGGCAGCAAATCGGACGTTCGTAACTACAGACCAATTTTAATTCTATCACCTATTTCAAAAATATTTGAGGGTATGGTTCGTGAACAAATTACTTTTTTCCTGAAGCCGTATCTTCTTGTAGAGCAGCATGGATTCATGAGTGGAAGATCGACAGTAACAAATCTGATTTTTTTTCTCAGCTATGGACAATCGTATACAGTTGGATGCCATTTATATCGGCTTTCAAAAGGCATTTGATAAAGTAGAACATCGACTTTTTTCAACTAAGGTGGATTGACTCATATATTTCTGATAGATTGATGACAGTTAAACTTAACGGTTACTCATCTGGCAGTGTCAGTGTTACATCTGGTGTCCCCCAGGGGTCTTCTTTGGGTCCTTTACTTTTCACGATATTCATAAACAACATAAAAAAGTGCTTTGACCACTCAGAGCTTCTATTATTTGCGGACGATTTAAAAATATACTGTCAAATTCAATTATTGTTTGACTATGAAATGCTTAACGAGGACTTGGAAAGACTACACGAGTACTGTAAAAGAAATAACTTGCACTTGAATCTGGAGAAGTGTAATCTGATCTCTTTTACCAAAAATAGAAACAAAATTCGATAAATTTACAATATCCATAATCATGATTTAAAAGAAGTAAATAAGATTAGAGATTTAGGTGTGGTGTTTGACTCTGAGCTTCACTTTGATGATCACGTGAACAAAATTATCGAAGAGAGCAATAAAATACTGGGATTTATTCTGAGATCTACAAAGTCATTTAGGTTATATGAATCGTATTTGTACTTGTACTAATCGTTGTTTCGCTCCAAGCTGGAGGACTGTTCCTCTGTATGGAATCCACATTTTAAAAAATATGTCGATCAAGTTGAGAGAACTCAGTCTAAATTCATTCGTTTGGTTAGGAAGAGATTGCATTATCCTGTATTTATTAAAGATTTGCCTAAATTGGAATTGTGAAGAGTTTTGCTGGATGCATGCAACCTGAGAAAAATATGCTTGTCCGAATACGATGTGCCTAATATTTTAGATACGATTAACTTTAGAATGCTTCCTTTAACAAGATCTTGTTTTCCGTTCTACATTAAAAAAAAACAAAAACGATTGCAGACTCAAGAAACCCTGTTTATAGAATTTTAAAGTGCCAATTACGTCAGGTTTGTGAGAAAGGAGAGTTAAGGGTAGAATAAGATGAAATAAATATAAAAAAAAAAGTATATGTTTGATAAAATGTGAAGTGTTTGGGATAGTATTAATTTTTAGACTGTTTTTTAAATTTTAAAATTTTTGATTTTTCCTTTTTAAGA
This sequence comes from Athripsodes cinereus, assembly GCA_947579605.1. Taxonomy (NCBI): domain Eukaryota; kingdom Metazoa; phylum Arthropoda; class Insecta; order Trichoptera; family Leptoceridae; genus Athripsodes; species Athripsodes cinereus. The sequence goes on along the minus strand of OX388307.1, from coordinate 23,571,478 downwards.
GTTTTTTTGTATTGTTATTGCATACATTAGTGAAGTGTGAATGTGTTTGTGCGAATGAATGTATTAGGTATGTGTGCGAAATTGGGTGAGCAGCGATTTGTAATAGGAATGGGTGATTGGATGTATTGTGAATTAATACCTATATTATGTGTAAGATTTTCTATAATTGTTTTGTGTGTTATTGCTGAAGTATGCACTGTTTCGATGTAAGACTATTGGAATGTTTTTGTCGCTTACATGTTTATATTTATATGTCTTTCATCTGTTGTGTACCATGTAAATGAAGAAACAAATCAGTAATTCGGTGAAAGTACCGGATACTTACCCGGTACATTGTGGAAAAAGGTACTGCGAGAAAATATTCTTTAAGAAAACCGAGGAGTTTTGGAATATTTCAAATTCCTATACCATTTTCAAGTCAATATTCGCATTCGCATTCGCGAATGTCGGCATGAAATATTCGCATTCGCATTCGCGAATATCCAAAATCAGACATTCGTTACATCACTAATATATATATATATATATATATATATATATTTATCCAACCTCACTATCCAGCTCATGTGCTTTTAAGACACTTTTCTAGATCAACCTATCACATGAAATATATAAGGTGCTGAGGGAATTGCGATGGTACTATTTTCATAGTGACGTTTCAATCATGGATAGGTATCTATATATTCCACATAAAAACTATATACGAAAAAAAAAACAAATTGCGTTTTGTGTGCATGTCTCCATCAGATATTTTCTTGATCACGCAACGTTGCCAAGCGTATGAGGAATAAGTACTTGTTATTCCTTCCAAGGCCAAATGTTCATCTATCTCGTTCTTTCTTTATTCCTTACTCGCACTTTGAGTATCGCTTATTATAGATAGTTCGAACAGACATAATTTTGTAAAAACGATTTAGGTACACAATGAATAATACGCGCAGTAGGTAAATTCCTCAGGGAACACAAGGAGACAAAAGGTTACCGTAGTTTGACGATGAAACGGTTCCTATAAATTTATATTTAATCTAATTTGGCAAATCTAATTAAAATGATAAATGTAGGTTTAATACATTAATAAAATTATTTATTATTACACGCTTTAATTATATTTGACGCGGTCTTATTATTATTTATTATATGCTCAATGTGGGTAATAGTTTATGAAGGACTTGGTTGACTAGAAGAAATTGCTTAAATACAATAAGTCTACCAGCTATATTGACACCTTTGTATAGAATAATGTAGCAAAAAAGGTTTGCCGCGGCAGACAAACACTGTGTGGAAGATCATACAAAACGTCCTCTCTGCGGCAATACTTATTTATTTATTCACGTACGCTGATGATTTTATTCACCAATGAAGATGCATGCCTTTACAATAAATTATACATCATAAATCATAACAAAACATAAGGTTAAACTTTGTGTTTTCATGTGGTAAATTGAGTTTCCATTGCCAATTTAAAGTTGATTTTCTTAAAACCTATGGATCCTAATATTTTCAAAAAAATTGTAATCCTCCATTGAAGTATTCTCAATATTTCGCAATAAAAAAAAAACAAAAAATTACTTCCTTCATCCCAAAAAAAAAACTTTTTTATAGCCTGTCGTTACTTTTATTCGTGTTAAGGTAGAATTTAATTGCTAATATTTACAACTTTATGCATAGAATGGGATCTGTTTGTGTCGAATACCTTTTTTAGACATAAGGATATTCATTTATTTACATGGGAGAGAGGAAATGAGAGATCGTTGATTGATTATGTATGTATCGACTCTAATCTTCGAAAAAATACCACTGATACCCGGGTCTATAGGGGTGCTGAGCTGGGAACAGACCATTTTCTTGTTGTAACAAGAATATGCTTGTTCTCGGGCTGGCGATCTATGATAAATCAAGTTCAAAAAACTAAGAGGATTAGAGTCGAAAAGTTGAATGACGGGGAGTGCAGAGAGAAGTATGAAAGAGAAACAAGAGAGAAATTAGATGTACATGAAAGTGATAGTTTGACTGTAGATGATAGATGGAATGTGATGAAACGTGTGCTAGTGGACTGTGCGAAAGATATTTGCGGAGAAGCTGTAGTTGGCAAAAAGAAAGGAGACGCGTGGTGGGATAAAGAGGTGAAGGATGCAGTTGTGAGAAAGAAGAATGCGTGAAAGGACATGTTAGCTTAACGTAATCTAGATCAGGTGAGGAAAGAGTGTACTAAAGAAGCATACAAGGAATGTAAAAGAGAAGTGAAGAAAGTTATAAAAGAAAAGAAGAAATTATTGGAAGAATCAGAATGTAAGAAACTGTCGGAAAGTATAAAAGGAAATATGAAAATATTTTGGAAGGAAGTGAAACGAAAGAGATGTAAAAATGAGGTGAATAGTATGAATGTGATTAAAAGTGAAGATGGATGTATGCTGATGAATGATGATGAAGTTGTGAATAGATGGAAAGAATAGTTTGAACAGCTGTATGAAAGTGGAAGTGGGAGTTCAAACCAGTATTTTGAAAATGGAAATGAAAGTATGGAAGAGGAAATAACTATGGATGAGATCAAGAGTGCGCTGAAAAAAGCGAAGAACGGTAAAGCTGTTGGGTATGATATGATTTCCGCCGAATTTGTCGGGCTAAGTGGACGGAGAACTCTTGAGTGGTGCTATACACTATTTAATCAGTGCTGGAGGGAAGGCTATACGCCGGATGACTGGCGTAGAGCTGTGATCTGCCCTTTATATAAGGGGAAAGGGTCTAGACTCGAGTGCGGGAGTTACCGGGCCATTAGCTTACTTAGTTCGGTGGGGAAGCTGTATGGAAGAGTGCTGATTGAGAGAGTGCGAAGAGTAACTGAGACGAATGTGTGGGATGTGCAAGGTGCCTTTCAGAATGGAAGAGGATGCGTAGACCAGATCTTCTCTCTTCGAATGGTGACAGAGTAGCTTCTTGAAAAGCATCAAAAGCTGTTCTGTGCCTTCGTTGATTTGGAGAAGGCGTATGACAGAGTGGAGCGAGAAAAATTATGGCGTGTGCTGTCGATGTGTGGGGTGAATGACAGGCTAATACGTGCCATAGCATCCTTATATACGGGAAGCTCTGCCTGTGTCAGGGTGAACAACATTCTCTCGGAATGGTTCACTCTGACTAAAGGAGTAAAGCAAGGGTGTGTCATGTCGCCATGGCTGTTTAACTTATACATCGATCATTGTATTAGGCCACTGAAAGAGATGAATGTAGGTATTGATTTGAATGGGATGAATGTACAAGCGTTAATATTTGCTAATGATTTAGTATTGATGGCTGAGAATGAGAACGATCTACAGAAAATGATGTCATGTGTGTACGAAAATTGTGCAAGTAATGGACTGATGATGAATGCAAAGAAAACGAAAGTCATGGTTTTTGAGAGACAGAAAGAGAGGACTGAATGCCAGGTAAAGATTGGTGATGAAATGTTAGAACAAGTGGATGAATGTGTGTATCTAGGTAGTCTATTTACAAGAGATGGAAGATGCGAAAAAGACATTGAAAGGAGAAAGGTTGCGGGTAACAGGGTGAATGGCGCGCTTAGACCGATAGTTGCGAACAAGAACATTTCCATTGCAGCTAAAAGGTTGGTGCACTCTGCTATCCTAGTCCCGACAATTATGTATGCAAGTGAGACCTGGACGTGGCTTAAGAAGGATGAAAGTAGTATAAATGCAGTTGAAATGACATCGTTGAGAAAGGGTACTCGGAGACGTGGTCGCCCGAGAATCAAATGGCTAGATCATGCTAACCAGATCCTTAAGGATGGACACGTCCGGAATACATTGAATAGAAGAACATGCATGAGGAACTGTATGAATGTAACGGAGGCGAGAAATGTGTGCAAAGACAGAAGCGTGTGGCGCTCGATCCTTTCTGCCTACCCCGTAAGGGAAGCGGCGTGATGGTATGTATGTATGTATGTATGTATATTTACAACTTTATCAAAAGTAACAAATATTAATACATCCTCGTTGTCTTGAACGTATTATAAATTATATGTTTGGCTAGGTGCCTTTTGTCTTACGTAAAATTATTCCGCATTTTGGACGGCACAGCAGCACGCAGTTTAATAATATTACTTAAAACTGTGAAAATATTAACACTTTATCAAAAGGATCAAATATTAATACGTACTTGTTGCGTTAGACATTATATAAATAATATAAATTTTACTAAGAGCCGCTTTACTAACTACACAAAGTATTATGTTGAGATCTCATGACCATGATCATTTTGTACAGAGTGTCTCGTATCATGCTTTTATCGTTTTGTCTCGAATTGCCATTTGTGTGATAAGGCTGTTTGTATTTTGCATAGGAAAGAGGAAACAGTTATAAGTTGCGTAGAATGTTATTCCATAGAAAATATGAACATAGAAGAACAACAGTCATAATTTATTTTTAATTTCAAAGTTACGAGTTTAGACACCTATTGTTTTTAATCATTCTATTTTACCTTATATTTATGTCTTTATGCTTTGTTGCGCTATTCACGATAATTGATTGATTCACGATAATGATCGTGATTGAGTTTATTCCTTATCGCTCCATATTAAATGTATCTAAATGATATCTTTATTATGTTGGTTACCGTGTTAATTGTAATATTTCTATAAAAAAATAGATTTCATCTTTGTTCTCCATATTAAATGTACCTAAATGATATTTATATTACGTTTGTGATTGTGTTAATTGAAATATTTCGGTCGTTTTTGACATTTTTGAGGTTTTAATAAATGTCAATTATTTATATACATATATGTTTTGACCTTTACTTATGTTTTAATATTTCAATTTATCTTTGTGCTCTTGTATGTAAATTGTATATTTTTTTGTGACTTTTAATTGATAGATAATAATAAAAGTGTTTTTAAATTCAGCCACACGTTTTTTTTAACCCGGTTGAAAATTGAAAACGTGATTTATTTATTGTTTTTGAATTTTGAAAAAGCCATAGCAATTAAACCTTAAATATGTTATAAAATACAGTATCTATAGGTAAAACTTTGTGATAAATCTATATAAAAATAAGAAAAGTATTTGGAATTGTTTACAAAATTAAATATTATTAAAATGAAATAAATTATTTAACATCCTGTATTACAAGTGTCGAACACGACTCATGCACACCACTACACATACAAGTAGGTACAATTCGTTGTCGCAGACAGGTTCACACTTGTCTTAGCGGTTGCTGTCTCGTCATTCTATATCAGAAAACGCATGGTTCCAGAAAAAAAAAAAAAATGATATGTTTTTCAAATAATGTACATATGTTATAGATATCAATCGATTCCTAATAAAATTCCCTACAAGATGACATAAATAAAGTTTTGATTCATCAAGTCATATGCTTGATATTTATAAATAAAGTTAGCGGTAAACTGAATTTACCACATGGGGCCGAACGTTTTGTTTTCAATACGGTACGTTAAGGGTTAAGAAGGATGAAAGTGGTATAAATGCAGTTGAAATGACATCGTTGAGAAGGATGTGTGGTGAAACCCTGATATATAGAGTACGAAACAGTGCGATACGAGAAGAATGTGGAGTGAAAGTTGGTGTAGTCACCAGGATGAATGTAAATAAACTATGTTGGTTTGGGCATGTGGAGAGAATGAATGAGGACAGAGTGACAAAGAAGATTTACATGGCTGAGAGAAAGGGTATTCGGAGACGTGGCCGTCCGAGGATCAAATGGCTGGAGCATGCTAACCAGATCCTCAAGGACGGACACGTCCGGAGTACATTGAATAGGAGAACATGCATGAGGAACTGTATGAATGTAACGGAGGCGAGAAATGTGTGCAAGGACAGAAGCGTGTGGCGCTCGATCCTTTCTGCCTACCCCATAAGGGAAGCGGCGTGATGGTATGTATGTATGTATTATTATTATTTGGGACGTTTCTATTTATTTTATTTACTTTATTTATTTTTTTCGTTACACAATTTTTATTATTTTTTAATTAACATAGTATAATAAAGATGAGGCTTGCCACCCATCCTGAATGTCTTAAATATTTACGGCACAGAGAGGACAATCTGCATGTGTATAGCATGCAGTGAGTCTGCTGGCTACCCCACTTGTGGGAAATGCCGTGTTGGTATAGATAGATAGATAGTATAATAAAATTCTTAAATCCCATTACAGTGTTACCTTAAAATCTTTTTTTTTTTTTAACGCGGCGGCTGAATTGCCATCCACACTTCTCAGCATTATACAGCCAGAAAAGTCTACATATGAAAATTCATGTTCATATATAAACTCAACAGCCTAATGCCGGGAAAAATTCACCTATCCAGATATCGAGGATATCAAAGGATTAGGCTCATAACGCGGGTCTAAAATACCAGCATTGTGCCTGAAATATCTGTTTTTAAAAAATTTCTTACAATATTGCAAGTATTTATTATTATGGATTTTTGTATTTTTAATTAGCTAAAGCGACTTAAGAATTAACATATTCAACAATTAGATCTAGATAATTTACAGTTTAATGTGCAAGATTTATTAATGTAAATAATAGAGGATAATATCAAATAATATGTTTAAACAGTGAGCACTGGGAATATGGTGAGAGTAGGAGAGAGGAAAGGGAGGGTTACATTCTTAGTAATTTAATAATAGTAATCGTAATAATAATAATAAAAATACAACAAACAGATTTATAATAATGATATATAATACGCTTACAGTAGACAGGTCGCCATAGGTAGAATTATTTTTATTTATTGTTTTACTGGAATTTGTGTAAGATTTTATTGACTGAGTTTATGAATGGGTTTTTGGCAGTATTGAAAATGTCGAGTTAATTGAAGGAAGTGTTATATGTTTCGTAAATTCTATTTAGTGCAGTGTTTCGGGCGTAATTTGTGTTTCTATATGAAAGAGTGCTTGTGTGTGTGTGTGTGTTTCTTTGAGGAACTCTGAGTTTTATGGTAGAGGTCAAGAATTGTGAATCTATATTGTTGTGAATTATGTCATGAAGAAGTCGAATATCAGCTGAGATTCGCCTTTTTTCTAAGGTGTGTATCCCGTGGAAGTTTGCAGATTCAGAATGTGTTTGAAACCGCACTCGTGCTTTGTAGTTCAAATATTTGACAAGTTTATTTTGTATTTTGTCTAGTCTCATTTTGTAGGTGATCTGGTGAGGATACCAGAGAGGAGAGGCGAATTCTAATATGCTTTTGACATATTATGCAAAGTAAACAGTTTTTATAGTGGAAATTTTCTTAAATGGTTTGCAGATCCGTATTGTGAAACCAAGCATCCTGTTAGCCTTATCGATTATATGGTTTATATTGTGATCAAGCTGCATCTTGCTGTCTAAGATGACACCAAGATCGCGGACTTTGTTAGTATGTGCAATGGTTATGTTATCTATAGTGTAATTGTATTTTATAGGTTGGTAGTTTCTAGTGAATGTAATTTTTAAGCATTTAGATATGTTATTGATTAGTTTATTATTGGTGCAGTATGCGCTTAATCTATCTAGATCTGACTGAAGTTTCTGACAATCGGATGTGTTTTTGATTGGTAAAAATATTTTCATGTCATCTGCATATGATAAAAATTGCGAGTGTTTGAAGCAGTTACCGATGTCCGAGTTTGCAAAAAGTAATAGTCTCAATTGGATACCTTAATCGTGAAAGTTGGAAAGGCGGAATTGGTGAACGTTGTCCTAGGACTCCAAAGTGTACACTTAAGCCAGCCATAAGCCAATTCGTAAGCGTTGGGACGCCTTCCTCCTAATTCCGATTTAAATTTGCACAATGTTGATACATTGTGCAATTATGGTCTCCGATTGAGATTTTTCAGAAGTATAAATAGCATCCACTTGAGTTCCTCTTTCCATTTCCTTATATACGAAATCGGTAAATTTAGTGAGATTGGATATTACTGATCTTTTTCTTAGAAAACCATGTTAAGCTGATGGGATGCATTTGCAGACAGTTGAATATATCTGGTCGTATATTATTAGTTCAAACATTTTGCTGAAAATCGGGAGAATGGATATGGGTCGGTAATTTTGTGCATTATTTTTAGGTCCACTTTTGTGAATAGGAATAATATTTTCTACTTTCCATACCTGCGGAAAAACGCCCTCTGAGATGGAGCGTGTGAAAATTTTACACACAGGGTAAGATATTGTTTTAGTGCAATTAACGGCAAACATTGGTGGGATTAAGTCGCTTCCAGATCCTTTGTTAACATTAAGGTTTTTGAGATATTTTTCGACTAGAGTTTTGTCTATCTTAACAGTTGTTATGTGATCAGTGTATGGGCGGTTGTTCTCCGATATATCACGATGGGGCTTCGATGTGGTATTCACGACAAAAACTGATTTAAAGTAATCCGAGAACATTTCGGCAATACTTTGACCGTCCGTTGCGATTTCTCCGTTCAGATGAATTTCATTCGGTATGGATGTTGAATTATTTTTATGCTTTAGGTATGTCCAGATTCGTTTGGGATCACTATTGATCAGAGGCGGCTCGTAGCTAAATATTAGGCAGTGCATATTTATTCGTAGGCATTTATCTATTACTTTAACTATATTTTCCTATTCATTATTATTTTCTTTTACTTGTAAACGCGGCAAAAACGACAGTTTGACGACGCGCAACACAACAAACCTAATACCGCATAGCAATAATTTGGCCTAACATTGTAGGTACGTAAGTAAAATTACGTTAAAAAAAGTCACTACGTTTGTACATTATTTTCGATCATTTGGAATAAAACCTTGTTAATTACGCATGTTTTAAATTAACTCATATTATGAACTCGCGTCGGCAATGCACGGAAGTAAGCTTTTGTCTCTCTCTCTAACGCATGTCTTACCCAATCAAGCGCAATCTGTCTCGCTCATGTCACCGTTTGAGTACGATTATAATATTTTTTTCTTCAAATAAGGGTTCGGACCCAACTATGACGGCACAGTCATTTCCCACGGCATTAAGGTTCAAAATCGCATGATAAAATGGTGAAAATGTTTTTTTTTTCCATTTTTAGGGGTTAATTTTGCTTTAATCAAAAAATTTTACGGTTATTCTTTAGATTTTAATGCATATTATCAGTACAAAAAAAAAATACCCCGCGACTTTCGGGAAACGAGTAAACGTCTCTCGGAAAAAAGAACAGAGGTGCTTTTCAAAAAAAAATTGAGAAATCTATACAAGATAAAAAAAATCTTTTACGTTTATTCCCTTTGTGACTTACTGATACCTCAGTACTATGAAAATAATTTGCTTAGGTACTTCAATAATCAAAGCTGATACCTAAGCAAATTATTTTCGCACAAGTATTGGATCCTGGATTGGCCACAACATCAGGCACCCAGGACTACTCATCGCCATCGCGGAGGGTAAGACCGAGGGAACAAATGGCAGAGGCCGACCAAGAGACGCATATATGGACCAACTGAAGAGGGACATGAACTGTGGCTCATACGTAGAGCTTAAAAGACTGGCTGAGAATAGGGAGGAATGGAGAAGAAAAACCAAACTCGTTGCAGACCAATCCAATGGATTGTAACTAAATATAATTATATATTGGATCCTAGCTCCTAGCGTTGTCCACCATGAGGGGTAATTGAATGAGGTATGAAGTGGCGGGGGAATCTTTCGTGCCGAATCGCTTCTGCCGTCGCGTCGTGTCTTTCTGCCGTCTTATTAAATGTACCTTCGTTGTGTAGTGTAGCTGTGTTGTAACCGCGGAGATATTTTTAATAAAAATGAGTTTTAGTGCCAGAACCCGCAAATTAGTGCAATTGTCACAAATTTCCAAATCAGGTTAGTGTTATAATTATATGTATATTGATATGAATTTATTTATATTTATTATTTTCGTCGCTACATATCAAATATGGTCTACGTGACGAATCATACATTTTGAGATAATGAGAAAAAACTGTTTTAAACAAGCATGTGAAGCTGTACACTGATCCAAAGTAGAAAAAATATAACAATTTTTTACTTATTATTCATATGAGAATACATTTCTATAATATACGATTTTTTGAAAAATGCGTCACATGTTCCGTTTTCTATGGGGAGTTTATAGAAAAGAGCACATAGCCCGAATTTGACATTAACTGCCAAGATGAGTTTGACTCTACATCATCAAGTAATTACATATTATAATATTGCTGCATATATTATATCAAATGTTTTTTTTTTTTTTTTTTTTTTTTTTTTTTATTTTATTTTAAGCAAACAAACAGTTAAACAGAATACATTACAAGATATAAGTTACATAATAAGTAAACCAAAACAGTTTGCAGTAATATTACAAGTTTTTAGTTGACATATAATCTTAATTCTAAAAATGGAAAAGTGCTTTTATTTAAAGTTAGTATGTATGATTCTTAACAAGACTAAGTATCTTATATTTGTAGAGAAAAATTAAACCTACAATGGAGCGCTCATGAAGAAGGAAAAGGGAAGGAAAGGAAAACCATTACAGCAGAGTCATCCTCTGTTTAAAGTCTCAGATATTTGAGACTTAAATTTGGTCTTAGTATGTTGGTGGATATCCACCGCGCCAAAAAATGAGTCGTAACTACCACAAGCTCGTTGTATATACGAGTTTTGGCAGTAATTTGTGGTACACTGTGGAAGTCTAAATGTAGAACCAGTTCTCGTTCGTCTTGGGGGGCAGTTAAAGTGTATTTTATGGATAAGTTCAGTCGAGTCGATGACACCATTCAGGAGTTTATATAAGTACATCATGTCACTTACAGTTCGCCTGTTTTCCAAAGTTGCAACCCTATGGTGACGGGCAGAAAGTTTATAGTCGTCGAAAGATAACCTACATCTGAAATTAATATGTTTTAAAAATTTGTTTTGAACCCTTTCTATCCGATCTATGTATGTTATATATTGTGGGTTCCATACAACTGATGCAAATTCCAAACTACTCCGCACGTAACAGAAATACAACGCTTTCAAGGTATTGATAGACTTGAATGGCTTAGATACCCTCAATATAAAACCCAACTGTTTGAATGCCCCATCTACTATTCGGTCTATGTGATTTTTATACGTCATTTTGCTGTCAAGTAATACACCTAGGTCTTTAACTTCGTTTACTCTTGCCAACTGCGCGCTATTCAGAACGTATCTCTTAGCAATTGGCTTCTTTGATCTTGTAAAGGTGATACAGTTACATTTTGAGACATTGAGGTAAAGTTGATTTTTTAGGCAGTAGCTAGAGAGTCTATCTAAGTCTAGTTGCAACTCTTCGCAGTCCCTAGCACTAGAAATGCTTCTATAGATTTTAATATCGTCTGCGTAAACCAGGTAGCTGGAAGTCTGAAAACAATGCTTTATATCGTTTATGTACAAGATAAAAAGGATAGGCCCCAGATGAGAGCCTTGTGGGACACCTGAGGAACAATGTGAGTATTGAGAAACACAGTTGTTCACGGCGACTGCCTGTAATCTTCCCTCTATGTACGATGCTATCCACCTTAGTAGGTCACCATGAATACCGTATCTCTCCAATTTGTGAACCAGTATATTGTGGCTAATCTTATCAAACGCCTTGGAAAAGTCCGTATATATAGCGTCCGTCTGTCCCCCACCCCCCATTGAATTTAGGATATAATCAGTGAACTGAATAAGATTAGACTCGACTGATCTTCCCGGGAAAAAGCCATGTTGATTCGGAATGATGAAGGATTTTATTGCAGGAGTAAGTTGTTCAACTACAATTCTCTCCATCACTTTGCTCATCAAAGACAGTTTCGATATGGGCCTGTAGTTCTCAACATTGTGTTTGTCACCAGATTTATATATAGGAGTAATTAGTGATCTCTTCCAGACGGATGGGAAGGAGCCGGCACGAAAAGATAGGTTGAATAAAATAGTAAGTGGCTCTGCAAGTTCATCAGCACATTTCACAATAAATATGGGTGGGATGCCATCCGGTCCCGCTCCCTTACTCAAGTCGAGACTTTTGAGTTTCTGTGATATGTCGGTCGTTTCGAAGTAAATTTTGTTAATATCCAGGCAGTTTGAGCAGAGCACGTCAGGCATACCTGAGGTGTCCGATTCAAATGCAGAATTGAAAAAATCACCAAACATATCACATATCCTCTCCGTGTCGCTGGTAGTTTCACTTTTGTAACGCATGTTGTGCGGGAGGCCAGAGTGTGGTTTTTTCGATTTCAAGAAGCCGTGTAGCGCTTTTGGATTGGATTTTATGGCATTTTCTGTTTGACTGACGTAATCGTTATAGCATTTCTGTTGCAAAGCCTTCTGCCTCAGTCTGAGCAGTGAGTAAGTATCGTAATTTGATGCTATACCCGATTTCTTCCATTTTTTATGAGCCTTTAGTTTTTCTCTAATTACTTTTTTCAAGGGTTCACTAAACCAACTCGGAAACTTATTAGAGTTTTGAACTGTTTTACGAGGGACATATAAAGATATACATTCTTCGAGGACGCCGTAAAAGCGTTGTACTGCTTCATCAGTATCACAGTTATCAAATTTAACAATCCAATCGATTTGTGAGAGATGTTGTCTTATTGAGAGGTAATCGGCTTTATAGAAAAGATTAACGGTTCTAGGAATAGTTTTTATGTATATGTCTTTTTCAATACGTACATCAATTAAAAGAGATCTATGGTGGGAGTCTTCGTAAGTCAGGGGGTTGATACATTGTGAAACTGTGCACCCAGAGCTGGTACTCAACACCAGGTCCAAGATTCGGTCGTTAGAGTTCAATACACCATTGTATTGTTCGAGTCCCACCAGAGATAGGAAGTCCACAAACATTGCACTTGTGCCATCATTATATTCACCAGGACTATAGAAAAGCGATCGCTCCTTCCGGCTCCAGGCAATGTTCGGCAGATTAAAATCACCTAAAATTAAGAAGACTTCTTCAGAGTGATTAAAAATCAAGTTAGAAACGTTGTCCGTGAAATTAATAATTTGTTCGTTATAGTTTGTGTCGCGTGGTAAATAAACACAGCAAATATTGACTGATTCACCAATCCGATCACCGCAGGTCACCCAAATCTCCTCAGCGGCAGTGGCCCAAGTAGAGCGGACCTTCGCAGGTATAGTAGATTTGACAGCAATTAGCACTCCGCCGCCTAATCTCTGACCAGTCCCCTCATAATCGCGGTCACGTCTGAAAACATTGTATCTTCTATCAAATATTTCATGGCTATATATACTGTCGTTTAACCACGTTTCTGTTAGACATATTACATCGTAATCATCGGTCAATACATTCTCGAGAAAACTATGGGTTTTGGTTCTGAGTCCCCTAACGTTTTGGTAATATAATTTAATAACTATCTGGTTGAGAAAAATCTGAGTACATTAACCGTGATAACATAAGGATACGACTGATTGGCGTCATTTGAGAGTAACAGAATGACAGCTGAAATAGGTTTATGGGAGAAAGGATGGAGAGGATTCATGAGCTTATTTGAATAAACAATCAAACCCAAAAGGATACATAAGAGCATAAAGATGACGTAAGATGTGCAAAAAAACAGCAGAAGTAATACAACCATGAGTGAAGCTAGGGTTCTTCGAGAGTTTGGTCCAGTCGATTTGCATAGTCATATCAGCTTTTTCATGTCAGATGCATTTTTAATCAGTATTGCTGGAGACTCTGAATTTTTTCTGGCGTATATTCTACAGCTTTTTATCCAGGTAAACTGATATTGTTTCACCTCCGCTATCTTTCTTGTCTGACTAAAGAGTTTCTTATTGGCAGGAGTGAGGTGATAATTTAGATATATTCTCGTCTCCTTGCCTGTTATTCCAAGATCTTTTGTGGTGATACCTCGTCGTTTACGTATAGCTGACATAAAATCTTCAACCTTCTCTCTGTTTTTAAACTTTATTACAACTTTCGGCGGAACACTGCCTTGTAGACTCCAAGAAGCGACACGACGACAAAAATCAACATCGGCAACATCGAGACTTACACTCAACTTTTCAGCCATATTCTTAACGGCATCCATTACTGATTCATCCCTTATAAGGGGAAGTCCAGTGATCTCTATGTTATTTAGCCTAAGAAACTGCTCTCTGTCATTGCTTTCTTGTCTGAGGTCCTCAATAGTCGACTTCAGCTCTGTGATCTCTTTTTCAAGGGCTTCAACGGGCAAAGTCTTGGAGCTCAGAATCTCCATTTCGTCACCAAGTGTGTTCATGCGCGTAGCTGTTGCGTCCATCACATCCATTCTTCTTATTAAGGATTCAACTGAAGATTTGTTCTCTGAGACACGTTTATCTATGTTATCTATCTGAAGGACCTTAGATTGGATTGTTGATTCCATTGTTTTTATCCTATCATCTAGCAAAGTGACGGTATTTACATTTTGCTCTATGGATGACTTAAGTCCCACAAATTCTTTCAGAATATTACTGTAATCCACTCGAAGGGCCGAGATCTGTCTCATTATATCAGAGTTTGTAGGTTCAGTTATAGGTGCTTCAGAGGGGCTTATGGGAGGCACAACGGGACCAGAAATGGGAGTCTCAGCTGTTCTTGCCACTTTTAGTAATGACTTGCAGTCAATACATTTCCAAGTCTGCCTTCTAGAGCCCATTTTCCTGAATGTGGACTCCCCCACTCCCTGACAAAAGAAATGGTAAACTTTTTTGCAACCAGAGCAGATAACTCTATCCTCTTCCACCACTCCCTCCCCACATGACTGACACTTCATTTTAAAATAGCTTAACAATTCAATTGATCGTTCAAAGTGATTTAGAGATGTTTATGAACTTCAACGAATGTAAATCACGAAACCCAAAAGCAATAGTTTATACTGGTTGGGTAGTAATGCTTTGTGCAGTAAATAATGTATGAGAAAAATGTTATTATTACTCACAGTTTCCTCACCGTAAGAGGTGGAGCACTACCACCACGAGGTTTTTTGTGGCAAATTCTACGCTCTTTCTAATGGTATACAGCAAAACACAAAAATACCATGTAATTTGATGGCACTTTATAAAAATGTCTTTTTACATTTATAACCAGGCATAACTCTCCCAATATAAGTCCGTTCAAAGAATCACAAAAACAGTTTTTTATCAATTTTTAATGAATATTATGGTAAAACAAAAAAAAGAAAATTTGGAAAATTTTTGAAAATTTTTACGATAGAAAATTTGATTTTTCACGAAAACCGTTCCAGTTACGAGGGTGTCACCGCGAGCTTTTCTCACTGGACCAAGGTCCTCTACAGATGTATGTATAATTTTTTTCTCTCGGACCGTTGGTAGAGGCAGCGTTTCCACCCTTCACTCACTTTTCCACTTTTCACAGAAAAATCACTATAGTTTTCACTGGGTGGTAGGTAGAGAGAAACAATCACCTCCACCGAAAAGAGCACAAAATTCTCCACCGATTGATACTAAAACACATGGAATTATTCTTCAGATAACTATAAAATCTATTTTTATTTAACAGAGCACAAAAGTACGTGTCAACGGTATAATGTATTGAAATTATCTTACATGATTACGTTTTAATATATTACGTATATATTACATGTTTTAATATATTACATGATTACGTATATACGATTATGTTACAATTACTTATGTTTTTTTAATGCACGTTTTAGGTTGCAGTGGACGCGATGATTCTGAGGTCGAAACATATTTTCCCAGTGATACAGCATCTTTGAATGGATCCAGCAATGATCTAAATGTATTGCAAGGTAATATTGAGTGAAATGGTTATATTTAAACATAGAATTAGTAATGCTACATACTACCTATTATTAAAATTATCCATCCATCCATCCATACCATCACGGCATTTCCCACAAGTGGGGTAGCCAGTAGACTCACTGCATGTTACAAACATACAGATCGTCCTCTCTGTGCCATAAAAAAAAAATTAAGACATTCAGGATGGGTGGCAAGCCTCATCGCTGAATTTGAGATGTGAAATGTCTTATGGGTGTTTTACGAAAACCTGCCTTTTACAGGACACTCGAAAACCCTTTCAGTGAAGAGTGGAAGACCTATTCTATTCCGGGACCTCCACTGCTTAAAATTAGTTAAATTATAACGACATTATAATATTATTACAATGTCCGCTGTAGCTATATGCTTTCATTCGGCTAATCTTGTGCATTATAAGGAACACTGTTAATTTGGTATATTTATTATTGTTTTAGACAAGAAGAATGATACACCATCAAACATAATAGCAGTCACGTCCTCAAATCAACTACAAATCAACACTGAAACCGAAAATATATTTAACAAAGACATTTATGAGTTTGATTCTACATCATCAAGTAATTACATATTATAATATTGCTGCATATATTATATCAAATGTTTTAATATGTTACATGATTACGTACATACGATTATGTTTTTATGCACGTTTTAGGTTGCAGTGAAGGCGATGATTCTGAAGACCATACGTATTTGCCCAGTGATTCAGCATCTTTCAATGGTTCCAGCGATCCTCTAAATGTATTGCAAGGTAATATTGAGTGAAATAGTTATATTTAAACATAGAATTAGTAATACTATATACCTGTTATTCAAATTAAGATAGTTTGGTCACGTTGAGAGAATGAGTGAGGATAGAATGACAAAGAATGTGTATGTACCTGAAAGAGGAGGTATTAAGAAACGTGGCTTAGGATAACCTGGCTTGAACATATCGATCTCAAAGACGGTCGCGTATTGAGTAAAAGGAACCGACGAGTGTGTATGACGAATTGCATGAACGTGGCGGAAGCGAAAAATTGCTGCATATATTATATCAAATGTTTTAATATGTTACATGATTACGTACATACGATTATGTTTTTATGCACGTTTTAGGTTGCAGTGAAGGCGATGATTCTGAAGACCATACGTATTTGCCCAGTGATTCAGCATCTTTCAATGGTTCCAGCGATCCTCTAAATGTATTGCAAGGTAATATTGAGTGAAATAGTTATATTTAAACATAGAATTAGTAATACTATATACCTGTTATTCAAATTAAGATAGTTTGGTCACGTTGAGAGAATGAGTGAGGATAGAATGACAAAGAATGTGTATGTACCTGAAAGAGGAGGTATTAAGAAACGTGGCTTAGGATAACCTGGCTTGAACATATCGATCTCAAAGACGGTCGCGTATTGAGTAAAAGGAACCGACGAGTGTGTATGACGAATTGCATGAACGTGGCGGAAGCGAAAATTGTGTGTAAGGACAGGGCAGTCTTGCGGCCTGTCCTATCGGCCTACCCCGCAAGGGACACGGGGTGTAGTAGTAATATATTATTTCAATCTTATTGGTAGAACGTAATTAACGATATTTATTATGTTTTGCTTTTCAGACACCACAATAACTTCAGTGAACAATGTGACAAACTCGGCAACCAAATCAACTACTAAATATAATCGCAGAAACTGTTGCCCATATTGTATGAGATTGATAACAAATTTCACTCGACATATTACAGCTCACCATTCAAAAGAATCTGAGGTGATTGAGTTCAATGGAATCCTTGATCCAGACCTTCGGGAAAGGAAAAAGAAAAGAGAAGCGGTATCAGCAAAACTGAGAAACAGAGGAAATTATCTTTACAATCAAAAAGTATTGAGTCAGCCAGATGGAGGTTTTGTAATACCCAATCACCGTACCAAATCAAACAACAATATACAAGATTATGCCACATGCATACACTGCTGTGGTACTTTCAAAAGAAAATTATTATATAGACATGTTAAGAAATGTAATACAGAAGTAAACCAAAATCCATCAAAGCGCACCAGAGTGTTGAAATCATCTGCTATATTATTAACACCACATAACGAGGAAATTACAGAAACGTTGAAAAATGAAATATTTCCCTCATTTAAGGATGACAATATTGCTGTAATTGCAAAAAATGACCCACTTATCTGCGCTTATGGAGCCTTGCTGTTAAGTAACCACAAGGAATATCATTTAAAAACTCACATAACATCTAAAATGAGAAGCCTTGCCAAGCTCTTTCAACAAATAAAACTTCATGACCCATCTATATCATCATTTGAATTGGCCTTCGACCCGGTACATTTCGACTTTTTTATGAAATCAGTAAAAATTATCAGCGGATATGACGAAACAACTGGTTTCGTTAGCATACCAAGTATGCCGGCAAGAATATGCACAGCGATTAAAGATTGTGTAGACATACTAATGCGTCGCTCTATACAGAGTGCTGTACTAACCACAGCTTCAAAAGAAAAAATTAAAGCAAAATTATCTGATTTCAAATCAATATTTAACCATTCATGGAAGTTTGAAATTTCAACTAACGCAGAAAAATCAAGAAAAACTAGAAAAATGTTAAAGACTGATGTTATGCCTTTATTATCTGATATCAAATTACTTTGTGAAATTATTCAAAAGAGAGAAGTGGAAGCCGCTCTACTTTTTGATAAAGAAAAGAGTTACGGTGCTTACGAAGAATTGGTTAAAATAACAATCGCACATATTATAATATTCAACAGAAGAAGAGCCGGAGAAGTTGCAAGAGCACCATTAGAAAATTATATATCTTGCCAACGCAATTCATCCAGCCAAGAAATACCTCAAGAAATATTAGATGTAATGAGCGATGAGGAAAAGGAGGCCATAAATTCTCTCTATTGCTTTCATATTCCGGGGAAAAGGGGACGAACTGTCCCTATACTTCTTCGGGAACAAATGAAGAAAAATGTAGATACCATATTTGCATATAGAGAATTAGTCGGAATACCAGCAACAAATACCTATCTATTTTCAAAATTAGGAGGGGAACCATATTTTTGTGGTTCAAAGATTTTAAGGGACCTAAGATCGGAGTTGTCCCTTACAAACCCGGATCATATGACTTCAACCGGGCTACGCCACCATGTGGCGACAATGAGTCAAATATCCGGTAAAAATAATTCTTTTGTGAACGCCTTATCGCATTTCTTGGGGCACACGCCTGGTACCCATAAAGGGAGTTACATGCTTCCACAGCTGGCTCTAGAAAAAGGTAAAGTTGGTCTAAATTTATTGCAATTAGCGGAGGGAAAAATAGGCCCTCAAAAACAATCTGCTGGAATAAGCGTATCTGAAGTTAGGTCCAGTGATCCAATATCTGCAATTGAAGAATTGACAACATCAGAGAATATGGATACAAATATGGATCAAGAAACTCAGTCCCGGAGGACACCTAACAATGATAAAAGCGAAGAATTGACAACATCAGAGCGTATGGAGACAAATATGGATCAAGAAACTCAATCACGGAGGACACCTAACAAAGATGAAAGCGACAGTGAAAATTTACCATCAGATGATTCATTTAAAGGCAAATCAGATAAAACAATAAAAACAAAAATAGTCAGAAAACGATGGCTTCAGCAAGAAAAAGACCAAGTTTACAAACATTTTGCCAAATATTTCATCGAAGGCAAAGATCCAGGTGCTTCGAAAATAAATGAATTAAAGAAAAAAGGCATTTTACCTAATCGTTCATGGAAACAGATAAATACTTTTATTAACAATCACCATACGAAAAATTTAAAATTGCCCGATAACCTACAAAGACAAAAAGCTTTTAAGTTATCTGATAATATTCTAACATAACTTAAGTTTATTTGTTTAACTATTGTACTTCCGCATTATCAATCTACTTATCTATGCATCATCTTTTATAAATATTTTTTTAATATTCTACTTTTATAATATTCTATGCATCATCTTTTATAAATTGATATTTAAAAGACTTATCTTTTATTTGTTCATCCTTCTACAAATCCTAATTGGACATGAATTTCATTCATTGTTGAATTAAAAATAGGTAAGTAAAAAAGGTAAGACAGCAACAATATTTTATTTAGTCTTTAAGTGAACATTCAGTAAGTACAATATTATTATATGAGCTAAATTTGAGATGAAACAATGCACACTAGGGCGAACTTGTCGCGGTCATGCGATATCTTCATAAGACCAATACATATTAAATACAAATAAAAAATATTGAAGTAATAGAATAAGTAAACCTTTATTGGCTAGAAAAATATGCAGAGTTACAATACAATACAATAATTATTGTAGTGTGCCAAAAGGCGGACTTGTTGCAAAAACAATATCTTAGTCAATCCGAGAAAAAATATATACAAGCATATATATGTGCAGTATGTATGTAGATCCATCACTATTCTAGTAATCCGGGATTAGAGTGTACCTTTGATTATTGAAGTACTTAATAAAATTATTATTTTCATACTACTTGAGCCTATGTACGTTCTGAAGTAGCTGTCATTCGTATATCACGTGAGAATTAGAACACTGTCAGACTTCATACTTCGTGAAAAGTTCATTTGAGACGGTGTTAGGCTACATAAATTATCAATTACTATAAAAGTCAAGGAGATATTTCATTTCTCCCGTAGGTCATTTTGAATGGAGCCGAGTTCAAAATCGGTTCTTTTGTCAGAATATGGAATGAGTTAATGCGAAGATTTCCATAACACCTGTCGAATATAAAGTTGGCACAAATTGTAAAGAAATGAATGCATTAAATTTCGGCGTAGGAAAATATTCACCACTTGTGAAAAAATCTGTCACAAGAACATAATGAAAATACTTAATTTTGACGTAATTTTGACATTTGCCCGCCATTATTTCGTAATGCGTCGGTCCTGGATGCGTGATAATGCGCAAGCGCATCAAAACGAAATTCTATTGGTCGGCTCGCAAATTTTATAAACGGCAACATCGCAAACAATGATCATACTTTTGGTATTAAAAAATGACAAGATTGATCTAAACTGTGCTCATGAATATTTCAGGGTAAAAAGGTATATTTGGAGAATATCCGATGCTTGCGAAAAAATCACATTCCACATCATTTTGAGTTACATACACCAATCGATTCGTCATGACTCACTGATTGCATTGGTGTATACAACTCAAATTTTATCAGATCAAGAAAATGACAAATGATCTAGAAAGTAAAAATGATCAAGAAGTCCCGGTAAATCTACATAGGTTTTATCAACAAAGTGCTAAAGTATAAACTTATAGGTTTTTGTTATAAACCTAAATACAACCTTGTACACCTTTCACAGTAAGCTACTAAAAGCTTGTGTCGTGAAAAGGGAGTTTGCCAGCACCTGGTATCGAACTTATTCAATAATTATTGATTAATATTACCAATTTGTGCATGAAAATATGTTGAATCGTTATAATTTTATATTTTGTGAAATTTTATTTATGTTGCCCATTTTTTTAAATAAATAAAAAATAAAACTTCCTCCAGAGGTCCCTTATATTCAGTGCTGCTTTTTCAGGATCTCAAGCCACTTTCCGCCACAAGCCCTCTTTCAGATCTCTGGAAATTGTGGACATCCAGGTGGTTACTGACCTGCCAGTTCTTCTGAATCCTACTTCTATATCCATTTTCCTTTTTATAATAGATAATATTATTGGCCTGTGGTAGTCTCAGAATGTGTACGTACCATCTTGATTTGTTTTGAGTTACTTTATGTAATATAACTTGACTATTAAAAAATTAAAATCTTGACTAAACATTACATCGGGAGTGTACAGTCCGCTAGATTCTAGCTGTGCAAATTGAATAAAAGGGTGCGATTGTGTACAATTAAGGCAATTACACCCTTTCATTATATCCATCCAGGGTATAAAGAGATAGTTTCATAAAATTACGAATAATTTCTAAGAAGCAAATAATATGTAGTGTTGCAGAATAAATAAATCAAAATGTACATAATAAAAACATTGCGATTTTTCATCAGCCCATGATTTTGAGAAATTGTTATAATTTATTTTATATAAAAAATAATTAATTATTCCTGAAAACGATAATGAAAACATTTTTGATTATCTCCTTTATAAAACACAACATAATTATATTATACAGTATTATATTTTTTTTATTTTTAACTTTGTTTGTAAGCAAGTGGGTGTTTTATTTACGTAATTTTTTTTCAAATATGAACTAATCTAATCAAAAAATGATTATTGAGTATTAGAAGTATTTTTTAGAGTGACTCGAGTTTCAACATTTAATGACTTTTTAATTTCCGACTGAGTTTGTATAATTAAATAGTCATATTTTAGTTTGTTAAATTAAATAGAGTTGAATGAAATACAGAACTTATGTATCTTGTTTTTGAAGATATTTGATTTCCTGCACTCTGTACACAATTTTTGATTTCACGCACTCTAGAGGTACACAATAATCTCTAATCCGCTCACTATCCTAATACACCCATTCCTAACTCTGTCATGACTGTAATATTTTACCAACCATTCTTCTCAATAATAAATTAAATTTAGATGCGCAAATTATGTATAGGAAAGATTCTGAGCCATGTGGTGGGGTGGAATGCAAAGAATGTAAATTAATAATTTGATTGACAAGTATATACATATATGAACTATTGTCGATTATCAAAGTGAGGAAGGTCTCATATTTGGGTCACGTGCTGCGTGGAGAGAAGTATCGTCTCCTCCGCCTTATATTGGAGGGCAAGATAGAGGGAAGACGGAGAGTTGGCAGAAAGCAGATGTCCTGGCTGCGCAACATTGAAGAATGGACCGGAATCAGGACAGTGGATGACCTGTTCAGTAGGCCTAGTCAAAACACATTTAAGCGTTACGTTTTCGTTTCATTTTCGTTCAAACAAGACGACGTTGCGAGAACGCGTCAATTTTCGGAAATAAAATACTCAAGTAGCTCCGAAAATTGACGCGTTCTCGCAACCTCGTCTTGTTTGAACGAAAACGAAACGAAAACGTAACGCTTTAATGTGTTTTGACTAGGCCTACAGAACAGCACAGGACTGGAAGGTTTTCGCCGTAGTGATCGCCAACGTCGGAGGGACCTGACATGGTACAGAAAGAAGAAGCATATAAGTTTAAGCTTGTTATTACTTGTGTATTGTATTTTAAATTTTATTTTATTTTTACAATTATATAAATAAATAAAAAAACTGATCGCATCTCCATTCTATTTATTCTTATTTATATTATTTAATTTGTCTTCAACCATATTTAAGTTTGGCTTACGTTCGTCTTAGTCTCGGTACTAAAATGTTATTCTACATACACAAATGTTATTCTACATACACCAGCATTTTTGCTATTTTTGACATATTGCCATTACTGAAAAAGGGTCAAATTGAATTTTTCATTCTAGCACCGGACACTCCATGAGTATAATACATTGGCACATAAATAATATATTTATTCAAAAACTTTTACATAAACATCAATTATTGAATTTTTCGCTCAATTTTTTTATGATTTTCAGAAATAAATACATCTTAATTTCGGAGAAAAAATATGGAGAGAGAAAAATACACAAAATATATGAAATTTATACATCGTAGAATTTGGCAGATGGTACATACTACATCGCAACAAAGCGAAAAATAATGAAGACGAATTTAATGTTTGCAAATTAATTATGACAAATAAAAAAAATGAAAAATAAATTGCGAATTTAACAAGTTATAAATCTTTCTTTGTTACCAATAAAGGAAAGCTTGATTAATAAAAGAAACATAATAAAAAAAAATATCAAAAGCTCGTATACTTTCCTCTCGAAACAATAAAGTGGATATTTATTCATAATAATGAACTAAAGTATGTCAACAAATGTACTATTTACATTTTTATTTTATTAAATAAAAAATCCAGATATGAGTACTAAACAAAATAATTACTAAACAAAATAATTAATCTAGTTCTCTTGAAAATGTCAAGCTAACTTGACGAAAGCGCTTGAGTAATAATAAATTAATAGTGAAAAGTAAAACAGTGTTTTATTAATATCAAATATGTTTAAAATAATATTATTTGATGTTGATTTGTATTTTCATAAACAAATATTTATTCAAGTCCCGTGGAGCACCCGGTAAAGAATTGGTCTCCCACTCTTATCCATAAGTTTCCGAGTGTCCTGTAAAAGGCAGGTGTTCGAAAAAAATCTACATCTGAAATTCAGCAATGAGGTTTGCCACCCATTCTGAATGTATTGATTGTATATTGCTAAGTAGAAGACGGCTTGCATGTTTATTACATAAAGCTGGTCTGCTGGCTACCTCAGTTGTGGGGTAGCCAGCAGACCAGCTTTATGTAATTTATGTAATATCCCAGAGTTCACGTCGATAGATTGGGTACGTGGAAAGAATTTATTAAAGGGGAGAAATTGTCTGAGAGGAATGGTGTTAAGAGACGTGGCCGTCCGATGACTCAATGTCATAATCATTATAAACCAAATCCTCCAGGACGGACATACTGTGTGTTGAACACATTGAATTGGAGATCATGCATGAGGAGTTTTATCTCAGTAACAAAAGCGAAAAGTAAACGCAAGGAAAGGAATAAGTTGCGCTCTACCCTTTCTGCCCACCATCAAAGGGAAACCGCGCGATGACGATGATAGCCATAATCCTTAAGGCATATCTTCTTACCTATTTCTTCATTCCCACAATGTAGCGAAATAATACAAACATTTGAACAACTCTAGCAATAACTAATAAGGTACAAATGGGGGAGAGGGTTAGAATTGTGAAAAAACATTTTTTTTTGTAATTTTGTAATATTTTATTGATATCCATAAATAAACATCGAAATTTACATCAATATATATCTCACAACCTAAAAAACTTACAAACATTTTAAATAATTAGTTTTTAAATACAATTAGATTGTTATAATATATTATTGTTTATTTAATAGATAGGTATAATAATGAATAATATTCTTATAAATATGTAATAAATAATTTTTATGTACTTTTTATTTAGTAGTTTTAATTATTAATTTGAAAACAATAGGATTATTCTTTAATTTATATAGTTTATGACACATACCTAATTATAATGACTTTATAGTACTAATGTACGTTGCTATTTCTGGGGTTGTAGTAGGCTACCCCATATATGAGATGTTTTAATTATATAAACATTTATTATATTATGCCTTATATTCAATAATAACTCAACGAATCGAATGAATATTACACATTTTATCGTTATTATGATTTTAAAATATTTCACATTATTTACAAATTTAAATAAGATTTTATAAGCTAATGCCATACAAAAGATTGTAAAATAATAAATTGAAACATTCGCTGAAATATCTGAAAAAATAGGGAACAGTTTGAGATGAAAATATAACACTGTAATTAGCTTTTTTGCTTCGAATCTCGGTTGATTTTCAATACGATTATCAACATTCTCTTTTATTTTTCAATAAGCGTTGAATTAGACTCGTTTCATTATTTTCATGACTTTCATTTCAAACGGGGAAAATACAGATAAAAATAACTTGCTGGGTTTAAAGAAAGTGTATTAATCCAAAAGAAGGAATGTTAGATATTACGAACGTCCGACAGCAAGGTGGCTTGTCAAGGTGGATAAATTCTCAAGATTGCATGAATGTGAAAAAAACGAAATCAGTATGTAAGAGTAGATCAATATGGTCCATCCATTCATGATCCATTCTCTTTGTCTTCTCCACTTGGATGTGGCGTAGGAGTATAATGAAGAAAAAACTTATCAGCTGTTCTGAAACACACTGTTTAGTGAAATAATAAAACAGTTTATACCAACTGTGCCAGTTAAAATAACAAGAATAAAAAATATCTTCAATGATCAAGCTTCGTAAAATATCATATTTTGGCCATATTACAAGAGACAACAAGTACGCCGTACTTCAGCACGTTTTGAAAGGGAAGATCGAGGGACGTAGGGGTCGGCAGAGGACAGCTTTTCTAGCTTCGAAACATTCTAGATTGGACCGGCGATAGGACCGTGGTGGAGCTGTTTCACGCCGCTCAGGGTAGGGAAGCTTTTTCCCAAATTATCGTCAACGTCGGGGTACCCAGCAAGTCACGTGAAAAGAAAAGAATCATAAATAATAATACTGTTTTTCTTACCCAAGTCATTGAAATATTTACAAATAATTTTCAATGAACACCTTTTTAAGGAATATAATTATGTGTTTAGTACCTACCTAAATATACAATCATGAATACATATTATTATGGTTTATAATTATTAATGATCCTGAAAAAAACAAAGTTTTTACGTAAATTATTGAATAGTTTATCGACCAATAGTTATTATATTCCTTATTCGTTATATTAAAAGTACTAACAATTATTATTTTTATATCTAACATGTTAGTTTTAATCTATCCGAATATATTTGTATGTATAGTATTTTTTTCTTATTTTTAGAGAGTTGGCAGAGGTAAAGAAAACATAATCATCTTTTTTAATAAAAAAAGGAGTAGGCAGAGATAGAGCGAATAACGGCAAAGGACCAGCTGAAGGATACGTTCTCATATTACAGTTTTTTTTAGCTTACGAGTTTTCTTTTATATTTACTTGTTTTCAATAATCGATCTATTCTCACTGTCACTGCCACCATTTTTTAAAAAAAAAAAATTTTTTAAATACACAGTATACATTGATATAACAATAACAAAACAATATTACACATAGTAAAATGCCCTCTCCATAAGCAACCAAATGCTTGTGCGGAGGGAACAATCAAGGACCACTTTTTGAAAACCATAGAAGCAACCATCTTTTGGGATGTCATATATTTCAGATCTCAAATGGATCGCGATCTGTATGCATAGTTCATATTCAGCATAAACTTATAGAACTTATGTAACTAAAGATTTAAATTTAAAATCCTTTTTTAAGTTGTTTTATAACCCTACACCAAGATACGCGTAATAAAGAAGTCCAACTGATTATTATTTGATTAGGTATTATCTGTTTGATTTTTTTTATAAATTAATAAGACATTAAAAATTTTGGGTTAGTTGGAAGAGATCGCGCCTTTGCGATAAACTCGCCCTCTGTATATTGATTGTATTTAATTTGAATGTATACCTTTTATGTAATTGTTTTTTATCAATGTACAGTAAAGAATGAATAAATAAATAAATAAATAAAAATGCTTATATTTCTCTATTTTTATGTATGGCTTTCAATCAACATTCTTCAATAATATAATTTTACATATTGTTTACATAAAAACATCTCTTTCAGGATAAAGTGGAGTGTTTCATTTTTCCTCTTTTAATCTGCTTATCCTCCAACAAAGCTTTGTGACTGAATATTAAGAACAAACAGCGGTACTTTGTTGAAGATATAAGCAAAAGGCAGTGGCGTAGATGTTATATAGGTCCCAAAGTTACAAAATTCAATGTAGGTACCAATTTGGAGTAGTTTTCAAGCCATGATAAAAATAAGTAAAATTTATTGCTCACTCAAAAATAAGTAAAAAAAAATGTAAGTAGGTACTTAATAATATAGTAAGTGTGCCTTTTTGATATTTTGAGGTTTGATTTAGTTAAGCGATTGGTCTTTGAGAATATGTTTTTTGTAAGACGGTTTCTAATAATGAAGCAACTTAAAAAAAAATAGGTACCGTTTTTATTCCGATGATTGTTGTTTTACATATTATAAAAGTCGATCATTGCACGACTATTAATGTACATAACACTGAGTCTTAATATGATCTATCTTCAAATTATCAAAAAAGTCAATTTACATATGTAACTTGGTTTTTTCACTTTTACTTTGCTTATGTGAATCAAATTTTCGGAACAAATATAAGTGCATAAAATGGAGATACTTAGTTAAACAGTATTTGAGATTGACCAATTTGATAATATTGGTTCCGCCACTGGCAGAACGTACCATCAGCAATTCTTTTAAAATATATTCTTCTCTATTGCAGCATTTTCTCTTTATTTTAAAATGGACAGAAAATTTTGTTTTGTTTAAAATGGAAAATACTTTGTCTTTATGTAATGCTGTAATCAAAAGGAATTAAATGTGATTCAATTGAAATATCACTGGTACTTTTTTTATTAAATTTGTCAAAAAACAACATCATTAAATTTATTCACTTCAAGAATGTGACAAATGCCAGTAAAACTTTGAAACATACCTTGATGTCCTTGATTCTGTTGTAAACAGATTATATCGAAAATTAGCATTTTAAACAAAACAAATTTTAAAACAAGAGAAAGTATAATTATTATGATTCAAAATTTGTACTCGAAAACTAACAAAAAATTGGGTGTCTTACCTTTATGGAAAACTCCACCAAATACTTACAAATACAATATGTCATATTTGTGAGACTTTTAAAGTTTTAAAACTTTATTTGATATTTGGGATCTCATAGATACAATTTTTTTGCTGATTTTTTTACCGATTTATTTAGTATTTATTACCTTTGATGTAAAATTGACAAAACCTTTTATCTATGAATAAATAAAAATAATTAATAAATAAATAATAATAAATAAATAAATAAATAAATAAATTAGAAAAAAAATATTTTAAACATTTTTTTCAACGAGTATTTTAATCTCGTCTAAACTTTCATTGTCACATTTCAATGGAACTTTTAAGATTTTAGATAAAGTGAATTTTTCTAATGTCTCAATAATTAAAAATGAGGTCGGCACTTTAATATACTTTTATAACCAGCTTCATCAACCACAGTCATTATTTTCTTTTGTTGTCACAAAATAACGCTTCGTTGTTAATCGCTGTTATTTGCAGACATTCCTACCGCAATATTTTTTTGTTAAAGATCTAGAGCATTTAAATCGAAAAAATAAACATGATTTAGCATACTGCTTTGTGCAGCTTTCAATGAATATGTAATTAATGTACGATATTGACGTTTGAGCTTTCATTTCAAACATTCTGAGATAGTCAATAAACAGGATACGGAAATTGCACAGTTTTTCAGAAAAAGCGTAATAGATTAATAAAAAAAAGTTCTTTCGATGTGTAATGTTGACTAGGAGAACGTGAATGGGAACTATTTGAATGTTATAGAAGCGGTAATGTACATTCTGCCTACCCCTGCCAAAATCAACAAAGGGATAGTGATATATTTTTACAGACATTTGGGATTTATAAATCGGACTATACATACTAAATATATACAGACATTGTTTTTATTTATCATAAAATTATCTTTATCAAATCGTTTACACTAATTAAAATATTATGAAGACATTTGAAATTTTTATAATTTAATTTATATTACAGTTCGAGTAGGTACTTTTGTATTGAATCCATTATTAATATTTTTGGTAGATTAATAAAATAATTTATACGTCCAGAAAAATTAATTTAAAATAAATATTTTTTCATACTGGATTAAAATTGGCAATTGGATTAAACTTGTACAATCATAGATGCAAAGTTTGTGACCTTTACCATAAAAACTGAACATTAGAACATATGTACAACAAATTATTTTAGTTAATAATTTGTCTTTAATTACCATGCACATGTATGTTTTTCGACTTTATATAAGTATGAAAACACGGACTTTACTCAAATGTCAAGTTCTGTGTTAACCTCTGGAAAGTGAACGCTTTTTACTGTGAGTGTTTAAGTAGCTAGTAGAATTCCAAAATGAAATTTAAAACAAACATTTTCTTATAGTTTATTGATTTTCATTAAAAGAAAAGTCTTCCGTCTTTCAAGAACATTGTCAGTCTCAACATTTTTGAAAGACTAAAAATGTCTCTCTCGGTAAAAATCAATTCATATAATAGAAGAAAACAATGGTTTTTAATTCCACTCTTGAAAGTTGTTCTTTATCAACGTAATGACATGGTTTTACCGAAGAACTGTGTTTTAGTTTTTACAATACATACCCATTACATAATAATTATTTATACAGTTTTTCTTTAAAAACATTTTTTTTTATTATACATATTAAAATTTTATCTAATAATAATTTCCTATATCGATAATAAATATTAAGTATTAAGGTAATACTTAAATAGATAGACAGTTAATTATATACAATACATAAATTATTAATTTACGTAACAATAGTCTCTCAATACAGTTGTCATCTTAAGACAAGAAGACACAAAGACAGAAGAGTTAGGAAGATGGATAGAGGAGGACTTCTGGAGGATGTACCGCGCTGCATGGCGAGAGGGTTTTCTCCTGAAACAACAAAAAGACGATCCTTATTAGTGCATCTACAAAATAAAATAGCTTGTCTGGAGAAAAACATTTTTGTGGTAACCGTATTTTTATTTCATGTGTCTGTAAAGGCCAGGTTTTTGTAAAACCTAGCTCACATATTATTATAGTTGGCAGCCGGCGTGGCACGGAGGTAAAGCTCTTACTTTTGACTCGTGAGGTTTCAGGTTCAATTCCCGGCAAGAGCAAAATGAAGAATGACATTTTGCAAATTTTATTGGGTCTGGGTGTAGCATGTATAATGTATATGTGTTAAATTCGTTGTATAAATGGGTATCATTGTGTCACTACCTGCACTGAGAAAAATACTCAAAACGAATCATTGGTACGGTACTATCAGATTAGGACCAGAGATCGTACAAACGATTCATTGGTATAAATCTATAATAATAACTCTTCGCAAACAAATCATTGGTAAATTTACCAACAACTTGTTTGCGAAGAGTTAATATAATAGTTTCGTACTAATGAATCGTTTGAACGATCTCTGGTCTTAATCTGATAGTACGTACCAATGATTCGTTGTGAAATTTCGTTAGTATTTTTCTCAGTGTGCAATACAATATTTAGTACTAATTTGATCTATGTTAGTTATCAACAAAGGAAACTGATATTTTCTGAATGGAGTTGTTATTATTTCTAATTCCACTAAGCTCCTACTAATGCAACCCATGAGCACCCCTTGATTATGCTCTTTATATAGTTGATAATAATTTAATCATGTACCAAAAAAACTTTGTTTAAAAATAATTCTAATTCGGGATACTGTCAAAGTTTTCGTTTCAGTGTAATTTGTTCACATAAAATAGCCTCTTTTCTCTACTACTCTACTTTCACATAGAGTCTTTAATTAAACAAATTTTTCATATTTGTTATATGCGTTCATTTATCTGCAAAATAAGAAAAAATTAAATTAATAAAGTATTAATCGTGAACTATATAACGTCGTTGCATATTCAAAAAGGAACATGTGAATTCATAAACATTTTGACATTACCAGATTAAATTGCTTATAATGACATCATAACCATTTTATAAAGTGATTCTTAGTATCAAATATTAAAATTCAATACTTAAAGAATAATATCACATGTCAATAAAAAGTCCAAACTACAATTTTAATGCCTTAATGAACAGTTTTAAAAGAGTATGCCTAAATAAAAATGTGTGCACATGTCTCTTTTTGAATATGCAACGACGATAAATTATTTCTAAGTGTGTAAACCACCATTTATTTTTTAGACAAAACCTGAGCCTATTAAAACTCGTGAATATGTTGTCCCTCTATTTGTTTTTCAAAAAAATATGGCGGATGAGTAGGTATATTATTATCTCGAGATGAATGTTCGAGATAGTATATTTAACAAAGATGGAGGGAGTGAAGGAAGCGTAAGCATGTATAAGCTTCGCTGATGTTTCGTCATTTCTGTCTACTCCACAAAGGATACGGTATGAGATAGCATTTATATGACTTGATATGTTTTGACCAAATGTTTAGCTTATGAATTTTAACTAATTGACTTTTTACTATATTTGACTTTT
The DNA here is from genome assembly GCA_947579605.1 of Athripsodes cinereus. Lineage (NCBI taxonomy): Eukaryota > Metazoa > Arthropoda > Insecta > Trichoptera > Leptoceridae > Athripsodes > Athripsodes cinereus. Next base: position 23,539,876 of record OX388307.1, on the reverse strand, counting down.
TTATACCACTTTGATTTCTCTTTGTAATGTCTTGACCAAATGTTTAACTTATGAATTTTAACTAATTGACTTTTTACTATATTTGACTTTTTTATACCACTTTGATTTCTCTTTGTAATGTCTTGACCAAATTTTTAACTTATGAATTTTAACTAATTGACTTTTTACTATATTTGACTTTTTTATACCACTTTGATTTCTCTTTGTAATGTCTTGACCAAATGTTTAACTTATGAATTTTAACTAATTGACTTTTTACTATATTTGACATTTTTTATACCACTTTGATTTCTCTTTGTAATGTCTTGACCAAATGTTTAACTTATGAATTTTAACTAATTGACTTTTTACTATATTTGACTTTTTTATACCACTTTGATTTCTCTTTGTAATGTCTTGACCCAATTTTTAACTTATGAATTTTAACTAATTGACTTTTTACTATATTTGACATTTTTATACCACTTTGATTTCTCTTTGTAATGTCTTGACCAAATTTTTAACTTATGAATTTTAACTAATTGACTTTTTACTATATTTGACATTTTTATACCACTTTGATTTCTCTTTGTAATGTCTTGACCAATTTTTTTTTTAACAATTTTGTATCTTATTTTATAATTATAACATGATTAATGTTATATTGTCTGTTAAACTCTCGTTTCTTTAGTCTAATTGATTTGTGTATTTTTGTAACAGATCTTTTCTTTGTTAACATGTTTTGTATGTATACAGAGGTTTAACATGTAAAATTGGTCGTAAATATTTGCAAATAAATAAAATAAATAAATAAATATCGAAAGGCATATTTTTGTAACAGTTTTTAATTTTAAAATAATATGAAAAACTAATACGCACATTCTACAAAATACACTTTTTCATCAAAAATCAATTTCTCAATTATGTATTTTTACATTATTCTGCTACTAAATAATATAAAAAAAAGGTTGTAATTTGATTACTCGCGATTTCATAATAATCATAAAATTTGTTAGTTAAAAGACGTTAACACCGTGTAAATTTAGTTCTCGTTATACCTGCATAGAACATGGTTAGCTCGTTGTAATATTTTACCCTTGGAGCCTTAAAAGCTAGAAACTCTACCAGTAGCTTTGGTTACCATTAGTTACCTTACAGTTTTCTGTATATACCTATTTATAAATGTATTATATAACGAACTTGGATATCCTGCATTGCTTTATATTACTAAATTAACAATATAATTATATACTGGTCTGCTGGCTACCTCACTAGTGGGATATGCTGTGATGGTAATTATAATACTAATATGCCCACTGATGGGGGACGGCTGTAGTCCTGAAGACCTTATCATAGCTAACGACAAGGCGATGAATGTCGCCGCTTATTGGAGTGGGAAGATTTTAAAAAAGACCGGACACGTAAAGTAAGTAAGTAAGTAAGTAAAGTAAGTAACAATATAAAATTTAAGTGTGACAAGATTTTAATTTTGTATTTATCAATGCATTTAACCACAATAAAAGTAATGGTGAGGTAGTGAATAAAATGGGTGATTGGTTTATTAATTGCAGCTTATCGGTAGACTGTTTTTAATGAAATAATAAACTTAAATTAACCACTAAAAATAAAAATAATAACTGTTATTAGGATAACAACATGGTATGTAGAAAAACAATGTACGATGGGCAAGTTTATCGAAGAGGCGGGATATCTTCCAACTAACCTATGAAAGTTTATTAAGTTCGTGATAACATGTATTGTTAACAGTAATTAATCTAAATTTTATAAGTTTTATTGAATTTGATATCTGGTTTCAGGTTATTCCTGTCAATTCCATTTCTGGTTTTTAAAATTGTTATTCTTTACTTAGGAGCAATAAATAGTGATTATTTGACCGAACTCCAAGTATGTTCATAAAACAATTATATACTCGTATAACACATGCGCCCCATATTTAATGTGTAAATTTTTCTTGTTGACATGGAGAGGGCAGCTTGCGTGTTTGCTACGTACAGCTGGTCTGCTGGCTACCTCACTAGTGGGATATGCTGTGATGGTAAGTAATATAAATACACATAAATAATATGTTTATTCTAACAAGCTTACTTATTAAAATATTCTTTGATATCTTCTGAAGATTTACATACTGTTAATACTCTATCTGAATCAGCTGTTTTGGCTTAAAGCCATAACTTGTCAAAAACAAGCAACCAGCCTAGGGACATCTGGTACACCGCTACCGCACCATAGCACCGTATAACAATTTGTGGGAAATAATTTTACGATACATACATATAATGTACAATCATCCCTTCATTATCAACACTTTGTGAAATGCATTCGTTTACTTTAGATTTCGGCTGATGTTTTGTATAAAGTAAATAAACAAAAGTAGTCAGTAGCGTGATGGTAGATTACCATGCTTTCAATCGAGAGACCCGGGGTTCGATTTCACCCGCTACCAACCTACTCAACTTTAATAATAAAGCAAAAATATTAAAATTTTGATGTTATTGAGCAAAGGATTTTTTGGAAGTCTATTTCAAGATGAATTGAAAAAAATACACTATTTTTTTAACTTCCTAGTGACTTTATTATCTACTCTTACTAGTATTTGAGACTCTTGACTTGATAAAAAGAAAACTAACTTTTTTTCAAAGAAACATTTTTTTTTCATATCGCCTGAATATAGAGTCGAGAGTCTCCGAGTACGTTTAAGCGTAGAAAATGCAGTCACTTGGAAGTTAACTAAATAGTGTTTTTTTTTCAATTCAACAAGAATATTACTTTCTGTGAGGGTGTCTGGGGTGAATTTTGATTTATTTTAAATCCAGATTCATCATTTTTTTTAAATCACAACATCTCTCAGAATAGACTAACTTGTTGTATAACTGTTAGTAAACACACAAAGGTATTATCCTCAGATGCTAATCACCCATCTGTAATAACTCACAAATCATATGTAGGTACAATTTTATAAGTGTTAGCTCGATGTAAAATAATAAAGAAATTATCTTAGTTTCAGGTTGAAACACTTTAGAGAAGTTTGTACTCATAAGTAAAAACTAAATGGAGTCGATATTATTTAGCCAAGCTTTCCATGAAGTGTTGACGATGAATAATCAAATTCAGATCTTGAAACTGAAATCATGATAATTTGATAATTTCACAGAACGATAAGTGCATAACAATTACTAAGTGTTCTTATCATAGCAAGAGAGAATCTTAACTAGAATTTAGTTTAAACTGAGTTTTATATGGATCTTGAGCAATTTAAAAATTTTGAAAATTAATTTATCTTAATTGATTTGTAAGAATCATATATTTTCTATGTCAGACAGCCATGAATATTGCGGAAAAAGGGAACTAGTTAGGCGAAAAATCAATCAGCACTCTAGAGGCTGGTTTTTGCCTTGTGTTTTTGAGTAATATAAGAATGTTATTGGGCAAAAAGATTTTTTTTTATGTAATGTAGAAATATTCTACGTGTTGAGTTCAAATAGATGAGAAAATTCAAAGTTAGCATGAAAATCAGTCAAAATAAATTTAGTTTAAGGTTCTACTGTCATTTTACTACAAATGGATTTGTTTGTTTCCATAGCAGACCACACAACTATTACATTCAATGATGAGACAAAAAAATATTGCGATAAAATAAACTTAAAACAAAGCAATCAACATCCAGATACGATTGTAATTTGAGTAAAATAAAATATAATATTTATATTATGTATGTATTTTTTAACATTATATTAATAATTGTATAGAATGATGTTTTTTGTTTGAATAGCTTTTTAAATATTCCTACTGGAAAATGAGTAGAAATTTTAATATTTTCCATTGCCTTTTACATACTTCTTCTAACTTTTGTTTTATAAATAACAGAAAATTATTTCATTTATTTAATTTCCTTTTCTTTCATATTTTATTTAACTTTATTCATGTAATTGTGAATATTAAGGAAACTTTAAATACCACATATGTACATGTTGTTATGGATATAATGAATAATTATCCTTTTCCAAAAATCAATACTATAAAATCAAAGTCAAGTGAATACTGACCTCTGAGTACATGGACTGCCACTGTGGTCGTTGACACATCTTCCAAAGCGCATGTATAGTTTCCAGAGTCCTGTTTGGCGGCATTGGCAATGTACAACCTGGATAAAGCGCCATTATCGTCCACCTCCGTTTTAACGCTGAAACAAAGAAAAAATGCTTTGTAATACTTAACTGAATGTACGAAAGTAACTAGCCACAAGAGGCTATCTATCTCACATTGTGTCTTAGGTGGGTAAGGCAGAGAGTATGCAATGCAATATTAATATATCCTAACATAATTCTTTTTCTTCTTCTGCAATCATCAAGTTTCTCATAGTACATGCATCCCATTTTCTCTAACTCAACACGCGCTCGTCTTTGAGAATTTGAACTATGTGGTTTTGCCACATACGTAATTCTTACACGTCTATGCTTTCTAACAGCAACTCTTTCAGATAATTATATCATCTTTTTAATCCTTTGATCATCCATTCGTTCTATAATAGGGTAGATAACCCGGTTGTGGACACTTTAAGAAATTTTCGTCCTAACACTGAGCACTGCGAAGTTGTAGAAAGAGTTGGACACATTTTTTTTTCTTATGGTCCAATCATTATTCTCTTAGAAAAAAACCAATACAGTATATGACAATTAACACATAAAAATAAAAAAAAATAAAAACTCCGGTTTTGGTCACTTTGCCCCCGGTTTTGGACATGCGTTGCATCAGTTTTGGACACTTATTGCACTTAGGTTTTTAACCTTTTAAATGTATATAAAATGAAAGAAATGGATTAATAATACTATATTTTATTAAAATTATAAACTTAGGATATGAATGAAATATATTTCTATTAAAACTCTTTTTCTATTCCACCATGGCATATCCCACAAGTGGGATAGCCAGCAGACCAGCCAAATGTAATAACCATATTAGTTGTCCTCTCCGTGCCAAAATAAAATTGAGACATTCGGAATGATTGGCAAACATCATCCGTGAATTTAAAATGAAAAATGTCTTTGTCCCAACACCCACCCGCCTTTAACAGGACACTTGAAAACTTACCAAAGAGAGTGGGAGATCAATTTTTGTCGGGTGCTCCACGGAATAATAAAAGTAAAAGGTTTTTAAAGAAAATTAAAAACAAAAAACAAACATATTAAACACTATTATCGTATTTAAGCCACTGAATCATACCAAATCGTATTCAAAGAGATCAATATTTCAAATGACAAAAACTAAATTAGTCTCTTTGTTGCTCATGTAGAATTAGGGTTAAGATAGCACCATTTAAATATTTTTTTTCTGCTTAAAATTTAAAATTACTCATTTTTCTATATTTTTAAAAAAAGTGTCCAACACAAAAACACTATGTGAGCCAGTTGTGGACATGTCTGTGTCCAAAACTAGAGTAAAAGTTAAATTGATGAACTAGTTGTGGACATGTAAGATTATGATGGAACAAATGAGTGAGGTTATGAAATATTGTTGAAAATATATTCGTAGGACTTCTACCTAACAGCCTAAACTGTTACATTAACAAAAACATTATGGATTGTTCAAATATTTTCAGATTACTAACCAAAGGGTCCTTATCGTTTTTGTTTAGAAATCAGTAAATTTACACAGTCTTATTGTTAAGTTCAATTATCACGAAATTTGACACAATACTGTCTTATCTGTTAATTTACAAATAAGACCATACATGGAAGAAACGTTATGCATAAATTAAACATCTTAAAATTGTTCCCATCCTTATTTCTACAACATCAAATCTCAAAATGTCCAAAACCGGGTCAGTGTCCACAACCGGGTCATCTACCCTATGTTCAAACCATCGTAATACATTTACATGCATTCTGTCCAAAACATTCCTCTTGCAACCACTTATTCTAATAAAATCCTCATTCCTTACTCTATCACACAACTTTTTACCAATCATATTTATCAGTAATCACAACTCCATTACATTTATTAAACCTTTTTCCTTTTTCAACCACCTCCATGTGGTTAGCATACATAAGTGAGGTCTTTATATAAATTTATTTATTTTTCATAAACATATTCTGCTCCTTGAAAGACACTTGATAACATAAAATGGGACATCGTAAAACTTAACAAGCTTTTTTTGTTTTATTTACATTAAATTATGAAGTTTTACTAAATAAAGAGTTATAGTATTTTTTGTATCCTCGATAAAAAACACATAACAAAGAGATGGATATTGGAAACTTTTAAAACCTATAGAATAAATCATCATACTTAATTTGAAACTTTAACATTTCCTGGAATTTGAATAAAAGTAACGAATGAAATAGTTATAGACAAAGATAATTACAAAAGAAAGATCATTTTTTACAAATCGCCAAGGTAGAGTTCACAGTCATGATATTTTTAAGAGACCAATGAAAAGAGGAAATACAAAAGAAAATACAATAGAACAAAAGCTCTGTAATGACTTAATGGATAGGCGATGGTAAAGTCGTTAGTTTAATAAAGAAACCATAAGACAAAGGTGAAAATTCAAAAAGCTTTGAATGAGTTTACACCTATGGAATATATTATCTTTATTATGAATTAATTCACATAAAAATTTAGTCTGTTGATAATTATGTTTGTTTGATTGCCATATCCTTTATGACTTCTTATAACACGCAAGTTATGAAGAAACCAACAAATTATGAAAAGTTGCATCGTTAGTAAAACTGGGTGTAAGGAGACACTCATCTTCATTTAATAAAGTTGTAAGTGTCCGACAATATGAAAACAATTTATCGTTGTTGTTTTTACAATAAACCATTGTATGAGGTCACATATGTAAATTTAACACATGAAACTACCATATAAGGCTTAGAAAAGACAACGTCACCTCATTTGGTAGTGCCCCGGACGGGACTTGAACCCGCACTCCCATCTTGTCGCGAGATGTGATTTGTCCAATTAATATGAAAACAAGCTTATTTTTTTTAAATATACCTACATTAAAACACCTTTCGTAAAAAATGTAGTTTCGGTAAGACAATCATTTACTTAGATTTTTTCTGTTAACACATAGGATATCTTGATATTTAAATACCTACTTCGAATATATTTGAAATGGTAAAACATATCACTGTATAGAATAATAATATGTATTTATGCAAAACCAGTAAGCCATTTTGTTTACCAAACTTTCAAAGAAGATGGCCGCCGTATAATATAATATTATTGTTACACGAGGTGCTGGTGATTATTGTACTAATCAGAATATTTACAAGACCACAGTAAAGCCTGAATTATCAGTAGGTTTATTATAATATGGATTGCTTAGTAGTATTAATATCAATGTTTTCTAGTTAGTGCTAGTCAGCAGGATTGTACATATTATATATGTTGCCTGGTTAGTGTAAGTTAGCGGGATTGTACCTATCTATGCTACATAGCCGAATCCTGTTAATTATTATCTTTGTTTCATTACACGGTTTGTTGCGTGGAATTGTAATAACTGCTGCCTTTCAGAACGCTGTTGAAATATACATCAAATATCAAACATTAATAATAATTGTTGAAAACGGACTCACCGGCGTGCACGGGCGGAATGACACAATCTATCGACAATGTATCTGATTAATTTGTTAGTGCCTCGCGTACACATTCCAAGGAGAACTTTAAAACCTATTTTATCTTACGACCAGCCCTTCCGATTACTTTCCGCTTCCGCATCAGAAAGATTACTTTCCGTAGCTACAAGACGACGCCATTTTATAGCTGCAGTGTGAGAGATCACAAGAAGAATTAATTTCGTACATCTCACTTGAAAGATTACGAAATATCTAGCTAGATTAAATATAAAACATTTTAACAGCACTTCTAACTGGAGACTATCAGAATATTTGGTTTACTTTGAAAAGCGCGTCAAAAAGTTTGTAATGCCGAGAACTTTTATACGAGTTAGAAACATTTCTTTTGCCATTTTTCAGTATTTTTTGCGAAATGTGGATTTAGTGAGTGGCTGTACTGAAGTGCATTTCTGTATAAATTTATTCACACCTTATAACGCAGATTAATAAATAGACATTAAACTGCAATAATGTTAAAAAGAAATCCAGTCCATCCTGGGTTGCGCATTTTTCATCCTTATTCAAATGCACTGCTTTGGAATTGCAAAAGTCATTGTCAAAAAAATAAAACTGTCAGATTGACAATGACATTGTAAATCAAGATTGGTCACTGTTTTTTTAGAAAAACTTAAACAATTTAAGTTTCTTGACAGAAATTAACATGAAGTTTTCAAAATGAACGATAACTTAATTTTATTAATTCTCATACTAAATTCGTAGGTACTTTGAAAATTTAATTTGGTACTTACCAGGTGAGAACTCTTTTTCTACTATAATATAGGTACTTCATTGAGAGAGACTTCTTTTGTCTTATAAAAACATTGTTAATCTGACCGACAAGTTTTTTTTAATTTTGTTATGGAGATATCGTTCGCTGGAGCAGAAAGAGAAGACGAGTCTGGAGGGACCATAATATGAACCACACGAGTAGTGATAGATTAGCGCACGTCGCCGCGAATGAGACTCCACAAGGATGAAGATTGCCTGGAAGGCCACATTAAAGACTTGGAAAGATAGTTGATCTTCAGCGTCGTAAGAGGAAACAAATTCCGAACAAACAGATCAATGATCTACTACAAGCAGAAGAAAAAGAAGAAGATTATGGAATACATACCTAAACACCGACACTGAAGAATTAATTTTGAAGAATTAATAAAAGTTATTGTAGGTATTTTATTTATGTTTATTTTCTAGAACTCTATAATTTAATGTAAATAAAAACAAAAAACTTTTAAGAGTTTTACTGTGTAGGTACTTTTATTTACTTTTAGGTATTTAGTGACTTACTTTTTTTGAAGACATAACATGTCGAAACCTGGTCACTAAATAAAAGTACCTACATAGTAAAACTCAATAAAGTTTTTTGATTTTATTTACATTAAAATTAAAATAATCTTTGTCACAGTTTTGTATTTGCACAGCTGAAATATTAATATTGTTAATATTAATAATAATATGTAATAGTAGGTTATGATATTGTTATTGTTAATGTGTTCTGTTGTATTATAATATTGTTATTATCTAATAAAACCGCATGAGTAACAGATAAAATTAACAATATGGCGTCATCTAGTGTCACGATATTAATAATAATAATATTACCTACATACACACTCGCTCTTATTAGTATCTGGTACAAATAACTGGTATCAATGTACCAACAAAGTTAAACCCAAAAATATTTCAGTACGTTCGTACACAAGTACTATAGAAATTGGTTTCAAACCAATTGGACATCTCGAATGGGAGCGTCCAGATAGAAGGATGCAAACGTCAATAACCAATCTTCAATTATTCGGAAAGCATGTCGTTGGCACGAATATTTCTTCGGCGAATGCTCCGAATCGTCACCGAATGATTGAAGATCGATGATTGATTGACGTTCGCATCCTACTATCTGGACGCACCCATTGGAGAACCATGTTTACACAATATAAAATCGTACAAAATCTAATCGGAATAAGTGAGAAAGGTGTCCCAACGCTTACGAGTTGGCTCAAGGCTGGCTCTAGTAATCACTTTCGGTGCCCGTGGATAACGGGAGATAATCAAAAGGTATGGGTTGTCTGTGTAAAAACGAAATTTTAAATTAAAATTATTTAGGTGATTTAATTACGAAAACATCGCAAAATAGGTGATCCAACAATAATAGGTGGCAAGCATCATCGCTGAATTTATGATAGGTATCTTTTTTTAGAACACCTTCCTCTTACAGGACACTCGAAACTTCTTGCGTCATTGATATACCTACCTAAATTATTTCATTTATATTATTTTTTTGATCAATGTCAGGGTTAAAAATTGGTAAATAAACAAAAATAGTCTAGTAGGTACCTACATACATAAAAGCTGTTATAATTATGTTTAGCAAGACATAGTTATAAGTTTAAGAGTAGTACGAGTACTTTGTCATTGCTGTATGTATTAAGGTAGAAAATATTAAAAATTATAATTATTATAAATTTAACACATGAAACTACCACATAAGGCTTAGAAAAGAAAACGTCACCTTATGAGGGCCCCGGACGGGACTCGAACCCGCATCCCTAACCTTGTCGCAAAGAGTGCTTTGTCCAATTAAGCTACCGGGCAACTGGCCGAAGGATCCGATATTCCCTCTTATAAACCCCGATGACAGCTTCACGTGTAGATATTGTTCTGAGATACTTAGTATGGGTACCCCATGTTGAATAATACCACGTATAGTTAGATAGGATTGTACCTATCATAAACTCTTTCCTGAGCTCATCGCCTTCTGGAGGCCTCCTTGTACTCAATAGTAAGCCATTTAACAGTGTCTCGCCGAAATACTAGAAGTGCTGCTGTCTAAAAACCGTGCTTTTCTTAAGACGAACAAAAACATACTTATTCCTGGTACAGTTTTCGGCAAGAAAATAGTAACACTCCGGCTCTTTACGAATTTGAAGGATACAAAATTTACTAATATCCACGATTATAGCTGCTTATTTGTAAACATTTGCCGGGCTTTGAGAGAACATACACACTTGCACAATATGAAAATATTTGTTCTCCAATCTTCTAAGCATGCGGTCACAATATTTTGTAGGAAGGTACGTTAAATTAAATTTTAATTATTTGATTGATTAAAACAAAACATAAATACAGAAGTAGATTGTGGGAGGAAGAACTTGGATATATTCAACTTGAAGGCAAAACTCTTCCAGGAAAATAACCCTGTTTGATAACAGTTAGTTCTGAAGGGCTTTTAAAGTTCGATACAAGTGGTAACAACTTCCTTTTATCATATACCCAGATAAGTATAAGATAACATAAGGTATATTTCAAAACCCATTATTACAGACGTTTAACAAATAGGTATTGGATACATCAGTGGGATATTGTATCTGATATTTGAGCTGCATTTGCTACTTCTAAGAAAGCAAACAAAATTGTTTCCTTAAACATAATAGAATCCTGGAAGCACAGAACAGGAACGAATTTTCCTTAATTCTAAATTTAGAATGATTCTGATTTAGCAACAAATAAACCACTTCCACTCAAAGGTACAACTCAAGAAGAAACTCAAAAATTATATTTATTTCATTAGAATATAAACTTTTGTAGTAATTTCTGATTATGTTGAGCAACAAAAATTGAAAACCATAAATAATTTGAAAAAAATAATATTTATCATCATAATATCAAAAACTGCGTAAATTAAAGTTAGTGTTTCATATACTATACAAGTGTTTCAAATGTGACATAACTGCGAATTCAGATAAAAATAAAAATAAGACTATTGGAAAAAAATTGGTGATGTGTATTTAAACTCCTGTACGAGGAAAAAATAAGATAAAAATGAGTCTGAAAATTTCCCAAGTAAATTGTCTCGAGGTGTGAGTATACAAAAATGACTTTTTAATGATATTTTTATTTTGTCATTTTCCTGTAGGCTCTAAAAATAAACTAAAATAGGAATAACATTTTTTCCGCTTCGTAATATGATAAAGCAAAAAATAATAAACGTTTTGTGTTACACGTTTTATATTGTTTTGGGAATAAAATTATCTTTGGTTACGTGGAATGAATGAGAGATGAGAGAATAACGAAATATTTATCCTTAGGAGATTAATTGATCTGTCAAAAAAACAATAAATCAATTGATGATATATATAATTATTTTAAAAAAGCATTTATCTATCTTTTCATTAACTGGGTCCACATTATTTTGTGGGTTAAGCAGAGACAACGAATTCCTGATTCAACCCGCCTTTAAACACTTTTTTACTAACTCCACATCACGCAGTTTCTCATGCA
>OX388307.1:23406827-23527776 GCA_947579605.1 Athripsodes cinereus | reverse complement strand
GTAAAATCAAGTGATCTTTCATTAATGGAATGCATGTTGCACATGCATTTCCGATGAAAATTTGATCACACAGTCATTCATAATATGCGATACTCCCCGCATACTGGATTTAATGTTGTGTCGGCCATTCTGCGAGATGGTCCTGAAGAAGCACATGTATACACAATGCAGAAACACAACACCTATTCTGCAAATCCAATCTGCATATTCCGGTGACGGGCCGTGTCTCGTCCCATATGCAAAGGCAAGAGCCAAGTCTCTGCCCGACTGTACGCAGTGAAATGGAGTAAAACCTTCACCTCATACTATCTCCTGCGTAAAATCAAGTGATCTTTCATTAATGGAATGCATGTTGCACATGCATTTCCGATGAAAATTTGATCACACAGTCATTCATATATATATATATATATATATATATGTTGATAAGTTTTTCGCGACGAGGTATGTATGTATAGATTGTCTTTGCGGACACATCGCGTGTTTTTGTTTGGTGGTGAGCTTTCGAATGCGCTCGGGCATCCATTGTCAAACCGACTGACTATTTCTTCCTGAGCCTCTCGCTTCGCCGTAGAACCTGTGAAGATGTAGGGGTGGGGGTAGCAGTAGGGGGGGTAAGGTTGGACGCTGTCTCGTTGTTTTGTTTCGTCGTAAATTTGTCTGCGTTGTTGCCATTCGTTAGCGTAGGTAAGTATGCGATGTTGTCATTTTTTTGTGTAGAAGATAATGTGTTCGTCTTAATTTTGTCTATCAAGTGGTGGTAAGTTTTGTGTAATTTATTTGTTTTGTCTCGTTGTTTCAGTGCAAAGTCTCTCTTGGCTATATGAATAGACTCGTACAGGATTCTGTGAGATTCTGTGTTACTTTTTTGAATCATAGCTGCGTTCTTAAAATCGATTCGGTGTCCTTCCATGAGGTTATGCATCGCTAGCGTAGACGTATGTTTTTTGTTTCTCACGTCCACTTGGTGTTCTGCTATGCGATGTAGGACTTGGCGGTTTGTTCTGCCTATGTACACTTTCTCACAGTCCTGACAGCCTTTTTCATATACACCTTGATTTTCGTTAGTAATTTTGTCCGTCGGTCTAGTCAATGTTGTGCTTATTTTTCTGTCTGTATTGAAGATCGTTCGTATGTTGTTTCTGCGAAGAATTCGTTTGTGTGCTGAGTCTGTGTGCTTTGTCGATCTGTCGTTTATTATAACCGTTGCTTGTCAGTATGTCATTAATGGTGTTAATCTCGTGGTTTTGGTTTTGGCTGTCTGTCAGTTTGTACGATCTATCTACGAGTGTTCTGGCTACTGCTTGAATCTGTGATGGGTGATGGTGTGAGTTAGCGTGTATCCACGATTAAAACGCATTATCCCCTACCATATGCAGAGTTTTTCTGTTTAAATTTTGCTTTTCTCATTGATACACTTGTGGTATTTATTTCACCTTTTTCATTAGAGATGATGGATAAATTATTCATAGAATGTATGAAGTAATTTGTTGACAATATTGTATGGTGATTACAGTTACTCGAATGGTTTCTATCAGCTCGTGCCAACTCTATGTACCACATTGGCTTTCCCCGGGAGCCTGATGGTCGAGTGGTGTACAGCCCCTACCTCTGTGTAGATGGACCTGATGTCACTAGGCCATCCCACAGTCCTACTCCACACACACACACCTCTCAGGTACGAGGGAGAATTCCTATCTCAATTGAAAGTACAAAAGTATACTATTAAGGCACCGCTCGCCACAATTGGACATTTCTTTAAGTAATTTATGTTGTAATGTTTGTTTGCAGTCACATGTCTCATATGTGTCAATAAGGAAGGCTTGCCACATAATAGTACTTTGTTTGAAGCAGGAGAAGGATTGGACTGTCTTGTCAATGGTGCTTAGAGAAATTCCAAAAGTAATGCAAAACAAAGCATTGGTTCTTTCCAAGAACAGCAATGATATTGATCTTCTTGCATCAGCTTTATGTGATTTGGTGAGTCCTTTGAGGTGTTCTTATGTTTCTAGGTCTAGTGTACATCATCATCATTATTTGATTGATTAATTAATTGTCAGGTGGCTGACCAAACAATGCCTGAGAGTTTACGTAATACTCGTGGTAAGATGACTCGATCTGATTTCCACTCATCTGTACTTCCTGTTCTCTCCTGTTTGGCTCCTTATCACTCACATTTGGATTCAAAACTTCAGCAGAGAATTGTCAAATACGTAACAAAATATGGCTTAGGTAAGTATTATAAGATTGACTAACTCTCTCTTACCATACCTATTGTAATGAAATGTCAAATTACCACATATATACATATATGAGTACTTGTATATGTTTCAGTGTCTCGGTGCCCTCAACAATGTATAACAGCCCTGACCGTGCTAACATTAGAGATGAGAGATATTATGGTCAGATTGTTGCCTGAAGTGTTGTTAGATTTGTCTAAAATAACCCCTACACTCTATATTGCAGTTCCTATATTAGAGTTTTTATCAAGTAAGTTGTGTATTAATATCATGTGTTTACATGTATGTGGACTTTTACCATAAATGGTGATTATTTTCCAGCGCTGACTCGTCTGCCCAAAGTGTACGCATCATTTGTGGGAGACCAGTACATGTCTGTGTTTGCCATATTACTGCCGTACACCAATCCCTTTAAGTACAACCACTACATTGTATCTCTGGCTCACCACGTCATTGCTGCATGGTTCCTCAAATGCCGTTTGCCATTCCGAAAAGATTTTGTGAAATTCATAAAAAATGTAAGTGGGAAATTATTGATTACTTAATATTTACATAATTAATAATCACTTTCCACTGGTTTTAGTTACATCTAATTCAGTTACATGAGTGGAGTAGTGTGACACTAGCCGCCTTGGTTATTAGGTGTATATCACTATAAAGATGTATGTTTGCAGGGTTTACATAACAATATGTTGAAACCTTTTGAAGAAGGCAAAATCAAACATGACTTTATGGATATGAATCAGGATTCTTCTAATAGGAAAAGGAGTTCTAGTCTCACAGAGCAGGTAAAGCTTTTTTACTCAAACTGATTTGGGATAGATTATGCATTATTTATTCATACCATCATGTCATTTCCCACTAGTTAGGTAGCCACGGACCAATTTCACATAGCAAACATGCAAGTTGTCTTCTCCATCCCAATTGATGTTAAAAAACATTTAGGATGGGTGGCATACCTCATCGCTCAACTGAAGATGTTAAAATGTCTTGAACTTGATTTTACTAATATTTGCTTCTTACAGTACACTAAAAAAAAATAACAAAAAAGATTAGGAGACATTTTCTTTATTGGATATTCCATGGGATTGTTATTTTTAGAAATTGGTTGGCACAAACACTAATAAACATTTGAACAATATATTTTAATTTATTTATTTAATTATTAATTTTCATTCTACATACATATTTAACATAACATAACATAATTAACATATTTGATAGTGTATATATATCTTTTCTAAGCCTTATATGGTAGTTTTGTGTGTTAAATTTACATATCGTCGCTCGGCGTTCAATACTGTGAATGTAACAATTACAAAATTTCACAGGAGACTAGATAAACTGAATAAAAGTTATGTTAGCGCCGAATCCATATTTGCGGTTTTGCTCCATACGGCATTCTAACAGTTTGGACAATATTTGGGAAATGTTTTGTATACACAATTGCGTATTTTAATATTCTGTACCAAAATTAAAAAAAAAAAACTATTTCACTTAAATTGTCGAATTTGTGATTTCTGAACGCCGAGCGACGATATGTACCTATATTAGGGTGTCCCTTATTTTTCAAAGTTTAAATTTTAAAACGCATAGGCTATTATTTTATTCATTTGGTTCTAAAACACTCAAAAACCAATTTTTATCTTAATCGGAACAGTGCAACCCATGCCCACTTGCACGGAAACATCTTCATATAAGTTACTTCACAGGAGTGATGAGTGTCCGCTGTTATTGTCACTCAGTCTCGGTTTTTCTGGTAATTATCGCAGATTTTTTTATATTTCAAAGATTTCAGTGGAACTAAGAAGCAATATTAAAGGTATTTTCTTGGTTGATGAAGTAAATCAATAGATGACAGGTGCAAAATTACCGTTCAATCGTCAAGTTCTCGCAGTTCTGTCTTTCGACATACACGAAATTAAGTTGAATGTTAGTGAAAGCGAAAATCTAGTCATTAATTAGCGTGTGCATTACATTCTGGAAAAAGGCTAGAATACCTAAAAGAGCTGTTACTAATCTTGTAAAGAGGTCAGAGGATCTTTATCAGGTCTGGAAAGAGCTGCCAAAAAATCGCAAGAATATTCAGGATTTTGCACCGTGAGGAAAACTTTCGACTTAAATTGGATAATTTATGCGATATCGTATGCATCGATGCTCTCAAAAGACTAAAAATCAAAGAAGATAATAAATTATTGTAAAAGCAAAGAGAACCAAGACGTACAGGATGCTTAGCGGGTGTTGACAAAAAAAATGGCTGAAATTGACAAAGAGCAAGGCTGAAAAAACTAGCAGAAGAGAAAAAGAGATTAAAGCGTATGGTTTCAGAGAGTTTGTTGGCACCTGCTGCTTTACACAGCTTTGATACATCTGAGAGAGCCTCTGGCATCCACATAAATTGAAAATCAGATCTACTGGCGCAATGCATCAAGCACGATGGATGGCAAGAGCTATTTACTCTTCAAAAAAAGTTTATTGCAGTCTGTTTAAAATGGGCGCTGAGGACAAAGAAACTTTACTAGATATTTGTTTATTGTGGTAGTTCATGTAAAGTCCTTACTTGAATGCTGTTTGGTGGTGAAAGCACCGAATCAAGACTTGTGTTTTTAAAAACATTAAATGGTAACGAAAAAATTGTCAAGCTGATTTCCAAAGCGACTTAAAACAAGTTCGGTCAACATTTTGTGATATTTGTCAAAAGAAATAGCCGTCCTTTTAATTTTTCTGATGAAATTGATGAACAGACCAAAGGGACCACTGTAGGAAATTTACAAAAAAAAACTTTGGTGATTTCGGTGAGAGATATGAACAATCGAAGGAACAGGTAATCTAAAAATATACTTGCGTAATCACTACATGAATACATGTAGTGATTACGCAAGTATAAACTGTGGTGTTCCCCAGGGTTCTATCCTGGGTCCATTGCTTTTTTTGATATACATAAATGACATGCACAATTTAAAATTAAATGGAAACCTTACACAGTACGCTGATGATTCATGCCTTCTATACTATGGTAACAACGCCAGAACTATATTTGAGAAAATACAGAGAGATTTGAATCTAGTGGTGAGATGGCTGAATCACAATAGATTATCAATGAACATATCCAAAACGAATTACATTATTTTTAGATCTCAGAGAAAGGAAATTAATGCATACACGCCTCCTGTTATTGATGGAATTAACCTAGGGCAAGTGGGAACTGTAAAATATTTGGGAATTACTCTCGATGAATGTCTTACATGGAAACCCCACGCAGAAATGATAAAAGACAAAATTGCACCTATAACTGGGGCGCTGTTTAGAATATCACGCTTGATACCAGAAAATATAAAAAAACAAATGTATTTTAGCTTTGTTCATTCGCATCTGTCATACTTGAATAGCGTTTGGGGTAATGCAAACAAAACGATCATTGATGAGTTACAGATTGCACAGAATAAAGCAATAAAAGCATTGTATGGCCTTGATAGACTGACACCGACATTTGATCTTTACTGTGGAACAAATATTGCAAAAATGGTAGATATATATAAGTACGAATTTAAAGTGTTAAATGGACTTGTGAAGATAAAAATGAATTTCACTACGTGTGACACAACACATTCTTACAATACTAGGTGTTGTTCAAATTTTGTCATAAACAATGTGAGGACAAACTATGGAAAACGGAATTTGGACTTCCAAGGAATGCAATTATACAACGCATTACCTGAAGAAATAAGATCCATAAAGAGTTTAAGAAAGTTCAAAAGATCACTAAAACTTTTTTACTGCACACAATCTTCAGGATCAACAGCTCATGGATGATGATGTTATTATTTCCAACATAATTAATGTGTTTTCTGCAATGTTCTTGATATACACCTAAATTTTTTATTTGTTTAATTATATTATTATGTCTTATCTTGTATTTTGTAGTCTCTAAGCGAATTTATAATTCTTTGAGACAAATAAAGAAAAAATAAAAAAAAAAAAAAAAACAGATGTCTGGCTCTCTATATGATGGGTAGTAGTGCTCAATTTAATGTTTTATATGTTTTAACATGTTCTTTTTATGTATTCTACAAGTAGCCTCAATGTTTTTATAGGAAAAATTTTGAGCTATTTTGTATCCGTCAAGAGCAAAGATTTATTTTCACAACTAAAACTTGATAGCAGTTTCCTTCAAGAAGGTGTATCTTCGTATAAAGGAAATGTGGCCTTGAAATAAAGATATCTAGCTTAAAAGCAGTGAATGACACAGCTGAAAGAGCTGTTAACCCTTTCGAATCCACAGCCGTGACATCCACACCCGTGATATATCGTTTTTGATTTTTCGACACTCCCAGAGACATCTGTGTTGGATTTGTAAAATAAAATCTGTACCGATATATACCTACATTCATCCTTTATCTATTCCTGTGAAGTCGGTAAAGATGTACTTACGAATTTCATCACAATGACGATTTATAAAAGTACTGACAGCGTACATGCCGGTAATCAGTCGCCATTCATTACCATTATAGTACGTTCGCGCGAATTGTATCATTCGCGTGGCATTTTTGATACTCAATCAGTTATATTGTTTATATTATTTATTTTGTCACTTTTGTTACTGTGGATTGGTTTAATTTAATTATTTAACCTATATTTATGTTCAATTGATGTTATTGCTTACTTTATATTTTATTTTGACCCTTGACAAAATTTGAATACTACTTAGTAGTCCCTACACAAGTGTAAACATTTTTTCGATTACGAAATTTATGAACAGTTTTGATTATTTTTATTCTCAGTGAAGATTTGAAAAAACAAACTGTGTATAAAACAAAGTAAAAAAATAAAATAAAAAACTGTGTGCAGTACACTGAAAAAAAATCAATCGACCGTTGTTTTCATGAACAGACTATTAACTATCTTTGTTATGTATGACGCAGGCTAGGCGAGGACACTTGAGGTTCAAATATCCCATGTTATGGGAGTGCGTTGAGATTTTAATGACTTATTTGTTTACATGATGCTAGTAGAAGGATAAAGGAGCTCAAATAACCCGCCAATGTGACTATGATATGCAATTTTATATTAAATAAAGTAAATTGAAACTTAAAAAGTGGATTATGAATATCACGCGGTATTGAGGGCACGATTCCAATAGGGAGGGCTCGGAAATCAAAAGGTTAAACTAATCCAAGGCTTTCATGGTTTGATAACCGCAGACGAAGAATAGAAGCAGTTCTTATTACGTTGTGTGCATGAACATAGAAAAATGTATCCAGACTGTAAAAAAGAGACTTTTTAGATGATAATTAATTAATATCAATTTCATAACTTTTTTGGTAATTAAAAGAAATGCTCTATATAAATTTGTGTTTTCATCAATATTTAGCTAACATAGTGGTATTAAGTGATGATCTACAGCTAATTTTAAAAGAGCTTTAAGCTGCTATTTTCTAAAACTTTGAAGCTCTATCGGCACGGGTTCCAATCAACGTAGAAAGCTTAAATTCTGTATTTGAGTAAGTAGTAGGCTAATAAACACAATTAGGGGGTATGCGTTTCAATAACAGAATTTTTTTTTCAACCAAATAAGGGACACCCTATATATACTGTATATATATTAGGGTGTCCCTTATTTGGTCAAAAAAAAATTTTTTTCAGTTATTGAAACGCATACCCCCTAATTGTGTTTATTAGCCTACTACTTACCCAAATACAGAATTTAAGCTTTCTAAGTTGATTGGAACCCGTGCCGACAGAGCCTCAAAGTTTCAGAAAATAGCAGCTTAAAGGGTTTTTTTTTTTTTTTTTTATTTTTTATCAAAAATATTACAAGTAAATATTACAAGTCCTGTTAAGTCTTTTATAAGACTTGTCAACAGGTTCTTTTTTATATATCATATACAAATATAATTCAATGTTTTGATATTTTACAAAGGTTACAAAATCATTTTTACATATAAATTATTATTCTAATATATTATCTTCATTCCTTACTTTAAAATATATACATAATATTCCTGACTATAATATGATACTCATAATTATAACTAGAATACTACAATACTAATATGCTAACATGTCTGAGACTTTACTAGGTAGGTACTATAGGTGCTATTAAACATGCTTATTTATCAACTTATACTTAATAAAAATACAGTGTAGTGTTTAAAAATCAACAATTTAACTTAGAAAACGAAATAAACTGTGGTCTTAATTGCAATTATTCTTGTATTAAAACTTTTATAACTCTTGTTCCTTACAAATCAATCAACTCCCTATAATTTATTTTATTTTGTATGACAATATTAAATTTTATAAAGCATTTATGATATCAATATTATTTACAGTCCATTGTTTCATAAGAATCTTTAACTTACCTAGTCTATGGGTATTTTTAATATTTTTTGGTAGCATATTTATTATTTTGGGTATTATATAGTCTCGGGTTCTCATACCGTATTTATTATTTACTTTTGGAATTACCAATCCTTCATTATGTGTGTATCTAGTATTATAATTGTGTATTAACTTATTTCTGTATCTATTGTCCAAAATGTAAGGCAATAAAAATTTGTTTAAAAATATTCCTTTTGAAGTCATTAAGTTATTAGCCCTATATGTATCGTTGGCATTGAAATGACTACCTGGAATAGATTTGTAATTAGTTACTATTTTAATCAGTATGTTTTGAACACTTTGTATTTTATTTAAATTAGTTTTTGTTGTATTTCCCCAGACAGAAATTCCATATCGTATTAAAGACTCTGCCAACGATAAATAAATGGTTTTTGTTATACGATTAGGTACAAAATATTTTACCTTATGAAGGCGACCAGCAACTGATCTTAACCTATTACATAGTTTACTTATATGTTCGTCCCATTTAAAATTATTATCAATTATTACACCTAAATACTTATATGTTGTTACCTGATCAATATTTTTACAATTACAATTACATTGAATGTTATTGTGAATGCAGTTATAATCATGTGAAATTATGTAGGGTTTAGTTAACGTAATAGTATGTGGAGTTTTTATATGTATCAATTTAGTTTTTTTAGCATTTATTATTAGGCCATAATCATGTGACCATTTAATCAAGTTATTGTAATCATCTTGAAGTAATTTACACGCCACATCAATATTTTCATGCGTCATTACTAGTGCAGTATCGTCAGCATAAATAAAATGCTGAACATTTTTAAAAAGATTTTTAAGCATGGAAACATAAATTAAATATAATACTGGTCCTAAAATTGATCCTTGCGGCACACCCGATTTTATGTATTTTATATCACTAAATGTATTGTTTATTTTAACTATGCATCTGCGATCACTTAAATAATTTTTGAAAAACAGCAATAATTTACCAGTAATCCCAATTAATTCTAGATACTCTAATAATTTTTCGTGATCGATGGTATCAAAGGCCTTAGAATAGTCTATAAAAATAACAAGAACATGTTTTCTTTTGTCCAGTGCGTCATTCACTAGATTTCCAAAATCTTGTAGAAGTGTCTCGGTTCCCTTATTTTATTATTTTTCCTTATTTCCTTATTTCCATCCGTATTGCGATGGATCCACAATGTTATTTTTTTCTATGTATTTTTTTAATTGGTTACACACATATTTTTCCAGAATTTTTTCAATAGCTGGTAAAATGCTTATTGGTCTATAATTATTCATGTCATAGTGTTGTCCACCCTTATAGATTGGTCTTAATATTGCGGTTTTTAGTTCTTGAGGTATGTATCCTTCTTCTATAATTTTGTTGATGAGATGAGTAATAATGGGAGCAATTTTCTCAACATTTTTTTTCAAATCATGCATCCTAATGTTGTCTATACCCGGTGATTTAGAGTTTTTCATGTTTTTAATAATGTTTATAATATCGCTGTTGTTTGCAGATCGAAGGAACATAGAGGTATTTTCAGTTACATTAATAAGATCAATATGATGCATCGTTTTATGATTACATATGTGAAGAGTTTTGTACACTTTATCAGAAAAATTTTCATTAAATTTCTCCAGTATTGTGTCTAATTGATTGTTTTTTAAAAGATATTTTTGTACAACTTCATCACAACTATTTTTAGTTTTTCTTCCTAAGATAATATTTATTTTATTCCAAGTTTTTTTGATGTCACCAAAGCAGCTATTAAATTTATCTTTATTAAAGTTTGTTTTAGCATTTAATATAAGTTTATTAAGCTCATTTCTAAATCTTTTATATTCTATTTCATATGTTTGATTAGAGGGGGTATTTTTCCATTTTTTAAATAAAGCATCCCTTTTTTTAATCTCTTTTAAAAGATCATCTGTCATCCATAAGTTCATTGAACATGGTCTCTTTTTAACTGGTTTCTTTTCTGTAATTTTGCATTTGGCATAAATTTCTTTAAAGGTTTCTTTTATCCTAATATATAACGCATTTACTGAGTTCTCAACTAACATACTATTCCAATCAACTTTTTGAATTAGACGAGAGCATTTATTTTCAGAAATCACATGATTCTCATAAACCTCTACGTCATGTAGCTGATTTTTAGATTTTTTAGTTTCAAAAGTTACCTTAATTGCAACCATATAGTGATCTGCTATTGCACATTCACTAACACAAGTAATTAAATTATCACTTGAGTGTATTTTTTTACCAACCCTCCTTACGAAAATATGATCAATACATGATATTGTTTTTCTTCCAGCTACCATCACTTCTCTCGTGACGTCATTAATACATTTCACAAACTGATTGTTAATAAGCATATTTTCATAATTCATCACAATATTCTCCTGGTCAGATAATAAGTTAATATTTATGTCTCCCATTATCAATACATTCTCATTGTCTTTCATATTACTAGTCAATATATCATTTAATTCATTTATATAATGATTTTTATTTAAATTAGGAGGTCTATAAATAGCCAATAAATAGAAGTGGAAATCATCAACTGTTATCTTACCACACACCATTTCACTATATTCACTATTACACTCAATTTGTTCAAATTCAATAATAGATTTAATAAACACCATTACACCACCACCTTGTCTATTTGTTCTGCAAAAACAATAAGATTCAAATCCTTCTATTTTATATAGATCTTTACTAAAATAATCTGTTGATGTTTCAGTCAATACGAGCAAATCTATATTATCTATATAGTCTTTCATCTGTATAATTAAATGATCCCAATATTTGTTAATTGATCTGATATTAATATGCACAGCAGTAATATCTCCATGTTTACATGGGTTCAGTTGAGAGATCCAGTCTTGTAAATTTTCTTCTCTCGTGTATAATACTTCATGATCTAACTCGATGAAGTCTTGATCCATAATATATTGTTGCTTTTACGTTCAATACGATTCCCTTAAATATTCTAATAGTTGATTTTTTGTTTGGCCAAGCCTTCCATTCTTATGTACACAGAGCAATTTTTGCTAGTTGTTCTATGTGCTGTATTATATTTAGTTTGATAGTTTGTGTTACTATTTGTACAATTTTTGCAAATTGCTATCTTTGCTAAATTGGGACAATTTGCAAAAATGTGGTTTTCACTGCAATGCGAACATGTGTTATCATCTTTAAAACATTTTTTTGTCTTTTAAATTCCTAAAACGTCTTTTAAATTTAGCTGTAGATAATCACTTCATACCACTTTGTTAGCTAAATATTGATGAAAACACAAATTTATATGGAACATTTCTTGCAATTATCAAAAAAAGTTATAAAATTGATATTAATTAATTTGAACATATCCTGTAAAAAGTCTCTTTTTTACAGTCTGGATACATTTTTCTATGTTCATGCACACAAAGTAATAAGAACTGTTTCTATTCTTCTTCTGCGGTTATCAAACCATGAAGCCTTGGATTAGTTTAACAGCTCTTTCAGCTGTGTCATACACTGCTTTTAAGCTATTTATCTTTTTTTAAGCTTCCAAAAATGCCATGTTTTCATTATACGAAGATACACCTTCTTGAAGGAAACTGCTGTCAAGTTTTAGTTGAGAAAATATATTTTTGGTCTTGACGGATACAAAATAACTCAAAAATTTTCCTATAAAAACATTAAAGCTACTTGTAGAATACATAAAAAGAACATATTTGATATTAAATTAGTTTTATTAATATCAAATATGTTTAAAATGTCTTTTCACAATGTGAACACACAAACTCTAGATCATTTAAAAAGAACATGTTATAACATATTTAGAATTAAATTGAGCTCTACTTCCTAACATATAGAGAGCTAGACATCTTTTCCTTGGATTTTTCAAATCTCTTACCGAAATCACCCAATTTTTTTTTTTGTAAATTTTCTACAATGATCCCCTTGGTCTGCTCATCAATTACATCTAAAAAATTAAAAGGACGGCTATTTTTTTTGACAAATATCACAAATTGTTGACTAAACTTGTTTTAGGTCGCTATGGAAGTCAGCTTGTCAATTCTTTTGTTACCATTTAATGTTTTTAAAAAACACAAGTCTTGATTCGGCGCTTTCACCACCAAACAGCATTCAAACAAGGACTTTACATGAACTACCACAATAAAAAAACAAACATCTAGTTTAGTTTCTTTATCCTTAGCGTCCATTTTAAACTGAGTTTGCAATAAACATTTTTTTGAAGGGTAAATAGCTCTTGCTATCCATCGTGTTTGATGCTTTGCGCCAGTAGATCTGATTTTTAAATTATGTGGATGCCAGAGGCTCTTTCAGGCGTATCACAGATGTGTTGAGCAGCAGGTGACAACAAGCTCTCTGAAATCATACGCTTTAATCTCTTTTTCTCTTCTGCTAGTTTTTTCAGCCTTGCTCTGTCAATTTCAGCCATTTTTTTTGTCAACACCCGCTAAGCATCCTGTACGTTTTGGTTCTCTTTGCTTTTACAATAATTTATTATCTTCTTTCTTTTTTAAGGCTTTTGAGAGCATCGGCGCAAACTATATCGCATAAACTATCCAATTCACGTCAAAAGTTCTCCTCACGGTGCCTATGAAAATCCTGAATCTTCTTGCTATTTTTTGGCAGCTCTTTCCAGACCAGATAAAGATCCCCCGATCTCTTAACAAGATTAGTAACAGCTCTATTAAGTGTTCTAGCCTTTTTCAGAATGTAATGCACACGCGAATAACCAGATTTTCGATTTCACTAACATTCAACTTAATATCGCGTATATCGAAAGACAGAACTGCGAGAACTTGACGATTGGACGGTAATTTTGCACCTGTCATCTATTTATTTACTTCACTAACCATGAAAATACTTTTTATATTGCTTCTTTATTCCACTGACATCTTTGAAATATAAAAAAAATCCGCGACAATCACCAGAAAAACCGAGACTGAGTGACAATAACAGTTAGCACTCACCGCCCCTATGAGTTTTTGTATGAAACTTGTATGAAGATGTTTCCGTGCAAGTCGGCACGGGTTGCACTGTTCCGAATAAGATAAAAATTGGTTTTTGAGTGTTTTAGGACCAAATGAACAAAATAATAGCCTATGCGTTGTAAAATTAAAACTTTGAAAAATAAGGGACACCCTAATATATATATTCGAAAAATCTTTTATTGGATTACTCGATTGTTGCCCGAAGGGGCATATTTTAAAAAGGCTATCATTTAAACGATCAGCATAATATTGATGTTATGTTCAGCAGGAAAATGTATTCTGCCGACAAATATATCATGTTGATATGCTACTTATGCCCAGTGAGAATATTATATTTCTATTGCAAATAATATGAAATTGAAAAACTCCATGCCGGACAAATAATCATTTTGCCGGTCGATTGAATTTGGAGTTTTTCAATATCATATTATTTGCAATAGAAATATAATATTCCCGCTGGGCATAACTAGCATATCAACATGATATATTTGTCGGCAGAATACATTTTTCTGCTGAACATAACTTCAATATTATGCTGATCGTTTAAATGATAGCCTTTATTTAATAAAATTTGTACCTGAGAGCCATTAGGACTCCAGTGTATTTTTGACAAAAATGGCAAATTTAAAAAAAAAGCGGAAATAACACAACAGTCATGAGTCTTAAGTACAGAAATGCTTAGGGTCATAAGAATTGAAGTGCGCATCACTATGGTATATATTATATACACCTTATTACTAGTAAAATGCTGGGATTTTTTCGATTAAATTTTGTTTAATTTGAAAATGGCATTTTAGTACTTACGACTAAATGGCTCTCAGGTACAGAAATATAAAATAATAACAATTTAGCAAAAATATACAGAACAGGATAACAATAACACAAGTAATAAAACAGAAATAATATAGAATAAATAAATGATATATACAAATTGGTGAATAACAGAAGGCTGAGGTGAGGTGTCCAGAAACGTATTAATTAGCTTTCAGAGGGTGCGAGCGTGAGAGCTACCAGTGCTTGAATGGTGTGAAAACATTAAACCCTCCCAAAAGGGACATACTCTCCTACTCTCCACCAAGGGAGACAGGACGACACAACAAAAACACGAGTTCGCTATCGCGCAATGCCGCAATGGGCAAAAAATGTTGAAACATGACATCTTTTCAATAAATCCAAATTGCATATGGCGACGGACTGAGACTCGTACTATATGCAAAAGCATGAGCCATGTCTCTGCCCGACTGTACGTAGTGAAATGAAGTAAAACTTTCACCTCAGATTATCTCCTGTGTATTTTATTTATTTTATTTTATTGTTGGGGTATAGTATGCACCGCGACCTATAAGATCTATTGTACTCCTCCCACTTAGCTTTCCTGTTGTTATCTCCTGCGTAAAATCATATGATCTAATGTTGCACATGCATTTTGTTTGAAACTTAGATCATACAGTCATTCATAATATGCGATACACCTCGCATATAGGGCTTGATGTTGTGTCAGTCATTTTGTGAGATGGTCCTGATTACACACACACACACACAAAATGTAAAAACATACCTTTTCTACAAATCCAAACTGCATATTCTGGCGAATATATATCGATAAACATACCTGTCGACTCACCCGCTCAGTGAGAAAATAGTTCAGTGACACTAGCAACATCTAGGTTCGCATCAAAGCTAACAGCAATGATGCAAACCAAAAAATATTATAGTAAAATATAAATAGATGTTTCTACAATCATACCTAGAGGTTTATGATAGGTACAATCCTATTTAACTATACTTGGTAGTATCCATCATGGGGTACCCATACTAGGAACAATACTTACATGTGAAGCTGTCATCGGGGTTTATAAGAGAGAATATCGGAGCCTTCAGCAAGTCGCCTGGTAGCTTAATTGGACAAAAGCACTTCTCGCGACAAGGTTAGGGATGCGGGTTCAAGTCCCGTCCGGGGCACTCCAAGTGAGGTGACGTTGTTTTTTTTAAGCCTTATATGGTAGTTTCATGTGTTAAATTTACCTATATGACCTCATTCAATGGTTAATTGTAAAAATAAAATTGATAAACATATATATTGGTGTATATTTTTTTGGGGATTATTATATTTAATATCTTTTACATGGTGAGATTATTGCTATGTTGTGATTCCATATATTTTGATACAAAGATTTTTGTAATTTCTAACATGGTTTAGTTAATAATCTAGAATAAATTTGAACTTGTGATGAAATGTCAGTGCTCATATGATTACTGTCAATAGGAATTTTTATTTTATTTTCGAACAATTTCCATAAAATGTAAATTAATTCTATGGAGTCATTTTAGGGCTCACGGCGTAGAGAATTTTCATCCCGTTCAACTATGGGAGAGTCAAGTGTGCAACGAGAGGTTTCAGATACCTTCCATATTGAATTAACTGAGACCTGTATAGATTTGATGGCTCGATATACATACTCAGCTAGTATTTGTGCCCCAAAAAGGTAAATATGAGAAAATATGTTTACACTCATTGGTATGATAAAGCTTTACACTTCAACAAAATCACAAATTATTTAATATCAAACTGTTTGTAGGTTACATACTGCAGAGTTTCTTTTCTCTGATGGCCATTCCATGTCTTGGTTAGTTGGGCACAAAATTATAACAGTTACCACTTCAGGATGTTCTCAGAATCCCTTGCGACAGGGACTATGTGACAGGTAAATATTGTTGGCTACGTAGTTATAACATACAGACAAACTAACAACTATAGAAACATGTCTCTTCTTCTTCAGGTGCTTAAATCTATGCAAAGTACACACAGATTCATTACAAAGTCCTTATGGCAGCGGGGCCCCGGTTACATCTGGGACACTGACAGCTGGCTCAGAATCAGACAGAGGCTCCAGTGAGGGACTTTTACAAACTGTTGGAGTTGACATTAAAAGGTTTCTCGTTATTCTTGTTGTTCTGTTGTGTATCGTTGTAGAGTAGTGGAATGAAAGAGGTGGTGCTCTCTATATTTTGTGTTGATTGAAATGCAGTGATTGATTGAGAATGTGCAAGAAAGAAGTGCAAGAGGTAGTGGGCGTGAATTCTGTGAAAGGAATAAAAGATAATAATAATTATGTGTTAGTGAGTGATAAATGCGTGTTACGTAGCTGGAAAGAGTATTTTGAAGAATTGTTTGAATGCAATGATGTGAATTTAAGTGAGTATGTTAGTGGAGGTAGCATGATTGATGGTGATGAGATATGTTTGACTGAAATTGTGAACGCTTTGAAGAAAGTTAAGTACAGTCATACCATAGGATACGACTGTGTTTCAATTGAACTCATTTAGTCTGGTGGACCAACTCATTAAGTCGCATGGTGTCAGGAGTTTTTTAATATAGTAATAAAAAGTAAAAAGGCGCAAGCCGTATATTTCATAAAATAAATAAACAAATAAATATTTGTTAAGTTCAGGAGTTAAACTGTATGGTAGAGTTTTGATTGAGAGAGTGTGAAAGACATCTGAGTGTAAGATATGGGATGCACAAGGAGCTTTATCAGAAGCTTTTCTGAGCATTCGTAGATTTAGAGAAAGTGTACAATCACGTGGATGAGAAAGATTGTGGCACATGATGTTGGAGTATGAGGTGAGCAGTAGTGATGGGCGATATATCGATATACGATTCGATTATATCGATAGTTCAGAACACTGCGATTATTCGATAGTATCGGAGCAAGTCGAATTATTAGGTCGATTATTTTAATCGATTATTATAAGTCGATTATTTTAATCGATTATTATAAGTCGATTATAACATCGATTATTATAAGTCGATTATAACATCGATATTATAATCGATTTGCACAAGTCGATTATAAATATTCGACTTTTGATCTACCCCTTCAATAATTCGACTTCGACTCGTGATAGTCGGTTCTTAGAATTCGATTTCAATACAAGTTGATACTTGCTACTAAAAGTATAGTTGGATTTACGGATGAACCATGGCCAATGTGTATTTAGGTACCTACCTACCTAAGTATAATACAATATTATATTCATACACGACGCCGTGCCGGACAACACCACAACGATGATGCAGTCAGTCAAATGATTAGTGATCGCTCCATTCCTTGCAATTTTTATAACCTAATAGGAAAACCAAGTAACTGCCAGAAAATAATAATTTAGGAATAATTTAAACTTCTAAGATAAAATTTTGTGGAAGATTTTATTTTTATTTATTTATTCATTCATTCTTAACTGTACATTGATTACAAACAATTAGGTACATAAAAGGTATACATTCAATACGTATTTTTATTTTAATAAGGAACAATAATTACATAAAAAATACATGCATTACAATGTTTCATAATATAAAATCATATAACCTAGGTCCTAAAATACTCCCGAACATGGATTGAAATATAATTTCCGCTATATTACTAAGCTAATGAAAATGAGTGGATAGCAACAAATACAAGTATTATGTTATTATAATAAATACAAAATTACTATACCTACATATTTTTATTGTTTAGCAGATGTAAGTGATGTCTATTTATTGTACGGTACGGTATTTAAGTAGTTCACGTACAAAGAAGTTAACGAGTAGAAGTACATTGTCTGCTTATTCTCCGAAAATACTTTGCTTTACTTGATTAATAAATTTCTTCGTTACATTATAATGTAATATCTTTTAAAGAGCGTTACTAGGTTTTACTATTAAGCTGTCTACAAGTAGAAGATCTCTTAGTAAAAAGAGAGACACTACTCGCGTAGTTACCTGAACAATTTTGTAGGCAATATTAATATGAGAACGTGAGCATTCACATTTCGCAACCGCATCCTTCAACGCTTAAAAACAAACTGAAATAAAGCGTGAGGAAGTGAGAGGGGAGTAGATGCGTACGTTTCGTTGAATCGTTGAAGATAGTTTTGTACTTCGTTTTTCCGAATATAATACTATCGTGACACGAAAATAACCGACTTCAAAATAATCGATTTTTGTGTTATTCATACCGCGCTACAAATAATCGATACTACTTCGATATATCGATTATTTTTTACAAGCGAAGTCGATTATTTATATCGATTGTGAATTGTGAACGACTTCGATTATTTCGATTGTAAAATATGATACTATCGCCCATCACTAGTGAGCAGTCAGTTGATCTGCCAATCTTTTATTTATTTGTTTTCTACTGTACTTGATTACGAATAACTTCATATAAAAATACATTCAAATTCAATAAAATCAATATACTGAGAGTGGGTTTGGTCAATCTTTTCACACTATGTAGGAAGCTTGGCTTGTGTAAAGGAAAGAAATACCCTCTCAGAGTGATTTACCTTTACAAAGGGAGTGAAGCGGTAGTGTGTCATGTCTTTGTCGCTGTTCAACCTATTTTTTGACTGCTGCATGTGGCCATTGAAAGAGATGGATGTTGGTGTTGAATTAACCGGAAATTGGATGAATGCTTTGATGTATGTAGATAATTTGGTATTAATGGCGGAGAATAGAAGTGATTTACAAGAGATTAATCCATGGGTATATGGTAGTTCTATTATGAATGGGTTGAAAATTAATGTTAAGAAGACAAAAGTGGCGGTGTTTGAAAGAGAGAATGAAAGAACAATATGTGAAATAAAGGTTGACAATGTTTATTTGGAAAGCTCGTTTGCAAGAGATTGAAGATGCGATAGGAACATTGTAAAAATAAAAGTGGCCTATGCTAGAGTGAATGGTGCACTTTGATTCATCGTTTACAATAGCAATGTGTTGAAAATACCAACACTTTTGTGAGGGGCTCACATGCAAAGGGACATGGATCAATTTTTCACAAATATTTATTTTAGCACAGGATTTAGTATCAAAAAAGCTTCAAGTAGATACAGAAATGTGCTGTTTTCTCAGTTACAATGTTCTACAATTGATTGTCTCTGAACTTCTCATGTACGCAAGTGAGATATAGACATGGTTGAAGAAGGACAAAAGTGGAATAAAGGCTGTGGAGATGTGATCACTGAGAAGAATTGTTGGTAAAATGTTGTGTGAGGGAGGAATGAGGATATTAGGTAAGTGAGCGGATGCAATTCGGTGTGTATGTATGTTGAGGAAGCTAAAGAATTATGTAAGAATAGATGTTAGTAGAGTTCCATTCTCTCGGACTACCCCACTTGAGACATTGCGTGAGGGTGAAGGTTACATTAACTTAGATATACTTTGTTGGAACAGGTCATGTTAGCCTTATTTCTATATTGTTTTATAGCAAAGTTGTGTATTTTTTTAAGATACACAAAATATAGTCTGCAGCACAGCAAAAGTAATGAGACAACACATTCATCACTGTCGGTGTCTGATAATGTCTTATATCCACCCTCCAGTCATAAAACATTGTCTTTGCAGAGCCTCTCTGGTCGCAGTACTCGGTAATAAATATAATATTTACAATTTACTTGCCACACTCCCTTTCCACTGTGCAGTGCGTACAGTGCTTGTTGCAATGCATTATAGTAGTCATTGTCTTTTTATTTCCTTACTCGTATTACTTCCTCACTCCTCACCTCACTAACTTTACTGGTACATACCATGTAGTGTGGTGTGGTAAGTTAGGTATATATTATTATGTTCTCAGTGCAAGCTTTATAATAATATTTTTGTAGTTGGTATGTGCACTAGATGATTTATTAGTAAGTATGTGGTTTCATTTAAGAACTTCATACATGTTATACATTGTTTACTTTCATTCTCTTTCTATCACACCTAGTCATTACACTCTCACTTTTACTCCATATTTGATATTGTATTCTCCACCCACCCTTCTGTAGTGAACTTGTATAGCTATTCTTTCTCTAATAATCATTTAAGAACTTCATACATGTTATACATTGTTTACTTTCATTCTCTTTCTATCACACCTAGTCATTACACTCTCACTTTTACTCCATATTTGATATTGTATTCTCCACCCACCCTTCTGTAGTGAACTTGTATCTATTCTTTCTCTAATAATCATTTAAGAACTTCATACATGTTATACATTGTTTACTTTCATTCTCTTTCTATCACACCTAGTCATTACACTCTCACTTTTACTCCATATTTGATATTGTATTCTCCACCCACCCTTCTGTAGTGAACTTGTATCTATTCTTTCTCTAATAATCATTTCCGTGTGTGAATTGGAAGTTTTATTCTCCACAAATATTGATTTCTTGTATTACATAAATTTGAAATTACTCTTTTTACAACAATTATCTTTCAGTCGTATCAGAAACAATAGATGAAGGTCCACCTAATCTGGTTTTATTACTTATTTTATATAATACATAGTTTGTACATTCTTATGCATATTTTATATTTTTTTTTGCTTTCAGACAAAATTCATCAGAAAATAAAAATAGTGATGTTGTACCAGGCTCTCCAAAAGGGAATCTGGAACCAGAATCAGCTCAGCCTGCTACTACACAATTAAGTTTGAAGTTGGAGAGCTTGGCTAATAAACAAGTATGTTTCCTGTATGTGTAAAGTTGTATATTGTATAGCCAACCATTGACCTACTTCTGTGTGTGTTGATTGATTGGTTGATTAATTGAAGAATTGGATATTGATAACTTTACTACTATTACATCATGCAAAATTGTCATAGTATTGTTACGTACTTACTTTCATAATTCGTTCATAATGAAATTAATGTACAACATATTATCAGTAAAAAGACATTTATTTTGCACAATTCAGATCTTGAAGACGTTGTATACAAGGACAAATGCTCGCTCCATCCATTAAATCGTTTATGTTAATTGTATGAATAAAATTTATTAGTATGGTGGATTTGTCGTTTGTAGTTATCTGAAGATAAAGGTGGAGTGAGTGGTGTTGGCCCCCGTCTGGAGAAAATAATGCAAGGCGGGTCTGGAGGAGGTACGGCGCCACTTCACTGTGGATGTTGGTGCGGAGGCTGGGCTGAGGTGCATGTAAGGTCTCCCACTGGAGATGTCTCTTGGGTCACTAGAATACAGAACCAGGTACATAAGTACTTTACTCAAGTAAAAAAATATATTTAAATAACGTACTGAATGAAATGCTATTCATTTAGATTATGAGAAATACAAAAATATTGATAGGAATGTGTGCAAATAAAAACCTTGTCCTATAAGTTTCAAAGTATTGTATCCTATAACTTATTATTGTGTATGCAGTGAATGAGACATTGTCAGGATGTCTGTTTGTCTCAATGTATTCCACTTGATGTTGTGTGATGTTAGGTTATGTTTGTATTTGTATTAAAAAGAATATGCAGTGAATGAGACATTGTCAGGATGTCTGTTTGTCTCAATGTATTCCACTTGATGTTGTGTGATGTTAGGTTATGTTTGTATTTGTATTAAAAAGAATATGCAGTGAATGAGACATTGTCAGGATGTCTGTTTGTCTCAATGTATTCCACTTGATGTTGTGTGATGTTAGGTTATGTTTGTATTTGTATTAAAAAGAATATGCAGTGAATGAGACATTGTCAGGATGTCTGTTTGTCTCAATGTATTCCACTTGATGTTGTGTGATGTTAGGTTATGTTTTTATTGAAGGAGATTTAAAGTTTTACTATGTAAGGATATAAAATGTTGTATATGTATTTATGCGTAACAGGCAAATGTGGATTCACTTTGGAACCAATTCCCACTCAACGACATGTCCTCTCTGTTCCTGAGCGGGGGTGGCCCCTCCCCCCTTGCCAGTAACCCCAATATCCAGCAGCAACACCTCGGCAGTGCAGCGTCCATAGCCTCCAGTGGTTTTGCGGATGCCAAGAGTGATGTAGTAATGCCATTACAGTATTTTTAGAGTAATTAAGAGTATATAAGTTATCAAAATAAATAAAACAAATGTTTTATTCTACTATTTGTTTATTTGATGAGAGAGACATCTTTCGTTGTGTTAGGACATTGTCAATCTCATCGCTCTCGTCAAATAAACAAATAGTAGAGTAAGACATATTGTGATGACCCTACCTATTTTAAACCATTCTAAGCTCCGAATTTGCAACATCCTAGCTTCTAAACTATACCTACTGTAATAATTGATTCCCAAACTAGAAGTGACAACCCTATTCAGCTAGCTAAGAATCGTATGAATTTTCGCATTGTTGCAAATATACGTACGAAATGTCGTCTTCCTAATTGAATTAATTAACGAATTTTGGCCTTTCGTGATCGTCTAGATTTATCTATTAACTATTTTCGTAGATTTGGACCCAGTACGTTGTGTTTTGACGATAATTTTACCTACGTTGTGAATTTCTAAGACGCAATATTAAATCACCTGAAATATACATTTCAATAATCAAGAACAACAAAAATTACAGATTCAATAAAACAATTTCAACATGAATTTTAATACATATTAACTCTGATATCAATTTTGACGTCAGATCACTTACCTTGAGATACTGTAAAATAACATAACGATGGCATAGCGCACAGATGTGGTAAATGCAGTTTTTACCAAAAATGAGTTATTATACGCATGTGAATCTACATCATCTGAAGTATGTTCCATAGAAATATTATTGCCTAACTCTGTGTCATTGACGAGATATTTAACAAAAACTATGTGTGGTAAGTACTAAATTGTATGGCATCTCAAACTTTCAACTTCGATTATCTCAAAACTATGAAAACTGCACTTACCACATCTGTGCGCTATGCCATCGATAATAAAAATAGTGCATAATAAAACATAACAAAATATAACATAACAATCATCATAAAATAAAATTCAAATAATATTATTCAATATCATCACGAGAATGTTGTATGGTAACTGGTTGCCGATCCATGTCCCTACATAAGATAACCGTTTCATAGTATCTATAGCCTATACATGTACCTATGTTCCTCAATATAACTAATAATTCGTTGCGTAGAAAAGGACAGTGGCGCACCCAAGAACATTACCTTATTATTTTTAAATATTAATTAAATTTCAACACGATTGCTATGACATCATTTTCAGAGACTAACTACCATGTTAGTGCATGGAAAGCATGCTGTGTCCATGCTAAAGGAGCGCCGCCTTCGCTCCCTCACGTCTCAAACTCGCCCATGCCATACTTTGAGCCCGAGTGCACTATTCTACACCCGAATATATATAAAATAATATATAAGATATATACTCATTTGAACATGCAGCTATATATAATAAGAATAATTATAAATATATGTTAAGAAGCTTTGTCTAAGACCCTGGCGGGAAACGGGGCAAGACCCGTATTGACCCTTGTCTCAAAAGCTGAATCGAAGAGATGGGAGCAGGGCTTGCTAACGGTACACCTACATTTCGAAGCAGGATTAGGACTGAAATTGTTAGTATATAGTATATGTTTCTACAAAGTACATAATACGTCTCGTGCATAATTGTATAATAATAATGATAAATATGTGGTTACGAATAGATCAAACCCACACTATAGACACAAGGTAGCTAGTCAAGTGTCGATAGGCAGAAGGGATCCATATCCATAAGGTAATCTCGACAAGATTTAGCTATAAAAGACTACATATTTATGGTGAGGTGAATTTAGGAATCATGTAAGTCAAATAAAAATATATTAAGACCAATAAATACATAAATATTACTTATGATTAGTGTCATGCAAAATGTCAAATTTGTTCCTTCCATGATATCGCAGCAATTACAGCATGTTGAATAAGTAGAAAAATCCAGTAAGTTCGTAGAATACAAATGACATTCGATGATAAAATATGTAATTAAATTAATAATCAAATAATATCCTGCTCAACATACAACTTCTCTCCAAACTGCATAACCTTTCGTTATGGTAAAATAAATTAAATAAAAGTATTATATTGGGTAGATCGGTGCGCCACTGCTATCAGTCTAGTTCTAGGAGTGTCGGACCGCGCTATATATAATCAGTCACAGGTACATACATACATACAATAATACTGAAAATAGGCATACATAACACATAACTCCTTTGTTTTCAAAATCTGTAAAATAATTAATCCTTGAGTACAAATATTGCCTTGTAGACAACAGACATCCTGAGAGTATCCTAGCACTTAGATATAAATAATTTTGATAATATTAAAAAATCTTATCTTGGACAGCGAGCAGCATCACTGATTTTAAATGTTAATTAAAAGTAATTTAGGATGATCTATATATATTCCCAAATGTGGAAATATCACTAAAATATAATGTACTAACTACTACGAAGGTGGGTAAATAAAATATTAAAATATGTCAAATTCAAACACAGAGATTAAAATGATTGACTTCCACCTCCCCCTAGGTTCAAAACAAAACTGCCTAGAGTAATATTTACTCTCTCTTCAGATCCTGAAAATGTCGACCCAAAGCAACAAAAAAAAAACTACATCCATCTCTTTCTGACACACACCGAAATATACCTGTCTCTGTCTCCTACATAGATAGCTTGTCATCCACTTGAAATCAAACTAAGTTCCATCCCTTTATTAATTACCTACTACAAATATTCGATCTAGGTATATGAAAATAATATTTACAGTCTCGTATATATTAGACTCATCACAATATGTTTCATTTATTTCACTTGGAATTTTATGGAATTGGACTACCTAAACACTGGCACATGACACATTTGGCCTCAGTAATCACATGGGTAAACTTTTTTTAATATACAACTCAACACTAACACTAAAAGGTCAATTGTTCTTCTTTGGAATAATGAGAGAAAACTTGTGTCTTTCTTGTGAGTATTTTTGTATTAACCCATACGTGGCGCCGAATCATATAGTTTTGACAAATACAAGGTGGCGGCAACTTTTTACGTCTATAAATTTATTTGAATTACATCTTTATTATCACATATTGTGATCATATTACAGTTTTAAAACAATAACAAATTATGTCCGTGTCAAATTGATCATAGTAATATCGTGTTTTAAATGTTTTTGTAGATCTTCATACAAATATCACTCATCTCCTGACCTTCACAGTGTCAAGTTAAGCGGTGTGAAACTGTGATACTAAACACTCATTCGAGAAAATACTTCTTATACTATTTTACAAATAAAAACATTTAACAATTTTTTTTATTTTATTGATAATGTATATAATGGTGTTTATACTTGAAATAAAGCAATCTGTGTTTTTCTGAAATAATATCAAAATTTTATTAAAAACATTATTTAAACTAAAGAAACTAAATATTACTAAAAATAAAATAAACAATAATAAAACAATTACCTGAAATAATATCAAAAAAACAACATTTAAAGTCTTTACTTCAGGTCTTTCAAAACTAACACAAAATTACAAACAAAATTACTTTACCAACTGTCAAAACAAAAATTCTAAATTCAAATAAATAAACTAAAGGAAATCACTCCTATGAGTAGGTAGGTGGTTTTCTTTACACCTCCCCTCCAAGAAAAAAAAACAATTACAAGTGACAACGTACGTAATTGTTCACTTAATAACAAATACTGGAAAAAGTTTCGTAATGTGGTAGAAATTTGACTCTGTTTTCTTGTGTCCGGTATCAACTTCATAGATTGAGTTTGAAATTTTCTTTAAAATTTTGTATGGTCCAATCTTTAATTCATCCATTTTCTTCCTATTTAGTCGATTTCCATTTTCTACGTAAACTCTGTCTCCCACTTCCAATTTATATTCTTCCCTATGCAAGTCGAATATATTCTTATTATAATTGTGAGATTTTATTGTATTTTCAAGGGCTAGTTTTCTGTCTCTATTCAAATCTTCTTTTGTAAATTTTGATTTTAATTCTAGTGGTAAAATATTAACATTTTCGCCTTCCAAAAGGTATTTTGGAGCAAACTTAGTGACTGTGTGTTCTGTTTCATTATATTTTTCTACACATTTCTGTGCAACAGTAGTCCATGCTGTTTTCCTATCACTTTCATTTATTTTACATCTTATTTTATTTACTAAGGTTTGATTTAACCTTTCATTGATCCCATTCGAAAAAGGTGAATCCACAGCAGTGAAAACTATTCTTATGTTTTCCATTTTTAGAAATTCTTTAAATTCTTTTGAATTTATGCCAGGATATTGGTCTGTTAGTACCATATCAATGTTGTAGTTTTGTGTCACATTTTTTATCAGTTTAATAAAATCACTTGCGGTTTGGTTTTTCGATGTGAGAATGTAAGCATATCTCGTGAAATGATCTACCAGCAGATGTAAATATTTTTTTGTTGATCGTGATCCTCCAAACCCTCCTATGGTATCAATAGATATAATTTCAAATGGGCGTGTAGCTGGTCCTAAATGTGACATTAAACCATATTTTGATTTCCTCCTTGATTTGTTTTTTATACAAATTTCACACTCATCGCAAATTTGTTTAATGTTTGTGATGATATTCTTTGCAGTATAGCATGGTGTTATTTTATTTATCATTTGTGTTCTTCCAATGTGGCAGTAGGTATCATGGACATCTTTTATTAGTGCTTTACTATATTCTTCTGATAGTATGATTTTTTTCCTTTGTTTATACATTTTGTAGTAAATATCATTCTCCAATATAAATTTGCTATTTTGTAGTTCCATATTCATGTGTTGGTCATTTTTTATATCTTGCAGGTTTACTAAATTTACTACTTTTATAAAATCGTCATTATTTTCATTTGGTTCTAGAACTGGATTTCTGCTTAAACAGTCTGCTTCTTGATTCAATCTTCCTGGGTTATATTTTATCTTAAAATTATATTGAGATAAATAATACATCAAATCCCCTAATTCCTCATCAGTTCTGGCCTTGATGTTCATATTTTCTAATGGTTTATGATCTGAGTACACTATAAATTCTTTTCCCATTAGCCAGTGTTGCCAATATTTCACAGCTTCTTTTATTGCCAGACATTCTAGATAAATTGCCTTCTTCTTTTTTTGTGCTTCCGTTAATTTTTTTGAAAAATATGCAATCGGCTTACTGTTTTCGTTTTTATCTTCTTGTTTCAACACTGCTCCTACTCCTTTGATGCTAGCATCCGTGTAAATGTATATTGGTAATTCAGAGTCAAAAATATTCAGAATTGGCTCTGAACATAGCAATTCTTTTATTTTTTCGAATGATTTCTGACATTTTTCGGACCATATGAATTTCACGTCTTTTCGTAATAAATTGTGTAACGGGTCCAGAATAATTGCGCTGTTTGGCAAAAATTTATGATGAAAATTTATTTTTCCTAAGAATTGGCGTATATTTTTTCTTGTTTCTGGTATTGGAAAATTTTTCACAGCGGTCAAATAATTCTTTCAGAGGTTTCACTGAATTATTTTGTATTATGTGACCTAAATATTTGGCATAATTATTTGCAAAGGTACATTTGGAAAATTTTAGTCTAAAGCCTTCTGTTATTATTGCTTCCAGTAGTCTTGTTAGATGTAATATGTGTTCTTGAAAAGTTTTCGAAAAAATTAAAATGTCATCTATAAAATTTACTGCAAAATCAGAGAGTTTATATTTCCTTATGATGTTACTCAATATTCTTTGGAAGATGGCTGGAGCAGTCTTTAATCCAAACGGAAGACACGTCCATTGATAATGGCCTTCTTGTGTAACAAATGCAGTTTTGTGTCTATCTTCAATCTTCAAAGGTATTGACCAAAATGCTGAATTTACATCAAAAGTAGAAAAATATTTGCAGTTTACAGTTTTCACCATCAAATCCTCAATTAATGGAAATGGTTGTGATTGAGGTACGACAATTTTATTCAATTCTCTGAAATCTATACATAATCTTGTTTTCTTGTCATCTTCTTTTTTATAAGCCAGAGTTACTGGAGCAGCAAATGGGCTATATGATTCCTCAATCAGATTCTTCTTTAATAGTTGTGATATTTGATCTTCTTTTCTATCTTCAGCTGTGCATCTATATGGACGTTTGTAACAGTATTTATCCACCATTAAATCAATATGAGCCTCATAATCTCGCACAGTACCTATGTCATATTTATCTTTTGCAAAGACTGATTTGTATTTTTCTATCAACTTATCGATTTGTGATTTTTCATATAAATCTAGATGGTTTACAAACATTTCAAAACCATCCGAGTTAATATGTTCATTGAAATTTATTTCACATTGGTTTGATTGTTTGTTTTCTCGTTGTAATACCTCAGTGGGTAGAAAAACATCTTCTTTATTCTTGTCACCTAGTACATCAGGAATATCGACATTTTGAATATTTGAAGTTTCTCTTTCATTTAAAGTTAATATGTTATTTATTACATTACAGCCGGTTGTGAAGTGTCATTGATAATAGTGTATAAATTGTAACGTTTTAAATAAGATAGTGAGAAATTGGCGTATTTTTTTTTTTACTGGCGAAATTATTATCTTCCATAAATTCATTTGTTTTGCATACAGATCTACGCGTCCCCTCCAGATATAGGTACAAACATGGACCGTGTTTGTCTTTATTGCCAGGTAAATAAAATTTAAATTATCCATGCATTTATAACCAGAACAATATTGTAATGGCGTCGTGTTATGTCGACTTGAAATATTTTGTTTTTACTCGTTTAATTAGTCAGTATTCTCCCGTCCTTTAGTTACATTACAGCCGGCCCAGGGTCAAATTTCAGAATCGGTATGACCTTGAAGTACTTGAGAGTACTGAGAAATGCCAACTGGTCTCAGACTCTGTGAAAGGAAATTCCTGCTCTACTCCTCTATACAAAAGGAGGTGGTCGATGCCATTGAATATGACATAGTAGACAGGGACCGACTGTCAGCCGGT
The DNA here is from genome assembly GCA_947579605.1 of Athripsodes cinereus. NCBI lineage: Eukaryota > Metazoa > Arthropoda > Insecta > Trichoptera > Leptoceridae > Athripsodes > Athripsodes cinereus. Next base: position 23,498,380 of record OX388307.1, on the reverse strand, counting down.
ATAAGCTAACAACCAACTCTTCTTAACTGAAGATGCTGGAAGGGGCACTCTCTTGTCCGGAGAAGCTAAAATCTTCTCAAAGGCGGATGAACCTTCGAGGTCAACGGCATGAGGATGTGGAATGCAAGGGAAGCTACCACATTAAAGGCTCTCGTAGCATCCCAAAGTAACAACGAGTTATGAAAATGACCAGATCTTTAGTAAAATATTCCGGAGTCAAAATCGTCCCCCAATCGGATCTCCGGGTGGGGACTGCTCGAGATCTTGTCATTAAGCAAAATACACACAAGAGAGAGGAGGCGAGAAGAAACCGAAACAGCACACAAGGAAGATACGCAACCTGGAACGTCAGAACTTTGCTGCAAAATGGTAAGTTAGACAATCTTAAAGTAGAGATGACGAAAATGAAACTAAGCGCGCTAGGAATCTCTGAAATGAGATGGCCTAACCCGGGAGATATGTGGACAGGTAATTTTCGTCTTATCCATAGCGGTAGTATAGAGGGCAAACCGGGGCAGGGAGGGGTAGGAATAATGTTAAGTAAAGACTTGGGTAGGAGAGTAAAGGGATACGTACACTATGGAGGTAGGATTATTTTAGTCAAGCTAGATACCAAACCCGTAGACACAATTTTGATCCAAGTCTACATGCCAACATCTAGCCATAGCGACCAAGAAATTGAGATTTTATACGAAAACATCCAAAAATTGCTAGATGACACAAAAGCTGAGGAAAATGTTATTGTAATGGGAGACTGGAACGCAGTAGTAGGGGAAGAAAGGGAGGGATCAGTCGTAGGAGCATATGGGTTGGGCACTAGAAATGATAGAGGTAACCGTCTCATTGAATTTTGCGCCAAAAATAAAATGTTTGTAGCCAACACGTGGTTTCAACACCACTATAGACATCGCTATACATGGAAATCTCCCGGAGACAGATTTCGATCACAGATTGATTACATTCTTACGCGTCAACGATACAGGAATCAAATTAAAGACTGCAGGAGCTTTGCAGGTCCGGACATTGATAGTGATCATAATATGGTTGTGGCGGAAACCATACTGAAATTCAAAAGGCTCGAGAAGAGAACCACAAAAAGATGGGACCTAAAACAGCTAAAAATAAAAGAAGTTAAAGAGAAATATGACGAAAAAACTAACATATGCGATTTTGAGAGTAATGAAAATATAGATAAAGTATGGGGCAAAATTAAAGAGAAAATAACCGCAGCGGCAGATGAGGTCTTAGAGAAAAAAAAGCCGCAAGCTAGGAAAGAATGGATTACGGACGACATTTTAGAAATGATCGAAGAAAGAAGGAAGCTAAAGAACTCCAAAACAGAAGAAGGGAAAAAGGAATATAAAGCCCTTAGAAATAAAATTAACAGAGAATCCAAGCTGAGAAAGGAATGTTATTTGCAAGAAAAATGCAAAAATATTAACAGAAATTTAAAACAAAGGAAATTTGAAACCGCATACTCTGAAGTAAAGAATTTCTTCAATGACAAAACACAGCCACGATGTGCTATACAAGATAAAAACGGCAAACTGCTGTTTGAGGACGAATTGATCGTAAAAAGATGGAAAGAATACCTAGAACAATTATACAAAGGAAAGAACATAGTCCAAGAAAGCAAAGCACTAGAAGCAGAATATGACGTAGAAAATAATGGAGATGACATCTTAAGAAGTGAATTTGATATTGCCTTAGCAAAGTTGAAAGACGGCAAAGCACCAGGTATTGACCTGATTCCATCAGAGCCGCTTAAATACGCAGGAAAAGGCATGCACGATACATTGTATAAGCTTGTCTGCAAAATATATGACACAGGAGAGATACCTGAGGACTTTGCCAAATGTCTGATACGAGCGCTTCCTAAGAAAGCAGGCACTACAAAGTGCGAACAACACAGAACCTTAAGCATGATATCACACGCTTCTAAGATACTCACCAACATTATAATGAAAAGGGCGGAAAATAAAATAAACGAAACACTTACAGAAGATCAATTTGGATTCCGCAAAGAGACAGGTACAAGAGATGCAATCCTGAGTCTCAGACTTACTCTAGAAAAGAGAATAGCAATTAATAAAAACACATACATAGCATTCATCGACCTTGAAAAAGCATTCGATAAAGTAGAATGGGAACAACTTTTTAACACCCTCAACCAGATAGGAATGAGTTATAAAGACAGAAGAGCAATCTGGAGCTTATACAAGAACGAAATGGCTGTGATTAAAAGCGGAGAGAGCTGTGCAGAAGCAAGGGTCGAACAAGGCGTAAGACAAGGATGCTCAATGTCGCCAGCTCTCTTTAACTGCTATATACAGCGAGCCATTGATGAACTGAGAGAAGAAATGAAGAACTGGACAGGAGTAAAAATAAATGGGAAAAAGGTCGACATGATAAGATATGCTGACGACATAGCACTGCTCGCAGACTCCGAGATGGAGCTGAACGAAGCCTTAGGAAAAATGGAAAGTATACTGTTGTCAAAGTACAACATGAAAATAAATAAACAAAAACAAAATGTATGGTCGTTGGAAGAGAGGAAGCGACTGCGAACATTGCCATAAATGGAGTGAGCATCAAACAAGTAAGTGAATTCGTGTACCTGGGCAGTAGAATAAACCAGGATGGACGCTCCAAAGCAGAAATCGTAAGCAGAATAAACCAGGCAAGGATTGCCTTTAACAAAAAATCGAAGATATTGGAATCCCCAAATATTGATTTAAGCGTAAGGAAGAACCTTACTAAAGCCTTTGTATGGAGCATTCTGCTCTATGGTTGTGAGACATGGACCATCAGCAAGAGTGAAAGCGGACGGTTGGCGGCCTTTGAAATGTGGTGCTACAGACGCATGCTTAAGATCCATTGGTCGGAGCACGTCGAAAATGAAGAAGTATTAACCAGGGTAGGCGAAAAAAGGCAACTCCTTAAGAGAATCAGCCAACAACGAGCTAACTGGATTGGCCACAACATCAGGCACCCAGGACTACTCATAGCCATCGCGGAGGGTAAGACCGACGGGACAAATGGCAGAGGCCGACCAAGAGACGCATATATGGACCAACTGAAGAGTGATATGAACTTTGGCTCATACGTAGAGCTGAAAAGACTGGCGGAGAATAGAGACGAATGGAGAAGAAAAACCAAACTCGTTGCAGACCAATCCAATGGATTGTAACTCATTATATATATATGTTACTAGCTTAAATACCCGGCGTTGCACGGGAATACGGGAAATATATATAAAAAAAACAGTAAATAGGTATATCGTTGCTGTGGAGGTGATCCAAGCCACACTTTTTTGAAAAATGGGTTTAGTTTGCAGTTTTGTTCAGAAAACCACTAGAGAATATAGTGGTGAAGAGAAATAAGTGATTTGATATTCCTAAAGGGCATTTTTGGAAGATTTTGAAGAGATGTTAAGTGTTTTTACAATCATTGCAAGTATGTTAGAGCATTTCAGTAACGCATATAGGAACAAATAGTTCAATTAAATTATAGAAGTGAAAAGATCTAAGCCGCATAGCGCGTAACTTTCCAACAATTTTTTTACAGGTGGATCTTTCTCAGCTACAGTGGTGAAATAACCCAAGTGATAAATTCGTGTTTACTTCTAAAATATATAAATTCTTTAATATTTTGTTATTTATATTAGTTGAATATGTGATCAGGAATATTGTGTAATTTTTTTAGCGAAATCCATGCAAAAATAACTTGGTTATTGTAAGATTAGTATTTTCGGATGTAACAGCGTAACTTCAACACCCCTTTTCTCGGAATGTCTGTCTTGTGGGTTGGATCACTTCACATCCACGGCAACGATATATAAATAAAAATTATTTTATGTAGGCAGCAATAATTTTTGTATCAACTATATACACAGTGTCACATTAAAGTAGAGAATATATAATAGAATATATGTTAGTGAGACTAACAGTATATAAAATTATAACAATATACCTACATTACATACACATACATACATACATACCATTACGCCGCTTTCCTCGCGGGGTAGACAGAAAGGATCGAGAGCCACTTCCTTCTATCCTTGCATACATCTTTCGCTTCCGTCACTGTCATACAATTCCTCATGCATGCTCTCCTGTTCAATGTGCTCAACACGTGACCGTCCTGTAGGATTTGATTTAAATGAGCTTGTCATCTTAACTTATTCACATTAATCCTTGTAATTACACCAACTTTCATTCCACATTCCTTTTGTATATTACTGTTACGCACACAATCTCTCAGACTTTTACTACACATCCTTTTCAGCTCATATTTATGTAAATTTTAAAAAAATGGGTATTGAAATCTTGAAGTTTGACATCCCACACGGCCATATTTCAATAAAAAAATGGGAAGTATCTACGTGGATAAAGGTACTAAAATCCTCTTCCCACTGTAAAATCTTGAAGTTTGACATCCCACACGGCCATATTTCAATAAAAAAATGGGTAGGTACCTACGTGGATAAAAGTACTAAAATCCTTTTCCCACTGTAAAATATTGAAACTTGACATCCCACACGGCCATATTTCAATAAATAAAATGGGAAGGTACCTACGTGGATAAAAGTACTGAAATCCTTTTCCCACTGTAAAATATTGAAACCTGACATCCCACACGGCCATATTTCAATTAAAAAAATGGGTAGGTACCTACGTGGATAAAAGTACTGAAAACCTTTTACCACTGTAAAATCTTGAAGTTTGACATCCCACACGGCCATATTTTGATAAAAAAAAAATTGGTAGGTACCTACGTGGATAAAAGTACTAAAATCCTCTTCCCACTGTAAAATCTTGAAGTTTGACATCCCACTCGGCCATATTTCAATAAAAAAATGGGTAGGTACCTACGTGGATAAAAGTACTGAAATCCCCTTTCCACTGTAAAATCTTGAAGTTTGACATCCCACACGGCCATATTTCAATAAAAAGAATGGGAAGGTACCTACGTGGATAAAAGTACTAAAATCCTCTTCCCACTGTAAAATCTTGAAGTTTGACATCCCACACGGCCATATTTTGATAAAAAAAAAATTGGTAGGTACCTACGTGGATAAAAGTACTAAAATCCTCTTCCCACTGTAAAATCTTGAAGTTTGACATCCCACTCGGCCATATTTCAATAAAAAAATGGGTAGGTACCTACGTGGATAAAAGTACTGAAATCCTCTTTCCACTGTAAAATCTTGAAGTTTGACATCCCACACGGCCATATTTCAATAAAAAGAATGGGAAGGTACCTACGTGGATAAAAGTACTAAAATCCTCTTCCCACTGTAAAATCTTGAAGTTTGACATCCCACTCGGCCATATTTCAATAAAAAAATGGGTAGGTACCTACGTGGATAAAAGTACTGAAATCCCCTTTCCACTGTAAAATCTTGAAGTTTGACATCCCACACGGCCATATTTCAATAAAAAGAATGGGTAGGTACCTACGTGGATAAAAGTACTAAAATCCTTTTCCCACTGTAAAATCTTGAAGTTTGACATCCCACACGGCCATATTCCAATAAAAAAATGGGTAGGTACCTACGTGGATAAAAGTACCGAAATCCTTTTCCCACTGTAAAATCTTGAAGTTTGACATCCCACACGGCCATATTTCAATAAATAAAATTGGTAGGTACCTACGTGGATAAAAGTACTAAAATCCTTTTCCCACTGTAAAATATTGAAACTTGACATCCCACACGGCCATATTTCAATAAATAAAATGGGTAGATACCTACGTGGATAAAAGTACTGAAATCCTTTTCCTACTGTAAAATATTGAAACTTGACATCCCACACGGCCATATTTCAATAAAAAAATGGGTAGGTACCTACGTGGATAAAAGTACTGAAATCCCCTTTCCACTGTAAAATCTTGAAGTTTGACATCCCACACGGCCATATTTCAATAAATAAAATGGGTAGGTACCTACGTGGATAAAAGTACTAAAATCCTTTTCCCACTGTAAAATCTTGAAGTTTTACATCCCACACGGTCATATTTCAACAAATAAAATGGGTAGGTACCTACGTGGATAAAAGTACTAAAATCCTTTTCCCACTGTAAAATCTTGAAGTTTGACATCCCACACGGCCATATTTCAATAAATAAAATGGGTAGGTACCTACGTGGATAAAAGTACCGAAATCCTTTTCCCACTGTAAAATCTTGAAGTTTGACATCCCACACGGCCATATTCCAATAAAAAAATGGGTAGGTACCTACGTGGATAAAAGTACCGAAATCCTTTTCCCACTGTAATATCTTGAAGTTTGACATCCCCCACGGCCATATTTCAATAAAAAAATGGGTAGGTACCTATGTGGATAAAAGTACTGAAATCCTTTTCCCACTGTAAAATCTTGAAGTTTGACATCCCACACGGCCATATTTCACGGATAAAAGTACTGAAAACCTTTTCCCTCAGTAAAAGCTTGAAGATTGACATCCCACACGGCCATATTTCAATAAATAAAATAGGTAGGTACCTACGTGGATAAAAGTAGTAAAATCCTCTTCCCACTGTAAAATCTTGAAGTTTGACATCCCACTCGGCCATATTTCAATAAAAAAATGTGTAGGTACCTACGTGGACAAAAGTACTGAAAACCTTTTCCCACTGTAAAATCTTGAAGTTTGACATCCCACACGGCCATATTTCAATAAAAAAATGGGTAGGTACCTACGTGGATAAAAGTACCGAAATCCTTTTCCCAATGTAAAATCTTGAAGTTTGACATCCCACACGGCCATATTTCAATAAATAAAATGGGTAGGTACCTATGTGGATAAAATTACTGAAATCCATTTCCCACTGTAAAATCTTGAAGTTTGACATCCCACACGGCCATATTTCAATAAAAAGAAATGGGTAGGTACCTACGTGGATAAAAGTACGAAAAAAATATATGTATATATACATAGGTACCTATAAGGAAAACAGTTCTTAAAAAGGAACGAAACAATTAATGTTTCCTATATAGGCATTCCCTCCCTGTATTCCCAAAAGAAACCTTGATGAATGAATGTACATTCTTCAATATTCTGAAGTATTATATTTTTAATTGAAATACTTCCATCAGATTTTTTTTAAAGACTCATGAAAATATTAGGTCAAAATAAATACTACTCGTTGATTGAGAAAAGTACCTACCTATGTATTTATTGGATAACGCATACCTACAATATTGTCTATGAATTTCATAATTCCATTTTCACAATTATTTTTCTTTGTTTTTTTTCTCATGTGTCATATTTAGTCTGTCATATGTGGTCTATGAAATTGAATGAAAATATGCCATTCTAATTTACAGAAATTAGGAGTTTTCATGATATGCAAGCATGATGTTTTAAAACCAAAATAATCTCCAAGCTTTAAGATTCAGTTTTGTTGTATTTTTTATCACTTCCATTTTGAAATTAATTCAATATGATGAAAATGTTTTGTCTACGATTTCGGCAATCAGGAAGTCAAATTTTCATTCATTACCTCATTAAAATGTTGATATCTTTGTCAATAAATAAGATATTTGAAATATTTTTGACCTGGAGTCTGTGATTATGTATAGAGTTTATTATTCAACACGCCTTTCCTAAATTAGGGATATGTACGGGCTCAAATATTTGTGCCGATTCCCACAAATACTAAGAAATAATAAAGGGGTACTATATTTTTGAAATCTGAGGCTTAAAAGCATTTCAAAATAAGTCAAAATTTTCATCTTTCCACACAAAGCATAAAGGGAACATTAAAATAGAAGAACAATACATACCTTCTCCTTATTTGTAATTAAGATACTTTGCAAAAATATAAATCATGTCATGTCACATCAAAAAATATAACCAGAACGTAATCATTGCAAAAAAATAATGGATACTCACCTATTTTTTCTTAATTTCCTATTCAACTACATATTTTATAAAACATCATAGGAAAAGAGAAAGTTTTATTATGTTAATTCATTTATTGCATCAAAAATTCATAAAACAACTACTCGATCAACCTTCAAGATTTTCCTGGGAACGAAGAGAAGAGAATACAGTCTTTTCCGTTCAGATTCTTTGCAATGATTGTCACTTCTTCCCACGACATTCCTAAAGCCATAATGTCGTTGTCATTAATTTATTTTCAATTTAATTTCTTATTTCTTAATCATTAATTTCATCATTGAAAAATGAGCATCCAGATCGCAATGCACCGTTTTGTGTTTCTGCAAAAAAATATACTGTTAACTCTTTAGTAATAAAAATGTAAAGCAGGTTTAATAGATTAGATAGAAAAATTAATTAGATAGAAAACGTAAATTAATTCTCACCGATGTTAAATTAAATATTGAACGTACTTTTTGACACATCGTTCATTAATCGCCATTTTGGAATGTTATAATGACACAAATAATTGCCAGACGAATAACATATTGTTTTTGGCTTTTCAATTAGCACGTGCTTAATATTTTTAAATTGGATTATTTACGCAAAAAATATTTTAAATGTGTTTATTTGCACGAAATTAAAAATATTTTAAATGTTTTTATTTGCATGAACTTAAAAAAAGTCTGATTGTGCTTATTTTTTAGAAATTAATCATAAATATTTATAGTACTTTTCATAATTAATTTTAATATGGCAATATAATGCTACACAATTTTGGCGGTAAAGAATATTTTCTTACCCCTTCAAACTGACGTAAAAAACGTATTTTTTATCTCATTCACACTTTTTTTTTACACTCTTTTTTGCTGTTTTTCTCGCTTCTTAAAAAGAAAGTACGGCATTTAGTGGGTTTTTATTTGAAATAGATACCTCATCTTGTAATGGTCAGGTCAATGGAACGCAAATTCCTTGAAATGGGCGAGTATAGCCCGGTCTTCGTTAGTATGTAAATTCAAAAATCATTTTTATAAAATATAAGGATAAGGATTTTCTTTTTTATCATTACATTGCATTATCTTTAATTCTTCATTTTGTATTAATTTGAAGTTTTTGATGCAATCCAATCCAATTAGAAAATCATAATTAAAATTTTCATTATCTATTATGAAAATATCCATAATCTTTTCAATATTGAAAATCTTTATTTTAAGTGTTACCATACCTTTAGTTTTCTTCTCACCATTAATAGTTTTCAAGTTAACCATTTGTATATCTCTTGTATCTGGTTTTTGTTGTATTTTTAATAATTTAGCATTAATTAATGATACATTTGAACCCGAATCATAAATTCCAGAAACATTTAAAGCATCATTTATTATTAACTTTACTTTTATTAATGGTGACACATCTAGTTTTTTGGATTCTTTTCATTCAATTCTATTTCCAATTCTGAGTTATTTACAGTTACAATAGAATTTTGAGTTTTAAACCAGCAATTTTCTTCAGAATGGTAACGTTTTCCTTTTTTCTCATTAGCACAGATTTTGCATGGTTTTTTGTATTCATTTTTATTTAATTGAGTGTCAGGATATGAAACATTTTTTTTAACATATTTTTTCTTCACAACAAGATATTCTAATTTTCCTAATGCATTGTATAGATCTTCCGTTCCTTGTAAAGCTTCTCTATCAATTTTATCAGCAACATAATTTGGTAGGCCAAATGCTATGAGGTCTACAAGTGTTCCAGTATCAATTGATTTTCTCACTCTCAACAATAGTTTTCCTTTTTTTAAAGCATACTCAATTAACGGGCCTGTTTGATATTTAAAAGCGAGAGCGTATCTAATAGGTGACCATTCTTTGTTTTCAAAAGTCACGCAAAAACTTTTTTCCCAGTCTTCCCATCTCGATTCCACTGTATGTTTAATCAACATACAGCTGTACCAATCTTGACTGGAGTATTCCAAAAAGGCTTTTAATATTTCAATTTTTTTTATATCATCCTCGATTTGAAATTGTTTACATTCTAAATTAAAATCTTTCATCCACTGGCATGCATTTGTATTTCTGCCTGTAAATTTTTCAATCATGAATTTCTCTGCAATTTTTCCCAAATTTGCATTTTCATATTTTGTTTGCTTATCTTCAACTAATTTTGTTAACAGTTTTTCCAACATTTCATTTGGTTTATCCATGTTGTTAAATATTATCAAAAAATGTTGTTTTATAATGGTGTTTATGGCACTGTATCGGTAATGTTTTCATCGTGATTTCATTATTTAAAAAATAAAATATTTCATATTTTACATGTTAAAACACATATATTTAATTAAAAGAGGCCGATACCGTACTAAATTACAATTAATTACCAAATAAATGAATCTGAAATTAAAATATTATATTAATTTTTTTTTGACTGGCAACAAGATGTGAAATATTCAATCTCAATGTTTTGTCAATAACCTAGCATTTTGGAAACCATTTAAGTTTGAGTTCTAATTGTCAGCAATTAATTATGTTTTAAGTGAAGTTTTTATATGTTTAACGTTTGTTTTCGTTTAGTGTAAAAAATAATATACCCGAAGATGTTGCGATGGGCCACGTTTGTAAACTTTCCGTTTGGAGTTTTTGTTCCTGCAACTTCGATCTTTTATTCCAAAGTAAGTGAATATTGGATATTATTAATTTATAACAATATGAATATTTCTTCATCTTATTTAGTTTTTTTCTAATTTTCTTTTCATATTGACACTTAATAGCATGATTTATGTTTGCGTTTGTACAACAAGTAAGCAAGGTTAGGTTCGTAGAATGTGGTTGAAATTATTTATCGTATGTAATCTCTTTGTATATTATTCAAATAATAGTTTTCATGTGGTTCCAGTTTCTTAACTCTATCTTGTTTTGTTACTTCCTATTTTTGAATGTATATTATAGAAGGGGATAATATTTTACTGTATAATATATGTGTATATTTATATAAATTGGAATGTATTAGTATACATTGTGTTATATTATGATGAATAAATGAAAGTGACATTCCAAATTTTTAATTAGTTAATATGTTCATAATAATCCTGTGAATTTATAATATTATTTTATTATAGCAATGGAAAGACGTACAGTGAGCGTGTCTGAGGTTCACCCAATTATGGTACATCGGAGATTCGGGCAAGTGCCATCAGCATCCCTGAAGTTACCGCTGCACTGCCTCTGCCTAGACAAACTCAATACCGCAGTAAGTAGGTTTATATTATATATTATAATGCAGTCAATGATAATTAGGTTGACAGTCGTTAAGTTGATAATACTGAACTAAAACCACAATGTTTTGTTTTCAGCCTGGTGGAGTTGCTTGAAGTGGGACTTAAGCGGATGCTGGTTCCACACAAATGAGACATCACTTGCCCCACTGTGAATAGCCATCAATACTGACAATATTCAAATCTGAATCACACACCTTAAAAAACAAAGCATTTAATACTTAGGTCCATAAATATTCTATTTTCAAGTGTTACTTTTTGGAAATGCATTATAAAGGATTATTTTCAAATTAAATCAAACACTGTTTCATTCCACTATGAGATTCTTTTAATTATCAAAATTGTGGTATTACTGATGATGACTACATTAAAAATGACCTAACACACTTTGTGCATCTTGTGGTGTGCGCTGGCTCCTATAAATCTCTGTTAAGAACCCGATACATAAAAGTTCAATGTATTTAGCACCTGAAATGCAAATAAAATATGCTGTTTTTAAGACTATGATGACTTTATGGTGTAAGTAGATGGGTAATATGTAAGTAGCCTTATATTTTCTTATTATCTTTATTTATGAGTGGCTCCGAGTGAAAGTATAAAGGCCGAAATCTGCCATTATGAATGTATTTTTCTAAAAAAAAAAAAATAAGCCAATTGAATAATAAGATGAATTGAAAGATGTTAGTCCGGAGTAACATCTAATAATTCAGCTATTTGACTCTATAAATCTACAGAAAACTGTCAAACAGAGGAATTGCTGATAAGAATTGCGCGCAATCTACATTAGGAATTGAAAAATGTCAGTCCGGAGTAACATATTGTAGTGATTCCGCTATTTGACAAGTAAGCGATTCATATTTAGTGAACCATTTTACGAATCTCTATAGAAAACTGTCAAGCAGGTGAATTGCTGATTTGAATTGCGAGCAATTCATTATATGTATTGCCAACTGTGTTGCAATTCCTAATATGTTCCTATTACGATTCATATAAAGTGGCCTTTTTAGCCCTGCAGGTCTTTCAAAACTAACACAAAATTACAAACAAAATTACTTTACCAACTGTCAAAACAAAAATTCTAAATTCAAATAAATAAACTAAAGGAAATCACTCCTATGAGTAGGTAGGTGGTTTATTTTACTACGATAATAACATTACTTTGAAAAATGTTTGTTGGTATGAAATGGTCCAAAACACGTTAAACACAGACCAACATTGCACTATTCACACATATTGCCATTGTGAAAATATAAGCGGCAACAACATAAAAATCAATATGAAAAAAACAATAACCCAAAATGATGATAAAAAGTCAATTATACCAATAAATAAAATGCGTACACAAAAAAGAAATTCGACACACAGTACCTCATACACGATCGGAAGTAATCATCACCTGACTTGCGAACTTCGGCACATCCGAACTGATGGTGCGAAATATTTAAACTGATTGATTTATTGACGGTCTGTTTAAACCCTTTGCGGTCTTGACGGTGTGTTTAAACTCAAAGTTAGCGACCATTTAAGTGGCCGGTCGCCTTTATGGCACATCTTATTGAGTGGCCATTTAAATGGCCCTTAGCCTTGATTAGGTTAATTGGGTGATCACGTGTCATTCAATTTGGGATGTCAATTCAATTTTATTCAATTATAAACAATACCTCAAAACAGCAACTAAGGTTGCTGGTGTCAGAGGCGTGCAGTATTACAAATCTGGTAAAACAATTCATAAATTTACATTATTTGATATTATAGTAAAATATAAGACACTTTCATGACACTTGTAACCTTCTTTTTTGTTTATCGATTTATCCGATCCCATGAAAAGACAAATTATACTGACTTATTTATTATCACACAGTGTGCAGAGTAACTAACACATACAATACTGTACCATGTACCTTAGAAAGATTCTTATCAACAGATTTGCTTCACAATATATTTTTATTACAGAGATATTTTCTTGTAGAGAGATAGTGCTGTTTGCATTTGTACGGCTCATATGTAAATTTTTATCTCTGATTATGGATCTTTTGATATGTTCTTTTTTTTTAATGTATAAAAAAAGCTTATTAATAGCTGTTAACAAATGAATAAATTAAATTAAATTAAATAAATAAATATTTATTAAAACGTTACTCCTTTTGTATTTAAAGAGAATATTCATTTGATACCTTAAACATAACTTTTTTTGTAATGTTGCGTGATGTAAATAAATGTGTATTGTTTTTAATTTGTAGCTTTCGGATGGAGATCCACGGTCGAGAAGTGGAAGTGGTGGGAGTCAACCAGAACAGATTCAAAAGTCCAATTCTGATAGTGTGGTGGGAGTGGCAGCCCCTCCAACTCCGCATGCTTCCACTCACTGCATATTTACGCCAACAGTTGCACCTCTCAGGTTACACAATAAACAAATACACACACAAGTGCTAGCCAGGTAGCTGATAGCTGATAGCTAGTGTACTCACTGAATGTAGTTAACATGCAACTTTTCTTCTCTTAGGGACACCAATACAAAATAACATGTTCAAGACGGGTGCCATACCACCATATTGTATTGTTATATTATTTAAGATAGAGTTCCCAGGGGCCGTGTGGTGTAAATGAGTTTCATTCAAAGCAATCTGCTGTATTCATCATCATCTCTTGCTATGTTATTCCCCTCATACTTTTGTTAATCTTATTAGAGTATTAGGAATGCCATAATGTATATTGACTGTGCTGAGGACAAAGGACTCAAACCACTCTTTCAGATTATTCATTATATTATAGATACTTACAAAAACCTCTGTATAAACTTTATAAACTATAGCCATATTATTTTTGACATATTTTAGCAAAGGGAAATATGTTTTATTTGAATTTAAATAAAATGAATGATTAGATTGGTTATGTGTTGCTTTAGAACTCATGTCAGCACCGGCCCTATTAATATCCCTGGGTCTCCGCAGCGCCAAAGTTCTTCAGGAACTAACACAGATGATGATGATGCCCAGATAAATCTTAATGATGGACAATTATATTACACTGAAGAGGATCAGGTATGTGGATTTATTCACTTTTTTATATATTTCACACAAGTTAAGAGCTTGAGAATATTTGTTGAATTGATGTAACTTGTTGAAGAATTTGGGTTCGCATCTATGACAATATATTATGAAGTAATAAAAAAAGTAAAAATGAATGTAAAGAAACTTAACAGGACTTCACAGCCAGAATTAAATTTGAAATCGTTCGACTATATGCTAAAATTGCCTAAAAACAGGTGTTTACACCAAATTTTAACTTTGAAACTACGTACGAACCAATAAACTACGAAGCATTAAAAAAATACTGTCTCTCTTTTTGCGGTAAGTGAAAAGGGAGATAAAGAAATGAAGTATATTTCACTCATTATCTATACACCACTTGGTCACTAACACACGTAGACATAATAATAATATAGTTAATATTATGTCCGAAAAACTACGAACATTAAAAAATTTCTCTTTTTTTTTGCGGTAAGTGAAAAGGGAGATAAAAAAATGCGACGTACGTGATGTATATTTCACTCATTATCTATGACACCAAATGACACAATAATCATTGCGTACAAAGACATAATATTTAACAAGATTGTGCACTCCATTGAAAAAACGGCATGTATAATGTAATTGATGCACCAGAGGTCACCAAGGCCCACCTGCGAGAGAGCATTCATGCCCTAAAAGTAATAAATTGGCCTACATATACCTATACATCAATATAGCAAACACGTAGGTAGGTAGACTATTATTATTTTTGCTGAATAGTGGTAGGTGTTTACTTACTTGGCATTTCATTCTCTCTGCGTACCCCACATGTGATGCGACGTGAGGGTATAAATAGATTCATCAAATCATTGGTCAAAAAAAGCTCTACATGTCTACCTTGTTTTATATACATACTAGCTGGCCCGGCGAACTTCGTACCGCCTAAGAATCAATGAACGATTTCATACATACATCTTCTTCCCCTTGTCCTAGTTCGGTCGGGGGCCCATTGCCCCTAAGTATCTCCTCCAGAGATAACTGTCCACCGCTGCTTCCAGGACCTCTGGCCACTCCAAACCAAGCCTTTCAACAAATGTTCGACACCTGCCCTATCTTCTGCCCTATCTTCTGCCTTCTCCCACTGACTTTATGAATGATTAATATTATTAATCTCTTTACAAACTCCCGTAATTGTCAAAGTGTGTCATCGAAGGTATAGTGTAAAAAAATATAATTCATTTGGAACTTTCGCAGTTTAGCGGCCCCACCCGTTGTGGAGTACTTTTTTCCATGTAAAAGTAATATTTTCGAAACTTGAGGAAATTGTTGCCATATGGTGAATTATTTCTTGGTCACCAAATTTTTGAAAAATTCTTTTATAGGAAAAAAAAATCGCAACTATGAAACTTGAGCGGCCCCACCCGTTGTCGAGTAATATGTACGGAATTTTAGGAAATTAATTTTCGAAGTGGATTTTTTTTGCCGGCAAATTAAAATAATTCTACATCTGGCAACAATTTCCTCAAGTTTCAAAAATATTACCTTTTCTATGGAAAAAAAGTACTCGACAACGGGTGGGGCCGCTAAACTGCGAAAGTTACATTCATTTTTTTTTACATAGACAATTCACACACATCGAGCTAGTCCCAAACTTAGATGAATCTTGATTATGGGTACTAACGCGACGATACACACATATATGTACAATGCACTATATACATATATATGTAACACCCAGACCCAGGACAATTTGAAAAAGGTCATTCTTCACTTTGCCCTGTCCGGGAATCGAACCCGGGACCTCGTGACTCAAAGGAAAGAGCTCCGCGCCACACCGGCTGACATGAACAATTTATGTTGAACAATTATACTTAACTCAGATTTTTTATAAATTATCTGCAGTACGTAATATAATTATGTAGGTACTAATTTTTTTTCAGGTAGATTTTACCTATTCATTTAAAAATTATATAAATTCTTTCCATGATTTTTTAAAAATTGAAATATCAGAACTACAGATGTTAAATTGTATGGATAACGATTCTAATTTGAGAATGTATAGAAAAATTATCATATAAATAGGCCAATCTATAATAACTTCATTGTTGATTTTGTATAATTCTCCATATTGCATTTTTTATTGAAATTAAAAATGTATGGCGTAAATAATTTTCTTCGTAATTTTTCTTCTCTGTCTGCAAATTTCACTACACAATCTTGCATCAGAACTACCGACATGAACACATTCTTATTTTCATCTTTAATAGCACAATTTTTGGTTCAATAATAATTTTCCATCTGCAAAAATAAAATACAATTTCAAATATAATCTGTGCACGTCCACATCTATGTGACAGAAGATCTATCGATACATAAATATTAGTCGAATAATTCGGTAGTTACATGGCAATAGGTTGTATCTCGCATTATTTGCGTTTTCAAGTTTGTTCCATAAAATGCTCAAAATAGTGTAATATTTGATGTGGCAAAAGGATATGTCTCTTGATAGTCAGAATAAAGAGAGAAAAGACGTAACTTATTGACATGTAGAAAGATTGTTTTCATCAACATGGCAAAAAAACTCAAATATTTTTAAACTGCAAGAAATTATTTAGTGAATGTTACATACATCTTGTAGAAGAAATTATTAAGCGAATGTTACATCTATCTTGTAGAAATAATAATTACCTTCATTTTGATATATAATGCTCGAAATTTGGCTGAAATATCTCTTTTGCAAACTTTGTTTTTGCTCTCCTGTAAAATTATGTTTTAGTGAGATACAACCTATTGCCATGTAACTACCGAATTATAGTAAACAAATATTAGTACACATTTCGTTCATATTAGTTATAGTAATTTGGTTCTTAATATAGCAGAACCTACGGATTATTTTAGCACAATGCAACAGGCGACGTGGGGGCGCTAATATCGCCATGACTCTCCATATTGTTTTTATTTTTGAAATTAAAAATGTATGGCGTAAATAATTTTCTTCATATTGTTTCTTCCCGTGAATTTGTAAGATGTTTTAATAGCCTATAGTTTATTCCGGGCGGAGAAGAATCCAACAAATCAGAGATCATTCAAATCGGTACAGCCATTCTTGAGTTATAAGTGTTGTAACACACACGACTTCCTTTTATATATTAGAAGATATGTAGGCGTGTAAGTGGGAAAATTTCCAATAAAGTGCTCAAATATGTACTTTTTAAAAAATAATACTCAGTTTTTATTCTGTAACAATTATATAATTTATATTATACACCTAAAAAGTACACGTATAATAGGTATATTTGAGTTTATCCATAATTTGTTGCACCAATCTGCATTGAGTTGACCATAATTTATTCTTTCTTCTGGGACGTCAAATTAAGTGACAATGATGGCTCCCTTAAGCTGTTGCTTAGCACCTACGACTGTGGCATCAGTGCTGCAAAAGAATAAAAGAATACTTAATATGTTTTTTTTTTGTTTATTATTTTTGATTCCACCATTAAATTGCAAACAAGGAAAAGGCCGGGATTTGGAGAGCATGATTCATGCATCTTTAGTGTCACAAAAATAGATTTGAGTCAGATCCAAGGATAAATTCACAATCCGTCTATATATTTGCAGATTTTTTTTATCATTGAAATAATACAAAATTATAGCAATAAAATGATTAATAGAAGGAAGTGGCGCTCGATCCTTTCTGCCTGCCTACCCCGCAAGGGAAGCGGCGTGATGGTATGTATGGATGTCATAATGCACAGTCTTGTTATAGTACAATGTCTTTGTGCTATGAATCACTATGAATTTCATATGAAAATGGAATGTCAAAACATAAATATTTTATGTTTCCATAGTAACCATATATGCAAAGTGGTTTCTGCAAATATGTAAATATATAATATGCATATCTAGAAAATTACGAATACTCATAATAATAATAATAATAATAATAATAATAATAATAATAATAATAATAATCTAATAATACTCATAATAATAATAATAATAATAATAATAATAATAATAATAATAATAATAATAATAATAATAATAATAATAATAATAATAATCTAAAAATCAGATGCATATTCAGATCTATTTTTCCATTGAAACATTTTCTCACTATTGATTTACAAACTAATTTGATTTACAAACTAATAAATGCCAAAACAATAACACAGAAACTTACTTTTAGCTTTGACAACTCTGACATCGCTTGTATTATCTGATTCGTTTGATGATCTAGAATACAAAGCATATTTTTTATTTAATCAAAAAATCACAAGCATTCACAATGTAATAATTTATCAATTTGAATTTGAATAAATTCACACGCATATCAATGTAATTTATTGTAAATTTATTATTTTGGAAAAATAATGTTCCGGAAATGATATATGATATAAAACAATACTATGAAAGTATTCGCTATCTAGTATATACTTACTTCTTTGATTTATAAAAATTTAATGAAATTTTCCTTTTTCTTATCAATCTCAACGATTTTCCCGTCATTTTGCTTTATTTAAATAATTTTTTCTTGCTTCGCTCGACCATAAAAGTGTAGCTGTCACAGAATAATAAATATATTATTTAAGCACCGGTCATTATAGCAACGGTCGTTATGTCAACGAAAAATAACAAAGTTTGCACTAATAGGTATACGATATTGTATGCTCATGACATGGAAATTAATATTATTTATATAAAGTTATAATGTTTTTTTTAATGAAAAATAAAACATTTACCTAGGGATTACTTGATGACACATATAAAAATATGTTTCCTTGGTGAAAATCAAATAGTTTAGTGCTGTAATTATGTAGTTTTAAGCATAAAACCATCACTATTTTTTAATTTTTTTAATGAAATTACGAGACGCGGATTCACCGTGACCCGACTCAAGGCTTCGGGAAGCCGAACTGGGCCCGATTTTTGAGTTCTACGGAAATTATCATAAAAACTTTCCCGCAAGCGAAAAATTTAAAATGAAAATTTCACAACATAAATAACACACCAGGCTATTATAATCATATGAAAAAAATTGAATTAAAATTGTTTTAAATATTTTTTCCTTATTCGAACTTGACGAACTAAAAATGATATTTTCTTATGCGAACGTCACAAAACAAATTTTTTACGCTTATTTAAAAAAATATGGCTAAATATTACCCAAATTTAAGAAAAATAGGATTTTTCTAAAGCATCCTTGGAACTAAATTTATTTTATCATTTATGTAACCTCTAAGATGATTGTCTGAAAATACCTCTGCTAGTCGTGATGAAATTTCGGAAGGTGTTTTTCAATCGATTATTTCTACATGAATCTCTCGGAATTTTTTTTCATTATTATTAAAAATACATTAAAATATGTTCAAATTTTGATATTATCAAAAACAAACAGTAAAAATATCATCTCGATCACGAAAATATTGCAATTAATTAATAATCAAAGTTGAAAAATGGTTGCGTAAAATCATGTGACAATTTCGAGTTCCCTACCTATCAAGGGCTCTTAACAAGATATGTTTTGATTTTAATATGCAAGATTCTATTTAACACATAGTTAGATAATACTATTAGATATGTGAAACATACTTTAAGAAATTTCTACCTGTGGTCTGGATGCTTCCTTATATATTCATTTTAATAATTACAGAAGTCCCGGCATCCAGTCCGTAGGTCTAATTCATCTCCAGATATGTCATCTAGTTGGAAAAACCCATTTCATGTTCGTGAAAGAATGGATGCTATGGAAGCTCAGAATAAAGAAGTATCTGGTGAGGGTCATACAAGTGTTGTTACATCAGGGGAGCCACCTGCAGATGCATTTACACACTCCAAGCAGACTGAAGAAAGTAATAGGTAAGTAACAACTAATGGATTTTTGACTTATATTGGTTAAAATCATCTCAGTGAGAACAATGTTCTCAGTAATTTCCAGTCCGGCTTCCGAGAAGGACACATCACAACATCTACCCTACAAAAATTACTAAGGATATTACGTGGGCAATGAAATGACAACAAATCACACAACTTACATACTATACTTTAGCAGTGCTTTCAACTCGATTGATACAGATTTTTTAATAGATTCTCCCAAAAGCACCAATATTTCCCAGTCTTGTGTAGATTTGTATACTTCTTACCTAAAGGATCGGATTGTGTGTCTGGCTGTGTCGTGGTGTTGAATCGGGGTGCGTGACTCTGATGGTGGGAGTTCCTCTAGGACAGGAATGCACAGACTTCTAGGGAACAGGGGCCACTCGGGAAGATTATGAGCCAAGGACGGGCCGCTATTATAAAATTAACACAACATGTTTTAATTTCTAGAAATGCTCACACATTAAAATTTTTACCCCCCCCGTTGCCGAAAAACAAAATGGAATAGGAATTTGAAATATTTCAAAAACTCCTCAGTTTTCTTAAAGGATATTTTCTCGCAGTAGGTACATTTTTCTACAAATGTACCGGGTATTTGTACCGACTATTGTTTGTATCAATACCTTAAGAAGACAGAATCAACGAGGATAAACCGCATCAAAGGAGAAGAAATTTTAAATGAATGCGCATACCTCATTGATCTGCCAACCGATCTAATGATCAAGAAGTTCAGTTTTGAGAAGAACTTTGCTATCAAACTGAGCACAAAGGAAGAATGGGACGAGTATATTATACACTCTCTCAAGAATGGAACCATCGTATGGTATACTGATGGATCTAAAACAGAAGAGGGAACTGGAGCAGGAGTCTACGGGCCACGCACTAAATACTCTGAAGCAATGGGAAAATTCCCAAGTGTCTTCCAAGCAGAAGTATATGCTTTGGAAAGATGTATCCAGTTCAATCTCGACAGAGGATACAGTAAGCAACATATAGCTATACTATCTGACAGTCAAGCAGCTATTAAAGCATTGGGTTCAAACATCATCAACTCCAAGATGGTTTGGACATGCCTCCTCAAACTTAACGAGTTAGGCAAGAAGAATAAAGTCACCCTCCTTTGGGTACCCGGACACATCGGGGTAGAGGGCAATGAACGAGCTGATAAGCTGGCAAGAAAGGGTGCGGCAACGCAACTCTATGGACCAGAACCATTCTGTGGTTTGGGACATACGTTTTTCCAAGAGGAAATTAAAAAGAAAGGGAGACAAGAATGAAACGAATTATGGAAAAATCTCCCTAGGCTTAGGCAAGCCAAGGAACTACTCGGAGGATATAACTCAAGATCCTGGACTTCATAAGATGTCTGGGACTTGAGGGTGTGCTTTGACGGGCAACATCGGGAAAGCTGAGTAGGGGGAGTACAATAGATCTTATAGGTCGCGGTGCATATTTTACCCCAACAATAAAATAAATAAAATAAATTGTATCAATACCGGATACTAAAAATGTTACATGTTTGAATTTCTACCTCCTCCCCCCCCCCCTTCCCGAATTTCCAAAATGGTATAGGAATTTGAAATAATATGTATTTCAATAACTCCTCAGTTTTCTTAACCCTTTAATTTAACACTTAAATCAAGGGCATACTTTCATTTAAATGCTATATTTTGTAATAAAACAACACTTATCTAATATATATATATATATATATTTGATGAGCGAACTCAACTTGATCAGTTTACAAAATCGCCGAACAAAATCACAAATCGCCTTAAATACTACTCTCAAATGTAAAACTGACAATGGATGAGTCGAGGATCTTTGATCACTTCAAGTCTTATTTTTTTTGTTTACTCTTGTGATTCGTTAATTATTTGTGTGCATTTCATAATATTCTTGTCATATCTTATTGCATTAACCTGTACAAACCATTTTCTTCTCAATCTTTTTATTAAAAAAAAATATTATTATTAATTGTTATCTTGTTAAGTTTACACATTGATTTTTTCGTGTATGTGCTAAGTGCTTGTATATATTCTAACGTTGCATATAGAATCATAATATTATTTTTACCAACTGACATCTTGTTATTTTAATTATTATTTTTATTGTTGTTATTTTCATTATCATTATTTTTTACTTATTATTATTTATTATTTTGGATTATTAGTCTTACCAACTGACATCTTGTTATTTAATTATTATTTTTTATGTTATTTTAATTATCATTATTTTTTACTTATTATTATCATAACTATTATTTTTATTATTTTGAACTTACTTTTACTTTTATTTGTCTGCTGTCAACATGTAAAAGGCGAAAGCCGTAAGTGTGCTTAAATAAATAATTAAAATAAATAAATATATATATATATATATATATATATATATGTTTTAGAGTTATGTTTTGCGGTTACATCGCGTAATTTGTTTTTCGAACAAGCTTTCGGAGTTGCTTGGAACTCCATCATCAGGTTCTGCAGTAGACACGTACGTCACGGATAACGGGTCAGTGTTTACTGTTTTGTTTTCGGTGAGCAAGCCTTTGGCTACGGCGTAAAGTGGGGGAAGGTGGTGGAGTGGTGTGGGGAATAGGAGACATGTATGTATGTGAGTGTGACGATGTAGAAAGTGATAGTGCATTTAGTGTTGGTGAGTGTGAAGTTGTAGAAAAGGGGAGAGTGTTTTGTGTTGATGAATGTGAATTTATAGGAAGGTGTGTTGTGTTATAGGACTAATGGAAGTAGAAAGGGTTGAAGTATTAGTAGAAATGTGTTTTTCATCAGTGGTAGGCCTATTATGTAAATTACTTTCTATTTTATCTATCAAATGATGGTAGGAATGAGGCAACTTATTAATTTCATTTCTTGAGTTTAGAGCAAAGTCTCTTTTGGCAATATTAATACATTCATATATAATTCTATGGGATTCGTTATTTGATTTAACTATGGTGTGTGCTCCTTTGAAATCTATTGTATGTCCCTCAGTCATGGTATGCAGCGCCAAGGCTGAACTAGGTTTTTTATTTCTAACATCGACTTGATGTTCGGCTATTCTATGTATAACTTGGCAGTTGGTACGGCCTATGTACACCTTTTCACAGTCCAGACAGTTGATTTCATATACTCCTTGGTGTTCATTAGGTATTTTGTCATTGGGTAAAGTTAAAGTTCAACCAACTTTCCTGTCCGTGTTAAAGACTGTACGGATGTTATTTTTACGTAATAAGCGGCCTAACCTATCTGTCACACCTCTTACGTAAGGTAACGTACATGTAGATATATAATTTGGATTACTGTTATCTGTGTTGGATATGTTTCGTTGTGGATCAGATATTCGTCGATGTGCCTTATTGATTTGTTGTTTCGTATAGCCATTATCAGACAGAATATTATTTATGTTGTTGATTTCGCTTTTGCGGTTATCATTGTCTGTTAGTTTGTAGGAGCTATCAATGAGTGTTTTGGCTACTGATTGTATTTGTGAAGGATGATGGTGTGAAGACGCGTGGAGATATCTATTTGTATGGGTTTTTTTACGATATGTGGTATAAGACAAGGAGCCGTCGTCTTTTCTCGTGATGAGCACATCGAGAAAGGGTAGCTGTTTATTATCTTCTACTTCCATAGTGAATTTGATTGTGTGATGTAGTGAGTTTAGGTGATTAAGAAATTCGTCCAGTTTTTCTCTTCCATGCGGCCAAATTGCGAAGGTGTCATCTACATATCTTTTAAAAAGGGAGGGTTTATGAGGCGAATTTTGAAAGGCTTTCTTTTCCAGTTCCATGAGGAATATGTCACAGAAAACCGGGCTCAAGCTGGAACCCATACTTGCACCAGAAATTTGTTTATAGTAGGTATCTTTGTAGTAGAAAAAGGTGTTATTCATACAGTGTATGATCAAATCGATTGCATCGGGAGGGATGTTAGGTAGGTTTTTTATTATTTCTATTGTTTCGTCTATTGGGACATTTGTGAACAAGGAGACAATGTCGAAGCTGACTAGAAGATCATTAGGCTTCACCTTAGTGTCTTTGATGATATTTATGAAGTCATAAGAGTTTTTGACATACGAATCACGTTGTATCGAAGCAGGGTATAGTATGGTAGATAGGTATTTGGCAAGCTGGTGGGTAGGAGAACCTATTTGTGATACTATAGGTCGAAGACAGACTGGGTTTTTATGAATTTTGGGAAGACCGTAGAATTTGGGGCAAGTGGAAGACTTTTCTCTGGGGATGAGTATCTTTTGCATATCTGTAGCAGGGATGTTGCGGATGTCGATTTTTACACATCCGCGGATGCGGATGTTTAAGATGTTATAGAAAAAAAGTAGGAACTATCTTAGTTGGTCAAATATGTGACGAAATTTTTGCTGCAATAATATTATGGATTTTTTGGCGAAATATTTTTTTTCTTCTTTGTTATTTGCAAATATAAAATAAAACCGGCAAAAATAAAAACGCGTCGGATCTTGTCACAATTATTTTCGTTCCCATTGGTTAATGTCAAGTGCAAACGGCACGCGCCTTTTGCCGGCCCCGCCCCATTTCTTTCTTGTCGCAAATTGTCTTACATCCGCATCCGCATGAACATCCGCATCGATTATTGCGGATGCGGATGCAGATGTCCAAATACATGCGGAAGCAGTGATTCGTATGTCAAAAACTCTTATGACTTCATAAATATCATCAAAGACACTAAGGTGCAGCCTAATGATCTTCTAGTCAGCTTCGACATTGTCTCCTTGTTCACAAATGTCCCAGTAGACGAAACAATAGAAATAATAAAAAACCTACCTAACATCCCTCCCGATGCAATCGATTTGATCATACACTGTATGAATAACACCTTTTTCTAACTCTAAAACATATATACCTCGTCGCGAAAAACTATTCAATAACATAAATGTATATGAGGTGAAGGTTTTACTCCATTTCACTGCGTACAGTCAGGCAGAGACTTGGCTCATGCTTTTGCATACGGAACGAGGCTCGGCCCGTCACCGGAATATGCAGTTTGGATTTGTCGAAGAGATGTTATGTTTCGACATTGGCGCATGTGTCTCGTCAGGACCATCTTACATAATGACCGACACAACATCAAATCCAGTATGCGAGGAGCATCGCATATAATGAAAGAATGTATGATCTAATTTTCATCCGAAATGCATGTACAACATGCACCCCATGAATGAAAGATCATTTGATTTTACGCAGGAGATTGTAGTATAAACATAATAAAAATTTACAACACAATGAGTGATCATCATCATCATCATCATCATCATGATGATGATGACAAAATTAATAAGGTGTCCTTCGGTCATCGTGTGTAAGGCAAGAGTAGATGATGGTTTCATGCCTCTTACATCTACTTTGTGTTCTGATATTCTGGCAGATGTACGTCTATTAGTTTTACCGATATAGACCTTTGGACAGTCCTTACATGGTACTTCATAAACACCATGAGGCTCATTTTTTACACTGTCTTTTACGCTTCTCAGCATCGTGCCAATCTTTGTGTGCGGTGTAAATACGACTCTAATATTGTGTTTTTTAAGAATACGGCCTATGCGATCAGTACTTCCATTTTCTATGCAATCAGTACTTCCTAATAATCCATGTACACGTAGTAATCCGATAAAAGGTTTTTCGAATAACATATATATATACGGTATTATATAAATGATCATCAAATAATATTTTTGATCCTAGTCACCGACCATCAGAAAAATAAAACGATAATCAAAAAAGTAAAATTAACACCAAAACAATACCACCAAATATTTCATATTCCGATCATCAAAATATAAAATAAATATCATCAAATAAATGAAACTAACATCAAAATTATTACCTACAAATATTAAAATACGATCGTCAAAATATTTCGGTATGACCACCAAAAAATACATTTGACCATAAAATAAATAGATTGATTGCCAAAATAGTAGATTGATCGCCAAATTTGTTATTATAATAACAAAAATCGTTCATAATATTTAAGTAAATTCATTAGAAAGTCTCTTTCTTCACTATCGTGATTTTTTTAAGAATGCTTAAAATGACATGACCCTTTTTATTATTTCACTATTCACGACTACAATGATAATATTTGAATACTCAAACCCGTTGCAGATGCACTATTATCGGAACTATGATACTTAAGCGGCACCACCCGTATTCGAGTATTTTTTCCATAGAAAAAGTAATATTATACGAAACTTAAGGAAATTTATATTCGAACTAGATTTTATTTTTGCCGGTTTTATTTTATTTTTGCCGGCAAAAATAAAATAAAACCGGCAAAAATAAAATCTAGTTCGAACATAAATTGGTTCCACCCGTTGTCGAGTATTTTTTCCATAAAAAAAGTAATGTGTACGAAACTGTAGGAAATTTACATTGGTACTAGATTTTATTTTTGCCGGTTTTATTTCGAATATAAATTGTCTCCAACCGCTGTCGAGTATTTTTTTTCTATAGAAAAGTAATATATGTACAAAACTGTAAGAAATTTATATTGGAATCAGATTTTATTTTTGCCGGCAAATGTTTTATTGTTTTGGATTCAATTTAGAAATATTTGAGGATCACGATTTGATGATCAATCTACTATTTTGGCGATCATATTGAATTATTTGGTTGGAATATTTTATTTTTTAGGGTTCAATTTAGAATTATTTGAGGATCACGATTTGATGATCAATCTACTATTTTGGCGATCATATTGAATTATTTGGTTGGAATATTTTATTTTTTAGGGTTCAATTTAGAATTATTTGAGGATCACGATTTGATGATCAATCTACTATTTTGGCGATCATATTGAATTATTTGGTTGGAATATTTTATTTTTTAGGGTTCAATTTAGAATTATTTGAGGATCACGATTTGATGATCAATCTACTATTTTGGCAATCATATTGAATTATTTGGTGACGATTTTGGTATATTTTTGATGATCACTTAAATACAAGCCTATATATATATATGTAAGTATCACTTTTGGGTACTCTACGTACAGTAGCCTTGAGAAAGGCTTTTTAGTTGGTCTTGAGAAAGACCGTTGGTTTTTGCCTGACATTTCGTACAGGATTCAACTTGACATCAGCTGGGGCGTAGAGGGGCGGTGGCAGGCTTCGGCGTCGCGGGTGTCGTGAAGGCAGCAGGCGTCGATGAGCTAAGTGTTTTTTTTTTAATTCGTATAAACTGGAATTTTTACACCTACGAAAGTGTTAATATGATATATTATATGATAGGTATGGTTTTAATATATGCATCACTTGCAGGGAAGAGAAGAGAGTATTAGGTGTTCCGACGCTTACGAATCGGCTTAGGCTGGCTTAAGCGCTTTATAAAGCGATGTCATTATCGACTATACTGATGTCATGAATGTAAACATGAATCAGGATCTTATTTGCAAATTAGATCAACTTCAGAATCTTGGCATAAGGTATATTTTTAATTAAAAAAACTGACTGCATTGCTGAATATCGCAATACTCTCAAATGGCTTGCTGTTCAACATAGACGTGTACTCCAAATGTTCACAATGCTCTTTACGTAACATCATCTCCGTACTGTATTAAGGTGGCTTTTGAATACTTGATGAGTCACGGTTTACCTCTGAGGTCTAACAACCAGCGCATCCTGTCAATCCCGGCACATGGTACAACTTACATCTCAAACTCTTGCAGTTCAAGGTGATCATTGCTAGAATGATCTCACGTCAAAATTTAGATTGACTTCTCTGACGTCTTTCAAGTGAGCCGTTAAAGAGAAATAAATTTTCACAAACACATCCTCTGAAACCTAAAACGCATCACTGCTACCTACCCCTTTTCCCTTTTTGTATTTTCTTTTCAATATATCTTTTTTTTACTATTGTTTTCTATGCTTGTATGTATATGTGTGAGTGTGTATGTTTATGCTGTATAGAGTAAGGTTTTTTCAGAGACTTTTGAGTTTTTTATTGTTCGCATTTGTTTTTATACCTGGAAGACATCACATCTTTGCGTTATCGCAGTTTATACTTGTCCTCTGTATATTGATTGTATTTAATTTGAATGTATACCTACTATGGAATTGTTTATAATCAATGAATAGTGAAGAATGAATAAATAAATAGAT
Source organism: Athripsodes cinereus (assembly GCA_947579605.1). NCBI lineage: Eukaryota > Metazoa > Arthropoda > Insecta > Trichoptera > Leptoceridae > Athripsodes > Athripsodes cinereus. Next base: position 23,470,198 of record OX388307.1, on the reverse strand, counting down.
ATATACTCTTTGTTTATATACTAATATGATAAACTTGTCCTCTGTATATTGATTGTATTTAATTTGAATGTATACCTACTATGGAATTGTTTATAATCAATGAATAGTGAAGAATGAATAAATAAATAGATATATATTCTTTGTTTATATACTAATATGATAAACTTGTCCTCTGTATATTGATTGTATTTAATTTGAATGTATACCTACTATGGAATTGTTTATAATCAATGAATAGTGAAGAATGAATAAATAAATAGATATATACTCTTTGTTTATATACTAATATGATAAACTTGTCCTCTGTATATTGATTGTATTTAATTTGAATGTATACCTACTATGGAATTGTTTATAATCAATGAATAGTGAAGAATGAATAAATAAATAGATATATACTCTTTGTTTGATTAAATTGGCACTAACAATGTGGTAATCATTAAACATTTTAAAAATATTTAATAATAGTTTCTATGTACTACAAAACTAACTGCTGCTAGTTTTGTAGAACATAATAATAATAAACTTTATTGTACAAAATATTTGGGTACAAATAATAAGGTTACATGGTATAAACAAATAATTTTGCACAATGGGAGAGTTTATCGCAGGGACGCGATATCTTCCAACTAACCCAAGTAACTATTACTAAATATTTTTTAGTAATAGTAGTAGTTATGTACTACACTGCATAAATTTTTAAAAAAACACTACCGATTTCAACGCTAAGATGCGTCATTGATGAGTGTCAAACTAAAACTTGTTTTAGTTTTAGTTTGACACTCATCAATGACGCATCTTAGCGTTGAAACTTGTTTTAGTTTTAGCGTTGAAACGGGTAGTGTTTTTTTTTTTAATTTATGTAGTGTAGTGCATACTCAGTAACTATTACTAAATATTTTTAAAATATATGCTCACCTACTAACTGTAAATTAATTATATTTACAGTAGTTTACAACAATCAAAGAAAGCCACTATAAAGAGCTTAACCAAAGATATGCGTGTAAGCTGTGAAGCTATTCCAGAAGAAATGTCTGGCAGCACTCCTCCACATCCATGCTTAATGACATACAAATCAGATCCAGGTTGGTTTTTAATAGAGTAATAGGTTTGTAATGTAGTAAGCCTGTATAAGTATGCGTAATGAAATTGATGTTGATGATATATCTTTGTTAAAGGATCAACTCAATCAGATAACAATTTGGTTATACCAGTTTCTTCATCTTCTTCATCTGAAGTGAATGTTAGCAAAGTGACGTTTGAGAGCGAGGATAAGGATTCTGCGAAGGTTGCAAAACATGATTCTAAAGTGAGCAAGACTTGTGATACCAAAGTAGCGATACCCCAAGATGTAACCAAATTGAGCAGCAAGCCACCTCATTCTCCAGCTCCTGCCTCCCCCAGGACTAGCAACAAAAGTTGGAATGCTGTGTCAATATCTCGCACAAGCCAAATACCATCTGGAACCAGCGGCCGGAGTAATTCTCTTCTACCTACTGACATAATCAGCAATGCACAATCACAGTCGAATTTAAATTTGGATGACTTACCTCCTGTTTCTAGATCCAAACGTTCCAATACTATATCTGTCATGAGTCCTACTAGGAGAAGAAGGTATTAACTAGATTAATATTTACAATACAACTCATCTCATTCACTATCTTATCTTATATGCACAAGTTACTGTCAATAAACATGTCTTCAGAAGCGCTCGAGGTCATGTTATGAGTTAGTTATCTAAATCTATATGTCATATAACCTAATTAATGTATTTGCAGGGACCATCCATCACCCAAGCCCAAAGATTCTTGCTCTCGATATGGTGCTAGTCCTGCATTTGTTTTTCTTCAATTATATGCTGGAACAGGTTTAGGAGGCTCAGAACGACCTCTTCTACTCAAAGACCCTCAACACACAAGATCTGTCAAGACATTGGATCTTGTACCACCACTGGAGACCTATCGAGTGGGTGTCTTGTATGTGGCAAAGGGGCAACATGACAATGAAACTAAAATACTCAAGAATGAATTTGGTAGCTTAAGGTATGCTTGTTGTATGTCAATGTTATTGCAATGTGTTTCTTCAAATATGGAATGTTAGACAAGCTGATAAGGTATGTGCAACATCTTGCATTTGCAACATCTTGTGGGTACTCATAATGTATAAAGGATGTCATATATTTTAAAGGAATTTTTAAAAAAATATTTGCACAATCATAAAATTTTACCTGTTTGCCATTATAACTTTTTTATTAACATAAGGGATACAATTTTTTTATTATTATCATTTTATTTCAATCTTTATTCCTAATATTTTGCAATTAATAGTATTAAAATATTTTTTTAAAACTTAACGTAAAATTAATCTTTCGTCGGTAGCCTGGAGGTAGAGTCTCGGCCTCGTGAACAAGGGGTCCGTGGTTCGATACCAGGTACCGGCAAATTCCCCTTTCACGACACAAGCTTTTAGTAGCTTTCTGTGAAAGGTGTATAAGGTTGTATTTGGGTTTGTAATAAACAAAACCCAGATATATCCTTTTTAAAAAAAAAAAAATCTTCATAAAATAAATTTCATATTTTACTAAGATAATTTTAGATAAGATACAGAATATTGAAGTTTTACCTACCAATAAAACTTTTATTATGTTCCCTGCCTTATTCAAAACCATTGTTGAGAGAGCGCCCATTCATTTCATCGGATCGACGTCACATTCACCCCGAATCCATAGTTTTCTTCTCTTTTATCTCTGCGGCTTCTTCATCCCTCGATGTCTATGGTACTGATTCCCCTTCCGGCTTCTATGGTGTTTTTGGCTTGGTCCGCCATTAGGCTCAACAGGCAGGCCTTGCCATGGTTTTGAATAAGGCAGGGAACATAATAAAAGTTTTATTGGTAGGTAAAACTTCAATATTATGTGTCCCGTTGCCGTTATTCAAAACCATTGTTGAGATATGTTTGTTATCGCCTGGTGAGGAATTGTTGAACACGCTAATGTGAGAATATCTATTCCATTGGTTGGAATAGTGGTGCGATTGAAGAGGAATCATGTACTTGTGAAACAACTTCTCTTCTGTAATACTTGGCAAATGTGTTTGCATTTTGCCAGTTGCCACGGGATAATATGTCATCCAGTCTATAATTTTCAAGCCAATTAAGTGAGGCTACTGCGGAACGAATGGTTCCTGGTGAGGATTCAATGCCTGCAAATTTAAAGATAGATCTTACCCAATTTGCCATAATGCTTCTTGAGGCTGGTTTTGGTTCTCCTCTAGATGTTACAAACAGATGATTTAAACTGCTAACTCCTGGTGTTCTCTGATCAGCTGATAGCCTAAGGACTTCTTTAATCCAGAAAACAGGGCAAATATTTTTATTATTTGCTGGTTTTAGACGCCACCCTGATTGCCTATGGGTTAGCGAGTCTGTCTTGGAACCAAATGAAGGCCATAAAATGATATCCTCTCCTTCTATGATCAGATGATTAGCGTCATTGACTAATAATGTTAGGTCATGGACTCTGCGTCCTGACGCCAACAGCAGGAGTGTGCAAGCTCTTCTGTTAGCCTCATATAATGTACTGTTCTTAGGTGGGTTGCTTCTTAGCCATGTGACTACTTCACGAGGATCCCATATTGGTGGTTTCTGCTTACGTGGTCTACTAAGCTGAATAGCCTTTATTATCCTTCTTACAAGTGGGTGGCTACTCAAATTTTTTACGTTTGTATTGCACAATGTTGAGATTGCCAACTTATGAAGGAGGATAGTGTTTGGTGACAATTTCCATTTTAAATGCAGGTCTGACAAAAACCTAGCAAGTTCTGAGCCAGATGGAGAAGTCGGATTGACCTTATTGGTTTTGGTCCATATTTTCCATCTTTCCCAAGGGCCTTTATATGATTTTAAGGTTGATCTACGCCAACCTTGTTTAAGGAGATCTCTTTGCTGATCGTCCCAATTTGTTAATGATTCTTCCCACCCCCACATTTCCAGATTTCTAGAGTTAATGCCTCTAGCATCGGTGGGGGGTTCCCCGTCGATGTGTTGACTAAAACTGTCTGCAGGTTCTTTAGAGTTAGGGGTGGTTCCACGGCCCGATTCTTCAAATCTGCTCTCCAAAAGACTTTGTTCCATAATGGTGCGACTATCAGGTATGTTCCCCGTGCCTGATTCAAGTGTTGTAGAATCTGAGGCATTAAGTATGGGGGAGGAAAGATCCACGCTAACTTGAAGTTCCATTGGCGACTTAGTGCATTGTGGAAAAGGGCCTGTTGATCTCTGGGATCTATGGACACGTAGTTCTCCACCACATGGGCTTTTTCTGATGCGAACAGATCTACCACAGGAGTTCCCCACTTCTTGAAAATGATTGATGTTGCTTGTGGGAGCAGGTGCCATTCTGCAGGTTGCCGATTGCGAGATAGGCTGTCTGCTACTCCGTTGAATCTGCCTGGTAGGTAGTAAGCTATCAGATTTATCGAGTGCTGATCTACCAGTTCCAGTACACATTTTGTCAGGGTCAAGAGAGCCCGCGACCGTGTACCTCCTTCCTTGTTGAGATAGGACACTACGGTCCGATTGTCGCACTGGACCATGAGGCCCGAGCGCGCAAGCTCTTTGGTATGTGGTGCCAGGGCAGCCAGCACACCGAGCATCTCTTTTTGATTGCAATGCAGATTCTGCTGATGTGGTGCCCATGTTCCCTGCAGTACTTTGTTGTTCAATAAAGCTCCCCAACCTACATCGGATGCATCTATGGTCAGTAGGTTTGTGTATGGTTGCTGGAAGATGAATGAGCTTTGTTTTATGTTTTCTAGCCACCAACTTAGATCTTCCATGACATCCTTGGGGAGAGTCGCCCTTTGAAATCTCTCTAGATTTCTTATGGTTCCGCAGTGAATTTGTAGGTTCCGACAGTGTAGTCTTCCCCGAGGCACTGGGAAACTTGCAAAGTTTAACATCCCTAAGAGGATTTGAACTTCGTTCAACGAACACCTTCCTCTTTTTTGAGCTGATCGGACAAAGGACATTGTTTTCAATACTTTGTTGTCGGGTAGTCGTTTTTGCCCCTTGGCTGTATTCCAATTGATCCCTAAGAACTCTATTTCTTGAGTTGGGGTCAAGACAGATTTCCTTTCTTGTACTTGCCAACCCAGATATTTCAAAAGGAGAATGAATTCTTGTACCTGAATCTCGAGGGTTTCCTGATGTTGGTTGGCCAGCATGAAATCGTCCAGGTACACAATCACTCTGAAGCCTTTTTCCCGTAGGTACTGGGCGATCCAATTGGTCACTGTTGCAAATGCTTTGGGGGCCGAGCTCAATCCGAATGGAAGGCACGTCATCTCGTATAGAGTCTCTTTGTAGAGGATTCTCAGGAATTACCGGTGTGTTGGGTGAATGGGTATGTGGAAATATGCTTGTGACAGATCGACTTTTACCATCCAATCCCCTAATTGTAGGAACCCTGGTATTCGTTGACAGTTTATCAATTTGAATGGCTCTGTCGCCACAATCTCGTTTAGTGGTCTTAGATTCAAGACAGGCCTGGTCGTTTTGTCTGGTTTGGGCACAAGGAACATTCTCGATATGAATGATGGGGATTGTTCCACTTTCACCAAAACAAGTTCTTTCTCCAACATCGTAATATGTTCTGTCATCATGGTTGTGGGTTTTGTTAGCAGATGTAATTTCTGAGAATCTGGAGGAGCAAGGGGGGGTTTGCTGTTGAAGGGAATTTTGTAATTGGATAGGGTCCGAATCACTATTTCTGGGGCTTGTAATTCCTCCCAACGATGTATATATTGTTTTAGCTGCCCCCCCTTGAATTGGTCATTTTTTATAAGCTCGCTTGGAGCTACTTTTAAAGTGAGGCTTTCCCACTTTCTTATCCCTTTTCCGAAAGGGGCCTTGGTTGCCCTCACGAAAGGGGGTTTGACTTTCTCCAGATTCTCTCGCAGAGAAGGTCCTTTTCATCCCTTTTCCTTTACCAGAAGTGTTGGGACCTTGAGTGCCCGAGCACCCTGGTTCTGTGCCAGTACTCACCCTAGGACCTATGGGGATACATTTGTGAACGCCCCCCATTCTGTTGATGGCTTCAGACAGTCTTTCTGCATCAAACAAAAACTCTGTACTAGGGGGTACTTTCTTCATGGTGCTCTGTACTGTTTTATCTTTGACAGAGCTTAATAAGGCCTCTCTGCGTTGTGCCACTATTCCTGCTCTTTTCCCACAAACCATTTGGACAAGATCTCTTGAGATCTTCTCGAAGTCACTTTTTGGGGAGAACTTTTCAGCAAGTTTTGCTGAAAGAGACGAATGCGTTACTTGGGACTTTGATGCCCACTCTAATATGTCCTTAAGCGAATCTTTTACAGATTCTCTCTGTAGGATCAGCCCATGAGACAGAGCAGCGCAGAAGTTTTCTTGGGGCACCAAGTTGTCCATTTTAACTATTCTTTTCAATTCGTCATTTGTCTCTAGAGCAGAGAAAAATGGCTTGGCCACATATGCTTTCTGCACCTCTGAAAAACGTACATTCTCCCACTCTGGAGTGCCAAAATGCTGGAGTTTTTCCCCCTTGTGCACATGTTCTTGGTTGGCTTTGGCGATTGCTGGGACAGCCAATTCTGTTGTAACATCCCCCAGGGTGAAAAGCTCTTCCCTAGTAGGTTCACTTATCAGAGGGGAAGTGGACCTGGATCGCTGTACCTCTGTGCATTCTCCCTCGTAATCTGATTCAGATAAATCTACGGGGGCCATGCGGTCCAGTAGTCTTTGGACAGTGTCGGTCAATGTGTCGACTCTGTCCGTCAACTGATCCATACGCGCGTCACGCGAATCTCGCGAATTTCGAGGACCATCTGTTTCCTCGCCGTATACGATGTGTCGTATTTGGTCGCGCGTATACTCGGGGTCCGACATTGTTTCGGTGCCGTTCTACCAAAACTATACTACGCGGCTTGTTTGGTTAATTCACAACACATTCACTGCAATATCAACAACAATAATATGATTGTAGGTAACAATCAACAAGTGTCCCTATCACAATAAAATAAGTGTCTCTATCACAATAAAATAAGTGTCTCTATCACAATAAAATAAGTGTCTCTGTCACGATATGTAAAAAACTTCTTCAAATAAGGGTATTTTTTACAATTTAACCAAACACACAAGCCTTGCGTAATATATTAATAACGTTTTGTAACGGCGCATGCGACGCGATCGGAAAAGAACACGCTAATGGCGGACCAAGCCAAAAACACCATAGAAGCCGGAAGGGGAATCAGTACCATAGACATCGAGGGATGAAGAAGCCGCAGAGATAAAAGAGAAGAAAACTAAGGATTCGGGGTGAATGTGACGTCGATCCGATGAAATGAATGGGCGCTCTCTCAACAATGGTTTTGAATAACGGCAACGGGACACATAATAAATAAGCTCCAATGGGTTGCTTGTGTGTTTTTTTAATGCATTTGGCATTTTGGCCCTATAGATTCAACCGAAAAATTTCTCAGCCAGTTTACTGCATTGATCATCACCTCATGTAGGTTTCCCCAAACAAACTCCAAGCCATACAGGGGATATTGTCTAGTGTTGTGAGCCACATTCACACTAGGAATTATGGACAAACCCCACTGGTGCATTTGGTCTGAATTTATGCTTGAGTAAGCGACTAGTATCAGACAGACACATTTGATTGAGTCAGACACGTCGAACTGTTACGTATACTTCAAGACTATGGCCTTAACAACAAAGATCTCAACTTCATTAAAAATCTTTAATGGCAACAAAAGGCTGTGGTGCGTGTGGGTCATAATAAAATATCTAAGGTGTCAATTGAGAGAGGAATTTGACAGGGGTGTACGAGATGTGTTCAGAAAAAACGGTAATTTTTAATTTTTGCGGGTTTGGAGTTGTCAAAACTGTCAAATTGTCAAAACTTTTTATTTTATTTTATTGTTATACACATCCTTAAAATATGATAAAATTTTCAGCTGAGTTTATCATTTACTTTGTCTGTGGCAGCCGCTATGGTTAGACGGGTTGTAAGGATCTCGGCGATTTTCGTTTGTTAAAAAAAATGGATCAAAGTATTTGTAAAACGACGGCTCTGTAAGATTTTCTTTATTTTAGGAAATAAGAAAAAGTTACACGGTGCCATGTCTGGTGAATATGGAGGCTAGGGCATCGTTACAGTATTGTTTTTGGCCAAAAATTCACGAACAAGCAATGAAGTGTGAGCAGGAGCATTTGTAATTTTGGAACACATTTTTTTCTGCCACGCATTTTATACCCAAAACGAAAAAAAATCATAGCATGGGCCAATCGATACGCCAACATTATCAGCAACATTTCTGATTGTGATTCAGCGATCTTTTATAACCATTTTTTTACTTTTTCCATTTTTTCATCGGTTGTTGATGTGCTGGGGGCGTACGGGGTGTTTGTCCTCTTCACGGCCATCTTGGAAGCGCTTATTCCACTTGTAAACTCTTGTTTTACTCATAACAGACTCATCATAAGTCTTTGTTAACATTTCACGTGCTTTGTTATACTTTATTTAATTTTTTACGCAAAATTTGATACAAATACTTTGATCCATTTTTTTTTTAACAAACTAAAATCACCGAGCTTTTAAAACACGTCTAACTTTAGCGGCTGCCACAGACAAAGTAAACAATGAATACAGCTGAAAATTTTATCATACTTCAGGGGCATGTTTACCAACTACGACTTCATATTCTCCCAGCACCTCTTGAGTTGGAAGTCGTTCCTTTTTTGAGTTAGGGCGGATGAATTATATGTTCGGGGCACAGCCTTCCAGGTATCCTTTTTTAACTGGATATTTCTGGAATTGGTACTCGTACCTTCTATAATTTTATGTTGAGCGACAATCTGCGTCAGCAATTCCTTTTCTGGTGCGGTAAAAGGAATTTTCCTACAAAACAAAAGATTTATGTTATAAATATACATAAATAATTACCTTGTGTTAGGCAACTAAATGCATCACCAATTGCCAGTTCGACATTGTTGAAAGTAATTTTAGTACAACATAAAACCTTCAATGGACTTGTGCCAATAATTTATGTCACACATTTTTAATTATTTTTAATAATTAACTATTATTTAATAATATGTATATTTGATTGATAAGTGACAAATTACTTGCTAAATAAAATTCAGGAACAACCCCCCTATTTATTTTAGTTTAGGTAAATAAAATAATACACTTTTTCTCTAAAATAAGGTCTTGTAATATATTTAAACATTTACCTTTGAATAGTTACTTCCATTTTAATAACAGCGAAAATAAGGCACAATATTACAATAAACACATAACAACGTGCAAAATAGTGAAATGTCAGATAGGAGCTGATTAAAATGAATGTAGCAATTAATCACCGATTGTGAATTGACCCGCTCAGCTAAGTATTAGCCAAGTGTTGTTTTAGAATACAAATCTATTGGGTTTTATTTCGCATAGGTAGCGAAAGATCTTTACTTAGCATAGCGTTGGTGGTATTTTTTTGTTTAAGAATACGAGCCTGAGTCGTATCAGTGCGGTGGGCGATGAGATGGGCCTTAATATCAATGTAGCCAAAACAAAACTCATCGTTTTCGGCCAACAACCACATAATGATGCCACGCTTCAGCTTAATGGAAAACTAATAGAACGTGTATAAACGGCACGGGCTCAGGTGTATATGGTATATCACCAAAAGCAAAAATATGCAAACACCTGGGCCAAAATGCAACTATTTTTCAAGCAGAAATAACTGCGATAACAATATGCGCCTATGAAAATATAAATAGGAAATACAGAAATAAAAAAAAATACATTTACTCAGACAGTCAAGCTGCACTTAAAGCACTAGACTCCTGTAAAGTAAACTCTGTTACAGTTCAAAACTGTATCAATGCATTGAACAAATTATCAATAGAAAATAACAATAAAATTGTATTAAGATGGGTGCCAGGACACTCTAACTATGAGGGTAATGAAGAGGCGGATAAAATGGCCAACAAGGGGGCTGACACGCTGACCTATGGACCAGAGCCTCACTGCCCCATTACAAATAGCACTTTAAAAACAGCACTCTATGGGAGAATGCAAGAAAAAGCTATTAATAACTGGTTAACAATACCAGGACAGAAGCACGCAAAAACCCTGATCAAAGGTTTCTCATTAAAGAAAAGTAGAGACTTTCTCGAACTCAATAAAGAGAACCTAAGAATTCTCACCAGAGTACTAACGGGACACTGTAGACTCAATAAACACTTATGTATAATGAAACTAACAGACATGTATCTGTGCAGATTCTGCATGAATGAACATGAAAGCAAACAAGAGCCAAAATAATTGGCTCACACTTTCCTGATCAAGAACAGATCAAAGGAACTAACCCACATAAAATTTTGAATTTCTTTCAGGTTTTAGGTCTGTGGGAAGACATCTAAGGACTAAATCCCACAATGGACTACATCTAAAAGTCGAGGTGGGCAAGGTCTTTGGATGGAGGAAAAAAAAAAAAATAGAATGTGTACACAACTTTAAGTACCTTGGTAGTGTGATAACAGAACACATAGACCCCGAAAAAGAGGTGAAGTGTAGAATAGAGGTTGCGAGATCTGCATTCAATAATATGCGTTTTTCTTCTGTAACGATAACATCAATCTAAAACTGAGGCAGAAAATGGTCAAGTGTTATATTTGGTCCATTTCACTGTATGGAGTAGAAACTTCGACCCTCAAAGCGAACACAATGAACCAAATTGAAGTATTTGAGATGTAGCTTCATCGCAGAATGTTACGCATCCCATGGACTGATAAAGTACCAGCAATGAGGTATTGCGGAGGGCTAGAACAAGTAGAGAGATGTTGTCCAATATAAAGATGAGGAAGATGGCATATGGGACACGTACTTAGAAATAAGAAATATGGTTTGGTCCAATTAATTTTGAAGGGAAAAATTGAAGGTAGCCGCAGTATGGGAAGGCGGCAGATGTCCTGGCTGAGAAATATCCGAGAGTGGACCAGAGTCCAGAGGGTGTAAGAGCTGTTCCGGCTGGCACAGACCAGAGAAGCCTACGCCAGGGTGATAGCCGATGTCGGGGGGACCTGACATGTCACTTTAAGAAGAAGCGATTAGTGTAGGTTTTTATTTTTTTAGAATTGCTATACACATGCTGTATATCCTTTAAAAGAGGACAATTCATGGATGGTTTAAGGGGATTTGAAGAACTCTTTTTCTTTTTAAAGATTAGCTCCATATTTTTTAACATTGCTTTCTGGGAGAGTTAAATTTTTCAGAATAAGTGTTCTGTTACATTTTGATAAAATTTTGAAAGTTTGCATTTTTTTTTTTGATTTCCTTAAAAACTGTGACACCCTATATACATAATACCCATTACTGACCCACAGGAAGCTGCAAATGGTCCCCTCTATATACCCCGTCAGGTGGTTTAATGTTCTGGCAAGCACCTTGTATATGTAGATATGTATCAATTAGTATGTGTTATGTTGAAATGTTCTGGTATGTATATGTACATTAAATAATATATGAGTTGCAGTATATAGGGCCATTGTAAATTATTATTATTAATTTATTATTTAATATTGCATGTTTCATTCATAAACAACACATAAATGTATATACAATCACATAAGATTAGATGTATATATAGTCAGTTATGATGATAGTGTGTTGAATGGTAACAGGTATGCAGAGTTTGTCCAAGACTTGGGGACGCTGATACCTCTAGAAGATGCAGAGAGTATGGGACTGTTCCTGGAAGTAGACAAAGGAGGTAGAGATGGAAGGTTTGCATATGTATGGCAAGACGATATCATGCAGGTAACACATAATATCTAGCAATCATTTTCGTACCTGACACACACACACACAAATCGGCAAATGATAGCAAAGAATCATAAATTGATCTATGAACTGCTATCCCACCAATCATATTTTGAATACCTTGAAAAAAAGCATTAAAAAAAAATTGGAAAAATGCTGTACTAAACACTTCGATTAAGGAGACTATGTTGAGAAATAAAACACTTATTTGAAAAAAAAATATTCACAAAGTCATTGACTTATCGAGTTACCCTCGTATGTCTTTATATTTGAGTCGGTGAGTTGCAAAACCCACCCTGACCGAAATTCACCAAAATTTTTCTGTGAATGCCATATCATAGAATATTATAAAATGCATACATTAAACTATGTATTTAAAAGTATCAAAATCCATCCTGTTCTTTTATAAATTGATGGAAAAGTATAGCACGTCAATCAAAATCCCACTCCGTTCTAATATAAGAGAAGCAAAATCCTCTCCATTTGAAATTAGCCAATCGGCATCCGCAACATCCCTAGTGCGGACCTAACTTTTGAAAATGGGACATATAAGACATGCATGCGTTTAAATGTTTTTGTGACTTTTCAGTTTGCTGTATCTAAATCTTGTGTTAGTATAAATATATTGATTGAGCTTCTGTTACAGGTTCTGTTCCATGTAGCCACACTTATGCCAAACAATCCATCAGACCCAGAATGTAATGAAAAGAGAAAACATATTGGAAATGATTATGTGTCTATTGTTTATAATGAGAGTGGTGTAGATTTTAATATCCAAACCATCAAGGTATTGTATAATGTATATTAATGGATTACCAGCTTGAAATGAACGAGATTGCCTCATCACTTGATTTGTATTTACAAGTTTCCACCTTATTACTCTCCCTGTGAAATCACCTTAATCACTTGCAGGTTGATGAAAAGTTATTTTATGAATGGTGTATATTAAAATTATTATACTAATGGTTGGAAATTCCCAAATATCTCAAATTAGCAAATTCAGGTACCTGGGAGCAACCATAGGAGCTGCTAGTGGCACTTTCAATAACATGAACAAAGTTTGGAAGGCGTCTGGACTCAGCATCAGGACAAAATGTCGCTTGTTCATTGCGTGCATCATTCCAATCCTTCTATATGTTATTGGTAATTTTATATGGCATATATGAATAAAATAAAAATGATTTCAGGGCCATTTTAACTTTGCTTGCATCATAATAGAACCTCTAGATCATGGTACAAATAAAGTGACAATCAAAACCAAAGGAGAATGTATTAACAAAGATTTTTTGAATACGACTGAACCAAAAATTATCTCAGACCAGAATGTTGCACTCTTAGCCAGACAGTTGGCTCTACATGCCAATGTAAGTATTCCCACCACTGATACATTTATATATATATATATATAAGATATATTTTGTTATAGTGATTAGGACGACACAGTCAATTAAAACACAACTGAGTTTCTTTAGAAAAATTATATTTTTCTTTACATATATATAAACGTATACTATATAGCATGTATATATATATATTATTTGTCTGCTGTTGTAGTTGGCTTCCATGATATCTCGTTCTTTAAGCAATACGTCTTCCACTCCTTATGCATCCAACTGGTTGGAGAGGCTTCGGGTGATTAAGCGTCTTCGTAACAAATTACTGCAAGAGGGAAATTCTCTTCAGGAAGTTGGCCCTTCGTATCACAGGCCAACACCAACTCCCACTGATAATAGAAACAGGCTTTACATGGAAGACTTCACTGACTATACCTAAGTGGCATCAATCATTATATATTTGCATATTTTCTACATTAGACAAATTATTTTATTTTACTACACATTCATATTAATGTACTATGTACCTTCCTAGCTGCTGTCTCTAATTATGTGCAATTATCATTATCATTTTGTTGAATCTGTTCCATTCAGAAAAGGCGGGCGTTTTATAAAATGGCCAAAGCATAAATATTATTAGAACATTTTATAATTTACCCAATCATTTTGTAAAATGAATGGACAAATTGTAAAATATTAGTTGCGGTTCACACCATTTGATGATGCTGTGAATGAAAACAAATATATGGCGGGGTACAACACAGGATTGTGCGAGAACTTGCGGAAAGGATTGGAACATTTATTCTTCGCCGGGGACTCCATGGGGGAAATTTGCGAAAATGTTTCAAACAAATAAGTTTATAATCTTTCAAGAATCTGGATTTTTAATTAATAAGCTTAAATAACAAGCTTTATGTGCTATTGACATTAGATTGTATGTTGGATGATTTATTCAGTGCTGTTTAATGAAGCATCCATCTTAAGGGCGCTGGAAACAATATTGGAAGAACAATGTCTTTACTTTTAATTAATAAGCTTAAATAACAAGCTTTATGTGCTATTGAAATTAGATTGTATGTTGGATGATTTATTCAGCGCTGTTTAATGAAGCATCCATCTTAAGGGCGCTGGAAACAATATTGGTAAATAATAATAAAATCTCTGACTACCTGCCGAGCAGTACTATACTTTGCTTTAATGCTTTTGTTTTAGTATGCAGCACCATGTGATGGTGAGACATGAAACTAATATATTGCAATTAATACTAGAAATTTGTAAAACACCTCTGCAAATTGTCAAATGCTTAAATAAAATGCTTTCATCATTTTATAAAATGCCCGCCTTTTGTAAATTGACAGATTCTTCAAAATGACACATATATGGGGAACATTTAAAAAGATTTGGTAATTTTAAAATATTTTATTTCTTGTTTTCAAATAAAATCACATGCTCATTGTTTTTAATTTAGATCCATGTTGATTTATTTTTTTTATACTGAGAATACATTTTTTGGAAAAATTTCAATAATTCCTTTATTCATATGTGTGAAATCTCCCTCATAAACTGTCAATGCGCAACGAAAAAATTATGTTAATTCCCTTTTAAACTGATATTTTGTATTGGGAACATTGAATACTAAATATTCATTAGAGCGGATTTAAGATCTGTAAAAATTAATGTTAGGAGCCTTAATCAATCCCCTTTTGATAGTCAAAACTTATATTTTATATCAGGAACATTGAATACTAAATGGATATAAGATCTGGGGCCCTATTCCTATTCTTCAATCTCAATTGATGGATGTAGCATGGGAGATTTTATTACTTTAGTTTGATTTCTTAAAAACTCTATTCTTGAAAGTCGCAATCAACTAATGTGCAATATCTTGCGACATTATGTACAATGGTGTATTACCACTCGAGATGAATGTCACATCGATCAACATGTCAAAAATTCATAAATATATCCACTGTGAGTCACTCAATTGTTGTTTATATTTCGCATACTGTATAAAAATAAAATAAAGTGATACCGCATTTATAAAATATTTTAGTGTAAATAAAAATATAACGAAAAGTTTGATATTGATTGTGACTCCTCATATAAAAGCGCCATCTCGTGCATCATGTGTCTCCCCACACAAAAGTGCCATCACGTGAAAAAAAGTATAAAGAAATGTAATTTTTTTATGACCATATACATAAAACATAATATAAAAAGTGTGATATTGCCAGTAGCTTCTTGAATGTCGACCGGTAAAATCTCGAATGGCGTCAAGAGGATCGTAGACTTTTGTATCGTATACGTCGATCGTAGAGCCGATCGACTTTTTCAATCGACATATCTCACATGCGACATTTATCTATCGAGATTGGAGAATAGGGCCCCTGTAGATTTTTATGTTGGGAACCTTGATCAATCACCTTCAAAGAATATCTTCTTTTTTGAAGGATTAACTATGCAACAGATTCGAGACATTTTGAATGTTTTTAAAGAAGTATAGTATAATGCACTTCTGCTACATGATCTTGCCATTGAGGAGCGAAGCAATACCGACTAATATTGTGTTAAAAGATGACAATAACAAAAGAATTGGAAACAATAGGTGCATTAAGGATTAGGCATTGCAAACATTGTAAGAAAGGGTGATTTATAATGATTTATTATCTTGTTGACTAAGATTGTTTCTGAATTTAAACCTTTATTAATCTCTCATATATCCAAAGCTGATAGTTTTAAATAATTATTTGTATGTTGGAAAGAACCATTTGTAATTATAAAATTGTGGTTTGAGTTCGCTTATCATATTATTAAATGAAATGTTGAGTGGAAGTGCTTTACACACTTTATGCAAATTGTTTCATTTGGAGGTATCTGTAAGTAGGAATATAATAATAATAAACTTTATTGTACAAAATATATGGATACAAATAATAAGGTTATAAATATAGTGTAATAGTTTTATTTTTTTGACTTGTGTAAACGTAAGTTTTTGGAAGTGCTAAGACGTTTATATATATATATGAAGAGTGTATGATCTAATTTTCATCCGAAATGCATTTACAACATGCACCTCATGAATGAAAGATCATTTGATTTTACGCAGGAGACAGTATGAAGGTGAAGGTTTTACTCCATTTCACTGCGTACAGTCGGGCAGAGACTTGGCTCATGCCTTTGCATACGGAACGAGGCTCGGCCCGTCACCGGAATATGCAGTTTGGATTTGTCGAAGGTGACGGGCCGAGCCTCGTTCCGTATGCAAAGGCATGAGCCAAGCCTCTGCCCGACTGTACGCAGTGAAATGGAGTAAAACCTTCACCTTCATATATATATATATATATATCATCATCGTTGGTTCTATGAAACCTCTTATGTGCTCCAAACCAAATTTTACAGGGGACGCAAAAAAACTGTTTTAAAAGCATAGAATTATATTACTTCGTATAGAAGTGCTGGTAGCTTAGCCGCAATGTTCCAACTCAGGTCGGCCGATCGTCCGACCTGCATTTTTGCCTTGTTCAGTACGAAATTGACCATCGTTCGAGTAAGATGTAGCGTTCCTTACAAAAATGCATGTTACACATGCACTATTCAGGTGTATACAACTCAATGGTATTTTATCAACTATAATTTAATTTTCTGTAAGTATCTTAAATTCCCAGTATGGAGTAACTATGTCGCCCTGAGACCCCAAATGAGGCATAAGGAGAGCGAAACGTTCATTCCACATCACAAAACTCTCCACGCTCCTCTTGGAAGCATAAGTGGAAGATCATGCACCAAAAAACAAATTAAACACCCTTTCCAAACCACACAAAATACAGAACAGGTGGTGAGCCCATTACTTGGAGTAAATATTGTCACACATTTTTAAGTTTTTAGTTATATAAAAGAAAGGCAAAAAAATATTTACCGTTAGCAATCCAGTGTCTCAAGTTCGATTCTCGCTTTTTTCTGATCAATATACTCTTTTATTCAATGTCATATAAGTGCATATATCCATGAAGTTATATCTTTTGACTATAAGACCATTCAGATAAAAACAATAAATTATTGTCAATTTTTACTTTTTCCGAGAAACAAAATTTCCGAGAAAATGTTGTGAACACCTGATAAAAGTCTTGCTTCCTTATTGTTAATATATGAGTGAGAGAAAAATACGGATGCATCACATGAGTAAAAGAGTACTTCGTAAAGGACTCGATATTGTACCATTGTAACCATATTATATCCGTACACATAGAAAAAAGTTCATTGCATTCATATTGATTTTGTCTTATGCAGTGTATACTTGACATCCTTTTTCTAAAGTTGCTACTTCTCTCTGCTAGTACTACAAATTGCTAATATTTAAAAAAGGAACATGAAAATTGTGATTCATTGTTCTAAACACCATATCTAGTACTTTAGTACATATAAATCTATGTTTAAAAGTCCACAGATCAACAAATGTAATCAAAATTATTATCAAATTCGTGTAAAAAATTTGACGTTTTACATGAAATTGATAATAAATTTGATTACATTTGATGATCTGTGGACTTCAAAACAGTTTTTTTGCGTTCCCTGTAAAAATTGGTTTGGAGCACATAAGAGGTTTCATAGAACCGACAACGATATGTTAAATGAAGTTTTCGCATTTAACTGGATTTTCACATTTTGCGAGAGTGAAGATATTAAGAATATTACCCAACAGACACCTCATCCCCACAACCAATTATTATTTAAAATGACATGCAGTTTTATTTTCATTTTGTTACCTCGCTTCCTACAAAAGTTGAGACAATGCTATAGTCCAAATTATTATTTAAAATGACATGCAGCTTTTATTTTCATTTTGTTACCTCGCTTCCTACAAAAGTTGAGACAATGCTATAGTCCAAATTATTATTTAAAATGACATGCAGCTTTTATTTTCATTTTGTTACCTCGCTTCCTACAAAAGTTGAGACAATGCTATAGTCCAAATTATTATTTAAAATGACATGCAGCTTTTATTTTCATTTTGTTACCTCGCTTCCTACAAAAGTTGAGACAATGCTATAGTCCAAATTAGTATGGGCATTTTAATTTAACTTGGAAGTTTTCTCTAATGAAAAAATTTGGTATAGATTATTTTTATTTATTTTTTTAACTCCTTTTGCCTGAAAAAAATTAAATATTAATGAAATATGAGTAGCCTTTCTGTGAAATGGAAATGAGTTGTCTTTCTATATTTTTAGAAGGTATTCAAACTTTCTCTGCTGTAATAAGTTAAGGCTTGGATAGACCCCCGCTCCTAGAAAATTTTGCTGTCTTTCAGCTACTGAAATACACATAACTTTCATGCAATGTTCATGAAAAAAATATAGTATAGATCAATCTTTTATCTAGAGAGCTAGTTTTAGACATTTTTTGAAAGTATAACCAGTTTTTCAGAAAAAAAATCAGAAAATAGGCTTAGTTAACACTTGTAAGGATCAAATCTCAAGTTCTCTTGGTTTGATAAATGAAATGTGTAAATATCTACTACTTAAGTTATAGAAATTCTTTAAGTATAATTATTTTAAAAATAGCTAAAAATGTGTAATTAAAACAATATCATTTTCGCTTACCGAAATTTCCATACAAATTCTATACAATTGTTTAAAATGTTAGTATTGAGCTGAATGTCAAGGGCTTGTATTTAAGTGATCATCAAAAATATACCAAAATTGTCACCAAATAATTAAATATGATTGCCAAAATAGTAGATTGATCATCAAATCGTGATCCTCAAATAATTCTAAATTGAACCCTAAAAAATAAAATATTGTAACCAAATAATTCAATATGATCGCCAAAATAGTAGATTGATCATCAAATCGTGATCCTTAAATAATTCTGAATTGAACCCTAAAAAATAAAATATTACCACCAAATAATTCAATATGATCGCCAAAATAGTAGATTGATCATCAAATCGTGATCCTCAAATATTTCTAAATTGAATCCAAAACAATAAAACATTTGCCGGCAAAAATAAAATCTGATTCCAATATAAATTTCTTAGTTTTGTACATATTACTTTTCTATAGAAATAAAATACTCGACAACGGGTGGAGCCAATTTATATTCGAAATAAAACCGGCAAAAATAAAATCTAGTACCAATATAAATTTCCTACAGTTTCGTACACATTACTTTTTTTATGGAAAAAATACTCGACAACGGGTGGAGCCAATTTATGTTCGAATTAGATTTTATTTTCGCCGGTTTTATTTTATTTTTGCCGGCAAAAATAAAATAAAACCGGCGAAAATAAAATCTAGTTTGAATATAAATTTCCTTAAGTTTCGTACATATTACTTTTTTATTGGAAAAAAATATTCAACAACGGGTGGGGCCGCAAGAAAAGAGTTTTTTTTTTTCCAAAAACTTGATTAAAAAATAATTCTACATATGGCAACGATTTCCTCAAGTTTCGTAAGTATAATTATATTACTTTTTCTATGGAAAAAATACTCGACTACGGGTGGGGCCGCTCAAGTATCATAGTTTCAATAATAGTGCATCTGCAACGGGTTTGAGTATTCAAATATTATTATTGTAGTCGTGAATAGTGAAATAATAAAAAGGGTCATGTCATTTCAAGCATTCTTAAAAAAATCACGATAGTGAAGAAAGAGACTTTCTAATGAATTTATTTAAATATTATGAACGATTTTTGTTATTATAATTACAAATTTGGCGATCAATCTACTATTTTGGCAATCAATCTATTTATTTTATGGTCAAATGTATTTTTTGGTGGTCATACCGAAATATTTTGACGATCGGAATATTTTATGGAATATGATATTTGTAGGTAATAATTTTGATATTAGTTTCATTTATTTGATGATATTTATTTTATATTTTGATGATCGGAATATGAAATATTTGGTGGTATTGTTTTGGTGTTAATTTTACTTTTTTGATTATCGTTTTATTTTTCTGATGCTCGATGACTAGGATCAAAAATATTATTTGATGATCATTTATATAATACCGAATGTCAAGGAGGGTGGACGTATCGCATATTTTTATGAATAAATTATTGAGAAAGAATTATATTGTTAAAATTACTCAGTTGTTTTGTAATGAGTAGGTACATAAGAATATTTTTATACCAGGATTGTGTTTTAACCATTGACTATTACTTTGGTTCCGATAAAATGATCTTTCTTTCATCAAAATGCTTATTGATTCGCCATGTAATTAGCAACGAAATTATAAATGATATAATGGCATTAGGTGTGCTTATTGCATCTGATTTCAAAGTCTTATGAGCCTTAAATCTTTTATTTACAGTTTTCTTTTTCAAACAATACAAGCTTTTGTATGTTTTTTCTTCTTTTCTTGATAGTTTTAATTTGTACTTGGGTATAATGTTTCAAAATATATTTTTGTGCTGTGCAATATGCTAGTGAGAACAGATGAATGAGCGGAATGTGCGATACTTAAATAATGACTTAACTGTGGCATATGTTTGCGGATGAATGACTTATTTTTGTAAATCATATTTATAGTTGTTTGTTTTGTACTTTTTACCAATAAATATAATAAAATCAATTCTTAAGCCGAATGCCGGCACTTGGGATCGAACCGTGCATCTCATGTTCATGAGGCGAGACTACCTCCAGGCTATCAATGAACTCAAAATAATATAACGTTAATAGAAACTGAAGGAGAATAGTGTAACAGACAGACTTGAATATAAATAAGAGTGTCAGTTGGAACAATTAAATACAAATACTCGCATTAATGAAATTATTTAATTACATGCAATACTAACATTAGGATGATAAAGCACAAGATCACTGTACAGTAAAGAATGAATAAATAAATTGATTCCTTCAGACATGTACTATAACAATTATGACTTAATTAAAGAGATATAGTGACTAATAGAGTTGAAAGGTTCACAAACAAGCCAGGAACAAATTTAAGTATTATTTATTATAAACAAACTAAGGAAAACAAATTGTTGCATAACTGATACAAACACGGAGGTATTTCGTAACAGTTTTAATCCAGTTGTGACCGTTTTCCTTCTCCTCTTTTAGGGGGGACTTTACCTCTCAGGGCTCTTTTTCTCTTCATTTCATCCCGAAAATCTTCGTGTTCATCCCTAAACAAACCGTAATTTCTCAACTTCATGCAAAAATAATGTGTTTCCCAATGCCTTGGATAATACTTGGCGATTTCTGGATTTAAAGCTGCAGGTTTTCTAGTTAACAACTCTACTACTTTCATCGATGTAGATGTTGTTGGACGGGCTACTTCACCGAATATACGATTCGATAAATATCTCATTCTTTTACCATAGCTTGTGGCCGCATTGATGAGATCACAATACTTTGCGTAGTTACTCATTGTGAATTCTAAAAGTTAAAACTACAGTTACTTTAAACTAACGTTATTACTTTGATTCGCTAAGATAACCTCTACGAGCTCTTTAAGCCGCCATCATCATAGGTAGTGATGTCAATTTGGCATATATCCGTTATTATCTACTCGTTACTTTATTTTTTCGGTATACCGCGCGGGTATTGCTCAGGATCCGCGGGTAGATAATACCGATTGGTATTATCTACCGATCGGTACTATGTATTCTGTACTAGCCATTTCTGGGTATAATACCGATGGATACTTGTGTATTCGTTATTAGCGATTTCCGGTTACTTTCTACCGATCGGTACTATGTACCTGCCGAATTACTCGGTAATACCGACCTTCAATCCATCGGTAATGTGTACATATACGTACCTACTGTGGAAGTATTGGTGCGCTGTGAGTGTATCGGTGTACCTACGTTTAATGCATGGCTATTTACAAAAACTACGGGAAACCCTAGGACTTTGGGAGCAATCAGATTTTAAAATAAAATTGTGAAATAATTTAATCTATTCTGTCTCAATAACTTCATACAATCATACATTAACTAGTGATAATTATGGTGTGAAATTCGTGCACCCATTTTGTGCTTTTAATACTCCTTTAAGGTCAAAATTTTATATTTATTTATTTATTTATTTATTAACTCAATATACGGCAATTGCCTTTTACAAAAAATTATATTACAAAACAAAATAAAAAATCACATTTCACATCTGTTATAAAAATTTCAAATTATAAAAAGATATACATCTTACATTCAACTGTACAACATAATCAAGTGCATCATACATACAGGTATACATACATACAATAACAACATTATGCATCTATAGGTATCATTGCTACTATAGCAAATCCACCGAAATCGATAAAAGAAAAAAAAAACAATTTCTACCCAACTTGTGACAATAATATTATATAAAAAAAACATCAAAATATATACCTACTACAATCGATACATGCTGAACTTGTATTCACTAGGCACTAGTGCGCTAAGCATTAGCGAGGAATAACATTCAAAATAATTTTTATATAATAATACAGGTATGCAGTACAAATACTCTATAATCTAGACGTAAAATTTAAAATCTATCATATACTTATAATTAGTCAAGCATCTATGTGTTCAAAAAAATCCACCTTGACATTAAATTTAAATAAAATACATATTAATAAAAATAAGGAAACCTACAAACAAAATACAAATGAAACAACTATGCAAAATTTGGCACAGTGTAATGCTAGTTATTACCAATCAATACGCATTATTATTATGAAGTATTCTGCATTATAATACAATGATTTAGTAAAAATCAATTTCATAAAACAAATATATCCATGTACTCTGTAAAGAAATAAAAGAAAGAAAAATTATTATTAAATTAGCGATTTAAACGGGGGATGACTGTATGTCTAACTAAAAGGGTATCACGACTCGACACTCGGAAATTAATAAACAGAATTAAGTCAGGGCTGTCAAAACTATATATTTATGTCCTTTTATCAGTTTTTTTTATTATTTTCCACTATTTTAGGTGTTCCATTTATAAATTTCACCGTAATATCATCTTCACCATCCGTTCTCCTCAGTTCTACCTCTTCCCATAGTGATTTAAGGTGAGTTCTTTGTATTTCGGTGAGATCTTGCTTAACCTTTATGTGCTTCGGCAATTTAAGTCTATTAAAGAGAACTTCTCTAGCATCATCGCGGCTCCTCAGTGTTATTTTCAAAGGTCTGATTTTGTCACTTTTCCTTACTCCCAATCTATGCACCTTTACTATGGGTAATCTACTCAGATCTTCTATATCATGAATTAATTTTGTTCCCTGATTTAAGTCTCTTGAGATCTGGTCGCGGCTCAGTAAATTAACATCTGTCTCCGGTACATTAAAAAGTATAACATTTTTTGCTCGTGCGTTACACGACTTTAATGTCTAGTTTTAAAGTTTTTTTTTTAAACACAAGTTACAGTACGCAGTGAAAACAGTGTGTTGGTACAAACCGTTAATTAATAACATAATATTTATTTTCTTCGAATGTGTCGGGGAAAAATCGCGGCAATAGTGGACCAGATAGTGACGCTACTTACTTTGCCGAGACATTCGTTATTTTTGATGAGTACAAAGGAATAGGTATTATGATTAGTCAATATTTATTTACTCTCATCTAGACTAGTTAAATGTTTATGCATAAAATTGAAACACCTAATCTATGGAATCGAATATTTCAAATACTTTTGATACTATTCGAATAAAGAAACGAATAGATAATTGATCAAAAAATTATAAAAGTACCTAACATTCATTAATTTGGGGGTTGAATTATTTTTATTTATTATATGAATACAGTGTTGCCAAGATTATGTACTTTTGTACTTAATAATCTACGCATTTTTGGGTCAATATATACTTTAGGTGTGCCGAGGTCACGGTACTGCAGCACTCTAGCGATGAATAGAATATAATTGTAACTCTTTGGTTTCACCTTCGAAAGGATTTTATTTTATAAGCTATCTTATAATTTTTTAATTTATATTTCTCTATGTCCACGAGTACCAACATAACAGTAATAATAATTAAATTGAATATTAAAAAAATTGAGAGAGAACATAGACAATAATAATTATAATATTGATTAAATGAAGAACGATTTTTTTATTTAATAGGTTTGATGAAATGTATTTTTTCTTCTTTTTAACAATTATTTTCAAATTTAATATTTTTTAGATTAAATAGCGTCAAAAACACTTGTTAGCCTGAAAGTGGAGTTATCTATTAACATACCTAGTTAACTATCTTTTAGAGAACTCGGGTTCGCTGTTTCATACACTACCAACCTACTTCGCCTTCAAAGCACAAGCATGCTGCTTGCTGTGAGGGTGTCTGTGGCTTTATTTAAAATCCAGATTCTTCATTCCTTTTACATAAGAGAATTATAATGCATACCTGTAAAATAAAAATGATGCAATTTAAGCCGGCATATTTATTTATACATCAAATATAGACTTTCGCCTTTTATGATATGTAAACCATTTACATAATTTTTGGATTTTCTTCATTAGAAATTTATTGTATTCCAAATAAAATATTAAAAACAAATGTTTCATTTTAATTGGTTTACTTTTAATTTTGTAACCGTGTTAGTTGGAAGACATTGCATTCTAGCGATACAAACTCGCCCTCTGTACATTGATCCAGAAGATTTCACGTCTATCGATCCGGAAGCATACACAACACCGGAATTTATCCGAGAGTCCATCCAAGAGCAGCGGTTGCACCTTAATGTGTCCATCATGAAAATCGATCGAGACACCTTGGCGTTCACGGCAAGGGGTACTTCGGCACCATCGAGGATTACTTGCGAAAACAATTGCTCCTGGTCGGAAACCAATGGAATCTCTGCCAATGCTACCCTCTTGTTATGTTGATATTGAAGATATTAATACACAGAGACCCAACCCAC
This sequence comes from Athripsodes cinereus, assembly GCA_947579605.1. Taxonomy (NCBI): domain Eukaryota; kingdom Metazoa; phylum Arthropoda; class Insecta; order Trichoptera; family Leptoceridae; genus Athripsodes; species Athripsodes cinereus. The sequence goes on along the minus strand of OX388307.1, from coordinate 23,445,141 downwards.
ATTTTCTGGTCTACGGATCCCATTTTCGTGAATCTCAATTGCTTTCGATGATATTCCAAGTACACTGCGTTTCTCAATTCGAATTCTTAAAAAATTTGTACTTGCCTTAGCTTCATTTTATCCTAAAATTTCCCACACCAAAAGCTTACAATGCTACCCTAACTCAGGGGCTTCATGTATATTACGTTAAACGTTAAATAAAACACAGTTTCCATGTAATGTTTGGTATCAAGATTTATTATATTCACTCATATATGCATTTTTACCCGACTAGTCAGTAATAAATAAAAAAGATACAATGAGATTGAGAAAATGTTTGAAAGAAAATGAGATTCTTGAAGTGAAAAACTTTGTCACATGATACTTGCATATCAATTCAATGAATATTTCAAATAGCATTTTTTGTATGACAATTAAACAATAAATAATTCTTTTCAAATTGGGTACAAATACTAGAAATATTTGTTTGACAAGGATGTAAAGGAAAAGACAACATTTTCATTTCAAAATTTATCAATAACATACAGTTAACATATATGTACCAAGGATATAATGATTAAAAAATAATTTAAAAAGAAATAATAACACTTTTATATTTTCACTATATTTATTAAGTCTCTAACATTTTCACCCACTTCAATAGTGGACCGTGAATAGAGGAATACTCTTGAGAATGGGTGAAAACGTCAAGAGTCTTAATAAATATAGTGAAAATATAACAGTGTTATTAATTCTTTTTAAATTATTTCATATGAATTTTCACATTGTAGATACATACACCCTTCAACAATGATTAAAAGAGATAAATATATTTAAAATAAAGTTGATATTTTTCAACCGACGGTACTTGGTGGAAATTCATGTTGAATTAATAATAATAAAAATAATATAAACACTTTATTGATCAGAAAAAAAACAATGATGAGCAATTGGCGAGCTTATTGCCTGGAGGCAATATCTTCCAGCTAACCAAAATAATGTGTGATACTATGTTGACAATGTGTAATTAATACTAAATGTGAACAGTTAATACTAAATTTAATTATAACTAATTACATTCTTAGTCCTAAGTAGAACATTATATATGTCATGTTTCCTCTAATAAATACAGTACTATAAAATGAAGGATAAAGGCACGGGGAGGAACTTTTTAGGATAAGTCTATGGATTTTAGGTTATTCTTAAAAACGTGTAGCGTAGAGGAATTTCTAATATTGCAAGGTAGATTATTCCACATTCTAATTGCATGGGTCGTAAATGATGAACTGAAGAAGGTTGTGGTGTGAATTAATTATAAATAAAACATTTATTTATAGTATATCCACAGTGACTTTTTATTGGACGCGAGCCGGCTTTCAAGAGCTTCCGCTCTCATCATCAGGCTAGCGAAAAGTAAAGAAATTACAAGTTGGTAATGAATATATATAGTACCTATGTTATTGGATAGCAAAATAAAAGTGGTGATTAAGACAGTGGTAACAAACAATTGAAATAGAGTACCGTTGTGGACGGATTTTAAGAAAAACATCTCCAGCATTTGCCTTTTAACGATATTGGGGAAACCACAAAAACCCCATATCAGAGATGAGCATTATTTTTTTAAGAAGTAGCCTTCCTCTGAAAATTAGTATACATGAAATGTGTTTTTGTATGAAAAATAAACTATAAATTAAAATGATTCTATGCAATAACAAATTAAGTAGTAAATTGTAAAAAATAAATTTTAAAGATAATTAGTTGTTGATCTTGTCAGAAGGTGTAGAGGCCGATAGTTATGTATCACTGTTGCAGGTAATGACTGAAACAAAAGAACGGCAGTACAAAAGTTTTTAGAAACGATTAGCTAGTTGGGAATGCCACAATAATAAGAATTAGATAATAGGTTTAAATAAAGGAGAAGAACCCAGAGTAATTTGTTGATTAATTATGTGAATACTGGGATTATTTTTTAACCTATTTATTTCCAAAATTCAAGACGATTTAAAAGTTGATCTTTCACCCCTCTTTTGATACCAGTATCAGGGTTAATTAACCGCCATCCGTTTTTTGGGGCCTCCGCGGCAAAAATCGATTGAAAATCAATAAAAATACTACTAAATATCACTTTATCGCCAAATAATTTTCAGTATTCCTGGAATGATTTGTCAGTAAACTATTCATGAAAAAAAAGTTGGATTTAAGTTTTTAGAATCGATTTTATTTAACTTTTTCAAAAATCATACGGAGACCGTTCTCTAGGGCCGCTAAAATCACCAACACATTTCAGCTGTTTTGAGTAAAGTATTCATTTATATTTTATGAATTCCAGCTGTGATGACTTCTACAAAGTGTTTAAATTATGTCTATAAGAATTGTTTTTTTTTATTGTCTTTAGTCACATTATTATAGGTTATAATATTACACAGCAAAAAATAGTTTTTGTAGTCATTAGTAATATAATAAATCTTTGACAGAATTTATAAAATCTCAACCTTGTCATTATTAGACCTATTTTCAGGATAACTGACAAAAATGTGGGAAAAAAACATAATTTATTAAATGTGGACATACCTAATATATTATATGTATTTACCTACATAATACATATTTACATGTGCACATTCATAAATTAAATTATTCAAATAATATAACTTATTTGTCTGCATTGATTTCAATAAATCATTAGGTATTTATTAAGATTTTATGCCCAATAAGATCTCATTTTGTTGAATTAGAATCTTTCTTCTCACGCTAATTTCACATGGAATAGACAAAGAGGACCAAATGGCATATATTTATTTTGAAACATAGTTTTTTTGATCTGTTTCCTTGCATGAAATGGCTACTAGAAGCAATACTTGCAATGAAAATGGATTTTCTCATATGAAATCGTGATACAACATTTGTACAGAATTCAGCGCCCTTTTCGCTAAGAAAAACGATTAGGTAAAAAATGCTAATGGTAATAAAATTAATATTACAAATAGGTACCTACTATATCGCCAGTTATGATGGAGATGTTTTATGTACTCAAGAAACATTTTATTTAGGTGGATCATACATAAATAGAGAGGTGTTGCAGGTGAACAAAGGAAACATATATATTTATAGGTTCTATCAAAATATATCTCACAAACGGGGTAATCAGCAGGTGAACTATGTGTAGTAAATATATAAAACGCCCTCTCCGTGTCAGTTAAAAATTACAAATAACTTATGAATTATGAAATATAAAATACTTGTATGATAGTACATATGTATTGTTTAACGTTTACTTGCTAAATTAACTGCATAAAATTTTTATACAGGTTGTCCTTCCCGTGCCGTAAAAACTTCATTATGGGTATCATACCTTATAGTCAAATCAAAAGTATAATGAAATAGGGTTACACGAAGTAGCTAGCACTTTTTATTTCAATAAAAAAATATAAAAAAAAAACTCACAGACTACCATTTGAGTTTTACTAATACTATGTAGAATGTATTTCTAAATACACAAATAATAATCTACGATAATAACAATAGACTATTCTCTTTTTTTTTTAAACACTGAAGTGTGCATTATTTTTGAATAATAGTTTGACAATGGTTTTTTGAATGCTATTGAATAATCATTTTTTGGGTAATCTCTAAATTGCGTAACCACAAAGAATTATTTTGAAAACCATAATGAATACTTAAGTCATCCTTTACTAGTGCATTTAACAATTGCACATTGTTGTTTCATTTCTTTGTTTCATATTGGTTCATTATTTTTATTGTTATCATTGTTTTCCGTCTGCATGGTATTTCATTCATTATGATGTTTTTAAGATTTTACAACCTTATTTTTATCACTGAGACTCTGCTATAAGTATATACATTTTTTATAAAAACCATCAAAAACAATGAATCAATCTATTCCATATTATTCTTTTATATCTATTGTCATTTACACATTTTGTACTGAGTATTATTTCAACTTGAGTCAAATGATATTATTGTGTTTTTTGTTTGTTTAACTCATTGTTTTTTTTATTTATCTTAAGATCTTTGTGATGTTCAAAACCAGTAACATAGCATTATTCCCAATTTTGAAAGTATCCTTTCTATTATTGAAATACAATCATTGTGTTATGATGTAATTAAATAGGTAAAATGACGATAAATAAATCACGCGGAATGTGAGCATTTGCATCGTGTTTGTATGGAGGCCGCGCAGGGTGTAGAGATCGTCTGACTGACTTTATCCTAGGGAACGGACAAGAGTTAAATGTGTGATTATTTGACGTAAGACGGTCTGCAAAGTTTGACTTGTCTAAATATGTTTTTTTAGACAATGACAAGCCAAGTGTTCCTTTACCCTGGTATAGAAGACACAATTTAATGACTACAAATATTTCAAATAACATTCATCTATGTAGATTTTACAAGCATTCAGCATCCAAATGAATATTTAAGAAAGATTAAAAATATAGTAAACACTATGACAAAAAAATAAAGACAAAATCAAATAACACTTGACTACATAGATCTTACAAACATTCAGTATGAAATGGGATATTTCATTAGATAATATAATGAAATATCCCATTATGAACACAGCGTAGAGTATAAATATTTCAAATAACATTTGACTACGTACATCCAACAGGTGAGTTTATATCACTCAAAATCTGTCCCTATTCACTTCGTTTTACGATAATGAAAATAATTTTGAACATCATATAAAATACTTTATTTTGAATTTTCAATAACGATACGGGTTTATTATTATTATGCAGTTAAACACTTATGAAATTTTAGTCTTAGATGAAATACAAGAATATAGGTACTCTCGCAAAGTTTCTTAACTTCATCTGAAATGAAAATGTACACAGTATTTATTACACATTGTCTATAATTTCAAAAATCATAAAGCGAAATCTTTTATTTGATGATCATGACTTCTGATGATGATTACACGTGATTCTTATGGCTACATCATTTGTGGAAGGTGTATGATATATATTTTATTTATTGTAAATTGGTATTCCAATATCTTCCGATCAACCTAAATGGGATATTTTATAAAATCATTTAAGTATAAACAAATGATGAACATACACTTAGGCCCGAAATTACAATCAGAAGAGGCTTAAAAGTTAAATTGAGCTTACTGCTTACACAAGAATTTCAATCAATATTCCACTGCGACTTGACTACGCTGCAAATATGGTTAAGTTGGTAGCCCTACTAGTTGTTTTATCATGATTTTGTCTATGCATTAGCCTCAAATCTGTCATGTTAATGGGGACGCGCACCATTTTTTGTGTAGTTGTTTTGATTTCATGAACGCTCTTGGATTTTTTCGTTACCGACGAAACAGGGTCGGTAACGAAAAAATTCAAATAGAAGCGCAAATGAAACAACCTTAGCAACAACAAACAAAAAGCGTAATGATAGCGTGAACATATGACATTAATGTCAGTTTGTTCTTATTGTAACTAGTGGCGCCTCCTGGTGATGAAAAAATTAACTGAGTTTAAGCGAGCTTAACGTTGCTGAGAACACCCCTGGGTATTCCTTAACTTAACGAGTAGATTAAGCCGCAAATCCGTGCTAAGGAGACATTGTAATTCTCATAATTTTGGTAAGCGAAGCTTTATGTGTTCCTTAACCTGTAAAGGAGTACCAACGCACCGGTGCGTGCAAGAAATATTATGGGATCTGGAGTACACACGCACTGGTTCGTTTGATCCAGTAATATTTTGGTATTCCCGCCAAATTCGTCAATTTCATCATTGGTCCAATCTGTCGGATGTACTTTACCAATCACAAGAAAAAAAAATCAAAAATAGGCGTGTTTAGACCTTATTTATCGCCTATACAAAATGTCACATGACCGCCGCTTGAAATACCTAGCAGTCTCTCGCGGTTGCAAACCATTTTGCTGCGTGCGTTTGTGCGCTATGGGTGTTATTTAATGGAGTGTTTTGTGATTTTTTTACTTTTTGTGCTAATTCTGGACAATTTAATTAGTATTTAGTACCTATATAAGTTTTTGTTAAAAATAAATATTTTTAATAATAGTAAATATTCTTATGTTGAACCCATTGTTGACAATACCGGAGCAGACATAACGTATCAAAATTGTTTTTGTTATAACTCCGTTATTATTAATTTTTGAGAGTTGGTTCCTTATAAACATTTATTCTAGGGATCATTTTCTATAACATGCAATAAAAAAATATTCAAAAAGTGAAAGTTGAATTAATTTACTCTGCCATAGACTTTCATTTTTTCTTTATTCACTCACGGACAGGTTAAGGAGGATCTTAAGTCTGCATTGTAATTTTGGGCCTTAGTAGCATCTTTTAAGTGTTGATTGCTAGATTTATCCAATCTTTATGCAAACAAAAACATTTATTTTTATTATCTTTCTTAAAATGACAATAAAGGTAGTGTAGAAACTAAAATAATAATAAGTATGGATACTTTACCACTAATCACTTTAAGATTGGCATTCTTATGTTGTATGATCACATAGAATTCTCTAATGTTGGATATTTTACCAATCTCCCATGAGTCACTCATGTCTTACCGTACTTCTCCAACTATAAAAAAAATCATAAAATTGATAATACACTTCAATTGTATTGTATTGTATTTTACAAAACAGATTTTATATCTGTAATAATGACTTTATAAAAATTAATCTACCCACTAATTTTATTTATTATCACTGTTCATCAAATACGAGACATTTAATTTTACACAGATACAATCCAACATACACACAGTAAGTATTCTGATAGCTTACAACTAGTCTTATACCAATTATATTCATATGATATATATATTAAAGAAAGTGGTGATAGTTACACCATTTATAACTCAAGAATGGCTGAATCATACATATTTAACTTCAATAAAAAAACAATATGCACGACGATAATATTGCGCAACAATATTCCCTCATACTGTGTGTGAAGAGAGGGTAGTGTAACTATTTTACTTCTTTCGTGGCATGTGTACAGTGATATATTTGATGTTTATATGATATTAGCTGACCCAGCGAACTTCGTACCACCTAACAATCAATGAAAGATTAATATTTTTAATCTCTTTACAAACTCCTCTTGGACAATTACAGAAGTTTGTAAAGAGATTGTAAATATTAATCATTATTTATAGATGAAAGAGTAGATATGTATTTTCATTACCCAGGTACTGAAATATTATATTGTTGTAGAAATTATTTATTTTTAAATGCATTTATTCATTATTGTTTATAGAGAGTAAATGTTCATTTTCTAACAAGATTGTATAAAATAAATGTTAACAAGTTTGTATAAAATATGTTTAAAATCTTACCATTTTCTATGACCAGTTATATCAGCTACCAACTTCTCAGAACATATGGAAAGACAGCTATGTTTCCAGCACGCCTATTGTCTAAACCAGCGTTTCCCAACCTTTTTCTCCTCGCGAACCAAAATTAAAATCCAACAGAATTTGGCGAACCCCCTATGTAGTCGTTAATGATAGGCAAAAAAACAATTTTATAGAACATTTATTTTCTCGTACATATTGCACAATAATTAATAAGACTAAAATGATAAATATTAATAAGATTAAAATGATAAATATTAATAAGACTAATATAAGCTATAAAAATTGAGTACAAAATAAATTTAACAAACTGGTTCTTATTTCATCCCGCCATTACGCTATTATTTTCCACCGGTTGGGAAACACTGATCTAAACGAACCTAAAAAAAACAAAATTGATTAATCAGCTACCCATATTCATCCCAAATACAGAAATTAAATTATTAATTCAAAACTCTTACATGATTTATTAACATTCTATTCTCTTAATATAGCTTTTTCCATTTAGGGAAATTGGGATGGATTTTTTTACTTCAACGTCAAAAACTTTATGAAATATGGGATTTGGAGTTTAATTGAAATGTTAAGGGTTCTATTAGGTGGTATATTATGAAATGCTTTGTAGGCGGTAAATTGTTTACAGGGCTATGAATTCAATATGAAATGCAGCGTTGACAACTCTGTTGAGGAGTAAAAATGTTGATGATTTGCATAAATTTGTGTTTTTCCTTTACCTTCAGAAGCTGCACATTCTTGGCAAACACATGATTTGACAGTCTCCTCTTGTTCCTCTACAACCAGAGCAACAGTGTAGGGTTTTATTCGTTACCTATGTTCTGGTATCACTCTTGCTTTCACATGTCAAATAGGTCCATCTCTCTTTACTTGCACATATCCAATGGCATTGTCACCGTAATTTTCTCTCGAGGATCTGTAAAAAATCATTGTACGGTGATATAATGGCATAAATGTTCTGTATGTATTAAACAATGGAATTTATTAAGTTTAGGCAAACGCATCAAAACTTCGATTATTTTTATGTAGATATGTAGCATTTTATCTGGAGAATAACAATCCGGTGTAATATTGTGGTTTTAGTCACCACAACATTAATTTTCGTACGATTTTGCCATGTCACAGGTACTTAAATTTGTACGTTTGACTGATTTGTAGGTTAGGTTTGCAAGAAGGGAACAATATATTTACATGATCAGGTCGTTAACCAATATTTATATCAAAGTAGAAATGTGAATAAGACGTTAAAATGTTGATTGATTATAACAACTTGCCTTCCATCTTTACCCTCGCCGTCCGATAATTGCGTAGCCAGTACACATGCTTCTGTTTATAATTAATATTTCAATAAATACAATAAATAGAAGGTCAAGATTTTAGGTAATCCTCAGTCATATATTTACGCATCGAATAAAAAAAATATATTAATAATTGGAACTTATTGACTATTTCAAAGACATTTTTTGGAGAACGGAAATAAAACTACAAACACAATCAAAATATCTTACTAATCCAATCAATTTTTAATATACTTATCTATGCAATCAATTATCAAATGCGCGATGTATCTTCGTACTCACGTGTCTTCGGCGCTTCGTACTCGGCTGTTGTCGTTAGATAGTGAATACTATTTACGTCTCGCTCTCGCGAACTGTGCTGTGGATGGACTATGCGAAATAGCACTCAATCGTGTTTTATCATTCGAGATCTATTCTTTTACCTCCGAAGTTGACTTAAATCCAGAGGTTTCAAAGTGATTTATTATTTCCGTTCCATTAATAATTTCAATAATTATAATTAGGTAGGTATTCATTTTACATTTCTAAATACCAACTATTCATTATATTATTGTATCATAAGAGGGAAAGGTGTATATCATATAACGTTACTTTTCAGTTCGTTTCTTCGTGAGGGCACTTCATTTATGGATTTATTTATTTTTTACGCGGCGGCAGAAATGCCATCCACACTTCTCAGCATTATACAACCAGATAAGTCTCCATGTGATCAGTCATTACATTTTGTGAGTTTAATAGATTATGATCTAGAGTTTGTGTGTTCACATTGTGAAAAGACATTTTAAACATATTTGATATCAATAAAACACTGTTTTACTTTTCACTATTAATTTATTATTACTCAAGCGCTTTCGTCAAGTTACATAGCTTGACATTTTCAAGAGAACATAGAGAGTTCTCTTGAAAATGTCAAGCTGACTTGACGAAAGCGCTTGAGTAATAATAAATTAATAGTGAAAAGTAAAACAGTGTTTTATTGATATCAAATATGTTTAATAGATTATGTTTAATTGCTAAATTTTGATGTATTATTTTTGCGACATGATTATGTCTATTAGTATACATATTCAGTTTGAGCGAGAGTAGAACAACCCGAAACTATGTGTTGTATTATTATATAAACATTTAAAATAAATATTATTATCTACAATTAAAATAAACATAAACGTAATAATATTATTTTTTACGTGGCGGCAGAAAGGCCATCCACACTTCTCAGCATTATACAACCAGATAAGTCTCTTTTTTTCTTTTTTTTTAATATAATCCTTAACTTTTTGCGTATTTTCCATTATGGTATGAAGTAAACACTTAACTTTTTTATAAATACACACTGTATTTTATAAATGAGCAGACAATTGTTTCGTCTTTTACCAAGACATTATCAATACTAGTGTAATATTGATAACGTCTTGGTAAAAGACGAAACAATTGTCTACTCATTTATAAAATATAGTGTGTATTTATAAAAAAAGTTAAGTGTTTACTTCATACCACAGATGTCCCCATATTATCAGTCATGATCATACAAAAACTTAACAGTAATGCCGCGAAAAATTCACCAATCCAGATATCATCATCATCATCATCGCCCTCAACGCTCCTCTCAGGAGCACAGGGCAGAAACCAGCCTCCTCCATACAGAGCGTCTCTGTGCCAATTGCGTCACCTCTTTCCACGACATTCCTTGCGCTCTGATATCGTTGTCATAGGAACGGTGTATTGTGAAAGAGGGTCGCCCGGGCCGACGGAACCCCTGCGGACGGAAGAACAGTGCTCTTTTTGGCCAACTATCACTAGGCATTCTCAAAACATGTCCCAGCCAGGACCATCGTCTCTCCTGTATTACGGAGATTACAGGTCTCTGCTGGGTGCGCCGGCGCACAGCATCATTTGTAACATGTTCATACCATTTAATATCTAAAATCCTTCTAAGACACTTGTTTTCAAAGCTTAGTATCTTCCGCTCTTGAGCCTTGGTTAAGTGCCAAGATTCACAGCCATATAGAAGGATTGGGATGATGCACGCATTGAACAAGCGACATTTTGTCCTGATGCTGAGTCCAGACGCCTTCCAAACTTTGTTCATGTTATTGAAAGCCCCGCTAGCTGTTCCTATGCGGATTGGTAATTCCGACCGGAGATCACCCTCTGGCGTTATGGTTGCTCCCAGGTACCTGAATTTGTTAACCTGAGATATTTGGGAATTACCAACTATTAGTGGGGTGTGAGTACTCGTGCATGTACTATTACATATGTACTCCGTTTTACCAGCGTTGATACGAAGGCCAAGGCGCAAGGAATTTTCATAAGGAGCATTAGCGTTGCACTGTAATCCGTCCACAGATGTATCAAAAAGGGCTAGATCATCCGCATATTCAAGATCGTGCAGCACTCCCACAGACGTCTCACTGTTTTCACGCTGTGATAAAGGCACACCGCCAGGGCCAAGAATAGATTTTCTGAGCAGGTAGTGCATAATTATGGCAAAGATATACGATATACGGCGCCCTTGAGGTCATGTTATGAGTAAACGGCGCTTTACAAATTGTCCATATATATATATATATATATATATATATAAAGATAAAAGGTGCCAATACACAGCCCTGCCGGACTCCAGTGGTGATCCTGAAGGTGTCAGTTGGACCACTTGATGTTCTGACAGAACATTCAGAGTCCATATGCAGGGCTTTGATCATGGTTACCACCTTGGGTGGGATGCCATACGCGGCCAGTATTTTCCATATGGTTGGTCTGTGGGGGCTGTCAAAAGCTTTTTCGTAGTCAATGAAGCAACATGCAAGCGGTGAGTTGAACTCTTGCGACTGTTGGAGTACGCATCTGGCACAGAAAGTTGCGTCCGAACAGGACTTGCCAGGCACAAACCCGCGTTGTTGCTTTCTCACAGATGCCAACACTGGTTTTTGAATGCGACTCAATTTGATTTGTGAAGAACTTTACTGGGCACACTAAGTAGTGTGATGCCACAGTAATTTCCGCATTCCAGTGGGTTTCCCTTCTTGAAAAGTGTCATGATGGATCCATTTCTCCAATCTTTTGGGCAGAGCTCCTCATTCCACACCTTGTTAAAGAGATGGTACAGTGGGTGGATAAGCGCATTCATGCCATACTTAAGGAGCTCTGCGTGGATTCCATCCTCACCTGGGGCCTTGTTTCGTTTTAGCCTTTTTACAGCTGCCTCAATCTCCTCGTGTGTTGGGGGTTTTTCGGCTATCCCAGATACCTGTGGGATATCTAGGTCACCATCCTCATTGCCAACATCAAAAGGTGAGGAGGGGTCCGGTCGGTTTAGAACGAACTAAAAGTGTTCTCTCCATCTTCCTCTTACTAAGTCAGGGGCAGAGATCAGGTTTCCACTGCTATCATTAATTGAGTCAGCAGTCTTATTCTTCCTCCTAACATGCGGGTAATTTCAAAGAGAGTCTTCGAGTCATTCCTGGCCGCGGCAGTTTGTGCAAGCTGTATTTTGGCTTCGACATCACGTCGTCTGTCTTTGCGCACAGAGTGCTTTACCAGGCGGTCTAGCTCTCTGTACGAATTTCTTAGGGCTTCCAGTTTCGTAGGGGACTTTTCAGCATCTCTGAGTATCTTGACTTTTTGACGATCTTGAATATATCCCCAGAACTCCATAGACATCCATGGTGGTTTGTTCCTCTCTTTGAACCCAATGGATGCAACCGCTGCAGCCTTCACTGCTCTCTGGAACTCCTCCCAGGCCGACTCTACTGAATCAGTATTGGAAATATACCGAAAGAGTTCAAATCTTTGGTACAGCTCAGCCTCATACTTCACGCGAGACGGAATATTTCCCAACCCACAGACGTCAAACACTCGCGGTGCAGCTGGTCTTGCAAATTTATTGAACCTTAGCTTCATGGCTCCGACAATGAGCTCATGATCTGTTTTCAGGTCCGCTCCACGAAATGTCCTGACATCCTGTAGGTCAGAGCGGTCTCGGGCCTTAACCAAAAGATGATCAATTTGGTTTCTGGTACGTCCATCAGGTGAGGTCCACGTGTATTTGTGGATATCCTTATGAGGAAACAGTGTCCTCCAATAAGGAGTCCTTGGAGTGTTGCATACTCTATAAGACGGGAGCCGTTGTCATTTAGCACCCCCATGCCATGCTCCCCCATTACGCCAGGACCGTTTAGTGGGTCGTTGCCTACTTTGGCATTAAAATCGCCCATCACAACGATCCTATGCCTTTTAGGAATTTTGGATGTGACGGCTGCCAGACAGTCATAAAAACTGTCCTTGACCATCCCCTCCGAATAACACAAAAGTACCGTCAACGGGTCACCCGTTGCCCTAAACGAGGCGCGTAGTAGTCTGTTGGAGTTGGGTTCCCAATCAAGAAGCGAGCCGGCGGCCCGTTTGCTCATTAGCAAGGCGACACCATGCTTGTGTTTTGTCTTGTGTCCAGAGTGAATCATGGAATAGTTCCCCGCCTCACTCCTACCACAATCCAAAAAACGTGCCTCAGACACACCTAGCAGGTCTAACCCATAGTCACTCGCTATCTTGGCGGCCACCAACTCATGCCTCAGCGTCCTCGCATTGTATGTTCCGAATTTCAATTTCCTTATTCGGTCCAAGTTCTTACGGTCAGGGGGGCTACATGTAAATGGACCCCTCCCCTGTAGAGGTCCAAGTGTCCGAGGCTTTATCCTGTTTCTGTTTGCAGTCGGTCACTTTAAGTATGTTGGGAGACAAGCCCAACGATACCGAGGCCCGGGGAAAGGACGGCTCCATCCTACCTGATTGTTGTAATTCTCAGTGGAGGCTCAAGACTGAACTGCCTTGAAACCATAACGTAAAAATTGAGAGATTACTTTTAATCTAGGCCAATGTTTGAATGTGCAATGTCATTGAAATAACATGAACATTTGACAAAAAGGCCAAGAGTGCAGTGCAGTTATTTAATTCTACATTACAGTCATCTGACATGTCCCTCAAAATCGTAATTATTATTTTTATTATCAAGTTATTAAATAAATGAAATAAAATAAAAAATAAAAAAATCGTAATAATACATATATATGTACTTACTGCTAAATTGACCCGAATACAACTAACCACGTGCACGTTTTCGTGGTAAGTAATATTATTAAATGAATTAAGAGTTCAAGAGTTTTTGTGTTTACGCTGTGGAAATCCATTTTTAATTTTAATAAATAAAATATAAAAATATATTATTGAGCACTGTTTAATCTCCACTATGTTAGGTTGAATACCGAACGTTTTCGCCTATACTTGTAGGCATCTTCAGGGAAACTGAAGATGCCTACAAGTATAGGCGAAAACGTTCGGTATTCAACCTAACATAGTGGAGATTAAACAGTGCTCAATAATATATTTTTATATTTTATTTATTAGAATTAAGAGTGTATCACACTGAATAAAATGACTTCCATCTTGCTTGTTTTAACAAAAGCCATACCTATTAGCCAAATTGCTTATTTGTATGGAATATTTTGTATGAATAAATAAATAAATATTTTTTATAATGGCACGCATTTTATTACGAGTATTTAAGTATTTATTGTGGATATTTGATCTCATTTTTCAACTTTGTTTTATACTCTTGTTATTATAATATAACATTTTTCACTGTTCTCATACTCCACACATATCTGAATTATTCACGAAACTTGCCGATATTTAGAAGATAAGATTATCACAACTCTGCTGTATAGGAGGTCATCTCACATATCGTCATTTGTCGGAGCTAGGTAGATTTTTTTTAAATATATGATTACAAAATTAAATTACAATTCGGCGCCTAAATATGATCCTGTTAATAATATAAATTGTAATAACACTTATATTAATTAAGTTGTGTAGAATTTTTATGTCAGTAGTGTGGTGTTCACACTAGATGACAAAAAGGCCGGACGATTTCGCAAGCATAAAAACAAGAGAAATATTTTTGTTACAATTTTATAAAGGTAAAATAGACTACATTTTAACGCGACAACGGTATAGAAACCAAATTAAAGATTGCAGGATCTATTGCAGGCCCGGACATTGATAGCGACCATGATATGGTAGTGGCGGAAACCATACTGAAATTCAAAAGGCTCGAGAAGAGAACCATAAAAAGAGGGGACTTGAAGCTGCTAAAAATAAAAGAAGTAAAAGAGAAATACAACGAAAAAACTAAGGTATGCGATTTTGAGAGTAATGAAAATGTAAACAGAATATGGGAGAAAATCAAAGAGAAAATAACCGTAGCGGCAGATGAGGTAATCGAGAAAAGAAAGCTGCAAGCTAGGAAAGAATAGATCACGGACGATATCTTAAAAAATATTGAAGAAAGAAGGATGTCATAGAATTCGAAAACAGAACAAGGAAAAAGGAAATATAAAATCCTAAGAAACAAAATCAACAGGGAGTCCAAATTGAAAAAGGAATGCCATCTACAAGAAAAATGCAGAAATATAAAACAAAGAAAATTTGAAACCGCGTACTCTGAAGTCAAGAATTTTTTCAATGATAAGACACAGCCACGATCAGAACGGCAAACTACTTTTTGAGGATAAATTGATCGTAAAAAGATGGAAAAAATACCTAGAACAACTGTAAAACATACTTGAGAAAAGTAAAGCACTTGAAACAGAATATGACGAAGAAAATAAAGGAGATGATATCTTAAGAAGTGAGTATTATAATGCCTTATCAAAGTTGAAAGACGGCAAAGCACCAGGTATTGACCTAATTCCATCAGAGCTGCTTAAATACGCAGGAAGTGGCATGCTTGACACATTGTGTAAGCTTGTCTGCAAAATATATGACACAGGAGAGATACCTGAGGACTTCGCCAAATGTCTGACACGAGCGCTACCTAAAAAAACAGGCACGACAAAGTGCAAACAACACAGAACATTAATCATGATATCACACGCCTCTAAGATACTCACCAACATCATAATGAAAAGTGCGGATAGTAAAATCAACGAAACGCTTTCAGAAGATCAATTTGAATTCCGCAGAGACAGATTCAAGGGATGCAATTCTGGGTCTAAGACTTGTTCTTGAAAAAAGAATAACAGTAAATAGAAACACATATAGAACATTCATCGACCATCGACCTAGAAAAAGCATTCGATAAAGTCAAAGTAAAATGCGGAAACAACTTTTTAATACTCTGAACCAGATAGGAATGAGTTATAAAGGCAGAAGAGAAATCTGGAGCCCATACAAGAACGAAATGGTTGTAATTACTTACTTACTTATGGAGCCCTTACTGCATAAGGTCGTGCACGTGTACGGAGCCTATATGCGGCAGTGGGTGCCCCCCGTGGGTCTTGAACTAATTCTGACCAGCTGTTCCTGTCAGCAACAATGATTTTTGGATCCTCGGATTTCAGTTGACGGTGGAGAAGGTCGGACTCTATGAGTTTCATCCACGTTTTTCTCGGAGCTCTTCTGTTTGTTTTCCACTCCGGTGGTCTCTGTTTCCAGAGGGCCCGGTATGGCAGTCTTGCAGGGGCCATTCGGCACACGTGCCCAAACCATCTGAGTCTGCGTTTGCGGATCTCCCCTTCCAGTGGTGCTTGGTTATCGCAGCGCGCTCTAATTAACGACGACCAGTGTGGCGCGGAGGTTAACGCACTTGCCTTTGAGTCACGAGGTCCCGGGTTCGATTCCCGGCCAGGGCAAAATGAAGAATGACCTTTTTCAAATTGTCCTGGGTCTGGGTGTTACATGTATATGTGTTTAGTGCATTGTATATGTGTATCGCCGTGTTAGTACCCATAATACAAGATTCATATCTTAGTTTGGGACTAGCTCGGTCTGTGTGAATTGTCTATACGTGTTATGTTATGTTATGTTAATTACTTCATTCCGTATACCGTTGCGTAGGGACACTTTCAGAATTTCAATTTGAAAAAGACTTAACCATCATGTTTATAAAAGTCTTCTTTTGGTCCCACTTAATTGACCAAAAATCAGCAAATACACTTCTCCGCTCATCGTCATCTAACATTGCAAATTTCAAAGTTCCTTTCTTTGTTAATTGATATTTGCATCTATTTTTAATTAATCTCTTATTTCCTGGTATTTTTTTTAAATACTGATTATTCTCATTCAACTCTACTTTTTGGACACATTTCTCTAGAAAAACAACACCGAAACTTCTGAATACAGTCTTAATAATCAAAATGAATCACAATGCAGAGAAATGTATACCGGAAATGATAAATGCAGACGGCAACTCTCAACCAATGTCATACAAAAGGCGCGTAAATTGGGATTTGAGAGGTTTGCAAATTATATTGTTCTATGGACTGGATTTGCGTGTTTTTTATGACCTTTTTTTGAAACAATTTCAATAATTTGAAAATAAAAGATTCACACAGTGCTGAGGAATTAACTGTACATTTGATTAGTATCAAAAAGTCACTTTTGGCCAAATAGGGATTTACCTGGTTTACAAGACAGACCGACGATATGTGTGTTAAAATTTGGCAATGCCGCACTGAGGCGGTAAGTCCTGAGTAAGTATTTTTCATAAATCATGGATCAAAAAATTTTGAGCATAAGAACAATATTTGGAATATAAAGATACCTGACAGTAATCCTATTTACATGGTGAAAAAGAAAATATTAAATCCGTATCTCAAATATATCATTATATATTTCGAGTGATAGAGTGTTCAACTAAGATGTGTTATATTTATTTCTTAGATGAGCCGGAAATCACCGGAATATGCAGTTTGAATTTGCAGAAAAGATGTTGTGTTTCTGCATTGTGTAAAAGTGCTTCATCGGGACCATCTCACAGAATGGCCGACACAACATTAAATTCAGTATGTGAGGAGCATCGCATATTATGAAAGACTGTATGATCTAATTTTCATCCGAAATTCATGTGCAACATTATCTCCTGCGTAAAATTATATGATCTTTCGTTCATGGAATTCCATGTTGCACATGAATTTCGGATGAAAATTAAATAATACAGTCTTTCATATACCTACTTATATAAATGGATTTTTATAAAAAAAAAATATAAATAAAAAAATATTACGGATTTTGAATTGATTGATAGTGACCTGGTAAGTGGAAAGACGTCTGTCTCCCATTGCTGAGTCTTAATCTTTAGAAGAACGAAACGCTAGATTCAATTTACCCAATCCTTATATTTTATTTAAAAAAAAAATGTGATAAGTTGTCTCATATATACCATATCAGATTTAATTGAGAGTGCCCTCAAAATATCCAAACCATGGCATTAAACAGCCCTAGTTGACTGGGTTGCCTAATAAATTTTGAAAAAAATATCCAAAATAAATGGTCAAATAATCGTTTAAACTTTCGCAGCGTCTTGTATCGTTGAGGTTCTCGGGCTTGCTGCGTGGAAAATGGCTTCAACATCGAAGCCGAAAGCTAGAAGAAAGAACGATGGAGATCCACGCAGCAAACCCGAGAATCACTTTATAACACAATAAGAGTCCCCCCTTATATTACCACAGTTTAAAAAATTCAAAGCAACTAAAACAAAACTAAGGACAACAAAAACAAGGAAATATAATAATAAGATTGGATAAGATAAGACAAAAGTTAAACATAATAATCAATTATAATATAATACAATTAATAAAATAAACACATCAATGAACAGTAAGATCATCAATTCAAGCAATATATAAAATAAATAGTAGGTATATAAAAATTTATAATAAAATAATACTTAGATAAAAAAATATTAAAGAAATAATAAGATTTAGAAATATAATATAACAATAAATAAACAAATAATGAAATCATTATTAACAAATGCTGCATGCTTGATATTTTTTTATATTAAATATATTATTTATATATATAAGGACAGAAGTGCTATAAGGACAGAAGAGCAATCTGGAGCCTATACAAGAATGAAATGGCTGTAATTAAAAGCGGAGAGAGCTGCGCAGAAGCGAGAGTAGAACAAGGTGTAAGACAGGGATGCTCAATGTCGCCAGCACTCTTTAACTGCTATATACAGCAAGCTATTGATGAACTCAGAGAAGAAATGAAGAACTGGACAGGAGTAAAAATAAATGGGAAAAAGGTCGACATGATTAGATATGCTGATGACATAGCACTGCTCGCAGACTCCGAGATGGAGCTGAACGAAGCCTTAGGAAAAATGGAAAGTATACTGTTGTCAAAGTACAACATGAAAATAAATAAAGATAAAACAAAATGTATGGTCGTTGGAAGAGAGGAAGCGACTGCGAACATTGCCATAAATGGAGTGAGCATCAAACAAGTAAGAGAATTCGTGTACTTGGGCAGCAGAATAAACCAGGACGGACGCTCCAAATCAGAAATTGTGAGCAGAATAAACCAGGCACGAATTGCCTTTAACAAAAAATCCAAAATATTAGAATCCCCTAATATTGATCTAAGCGTGAGGAAGAATCTCACTAAAGCCTCTGTGTGGAGCATTTTGCTATATGGGTGCGAGACGTGGACCATCAGCAAGAGGGAAAGCGGACGGTTAGCGGCATTTGAAATGTGGTGCTATAGACGCATGCTGAAGATTCATTGGTCGGAACACGTCGAAAACGAAGAAATCTTAACCAGGGTTGGCGAAAAAAGGCAACTCCTCAAAAGAATATGCCAACAACGAGCTAATTGGATTGGCCACAACATCAGGCACCCAGGACTGCTCATCGCAATCGCAGAGGGCAGGACCGAAGGCACAAATGGCAGAGGTCGACCGAGAGACGCCTATATGGACCAACTGAAGAGGGACATGAGCTGTGGCTCATATATGGAGTTGAAGAGACTGGCTGAGAATAGGGAGGAGTGGAGAAATAAGTCAAAACTCGTTGCAGACCAATCCAATGGATTGTAACTCATTATATATATATATTAAATATGCCGACCGCGGGCCGCGATTTGTGCATCGCTGTGTCAGACCCTTAATAGCTATGCAATCTGTGCTGCCATCTGGTGTGAACCGCGGAAATTGGTAAGAAACCTGGCCATCTGGTGTGGATTGCGAGAATTAGTGAGAAACCTGTGCTGCCATCTGGTGTCGATTTTTGAAATAGAGTGTTCAATGCTGCCATCTGGTGTGGATTGCGGGAATTAGTGAGAAACCTGTGCTGCCATCTGGTATGCATTGCGGGAATTACGTATTGCCAGTGTGGAACAATTTCGTGAATATTACTTTTTCTTTGAAATGTCACATTTGACAGCAGTGGGGCTTACCTTGTCATATAGTGCCCATTTATTTATTGTATTTAATATGGCACACAACAGATGAAAGGCATGTAAATGCAAATATATAATAAGCAAAAATAACATTCCAACAGTCTTACATCCAAACAGTGCACACTTAGCAATAATTTTTATAATTCAGCAATAATTCAAATCATTAAGCAGTTTTATAACCTTGCAGACAGTTATTGAGTTTATATAAAGATAGCTTGTTACAAGCGGAAAGTAAGATTTTACTAATTAGAAAATTAAATTTTTCATACAAATGTTACACTCTAAAGGTATGTCACTTCAAATTCACTCCTTTTTACGACAATCAAACAAATATTGGGCAATAAATACACAGCTCAACAACAGCACAACCCAAGGGCTACATTTATAATAGCGCGGGGGTACCCAGCGGGGCACCTTACCGACAAGAACACAAACACTGACAGTACACAATTTACGAATTGGACCCGATTCACTATCAAATATCACAACATTGAAGAGAGACCCACCTCCACCCGGATATCTCAGGAGTTGTGAACTCCTATTTATCCGCATAATTAAACCAAAATTTGTCCTCACGGGCAGGCCTGAAGGGCCAACCGGCTAAAACCGCCATCGTGGGAATATCACAACAGTATAAAATAAGACAAAAAAACAAAACAACGCTTAATAAAACTCAACAAAACAAATATTTTTTTCATACAAATATTACACTTCAAGTGTTTTGTCAAAATGAATTATAGACCATTAAAGGATGACGTCACAGAAAAATCATTGAGGGGCATCAGGCATCCCAACACAACAGAAGATTACGGTGTAATATTAGGTGGAACGCCTAAAGAATACCTAATAATCAAAAAAACTGTCAGTGTCGATTTTCTTATTATTTTGTCGTCTGACTTTCTTTTTTTTCTCTTATGGCATAACATCTTACAAGGATGATTTGCGCAATCTAACTGTTTGCCCCCCAAGCAAAAGCAAATCCATAGACAAGACCACGTGACCTTTAATGGTCTATTGTTATGGATATCAAGCAGGCAGCAAAACTGATATGCTAGAATGAGTGCATGATGTAACAGCAATCTGTCAAGTCCATTCTTAAAAGAATTTACACTCCCAGCAACAACCAAATCTGGAGGCAGCCCGTTTCAAGCATCCACAACTTTGTAACTTAAGAAGTGTTAAATGTAGATTCTGGGCAAATACACTTCTATTCAGCTTAAGGCTATAGCCACGCAAGTGCTCATTCTGATTATGGGTGGAGACTTGGGGCAGTTCAGGACAGTCATGACAATCATTCAACACCTTGAATGTCTCAATAAGGTCGCCCTTCATTCTTTAAGCGTTGTCAGTCTCAAGGCCTCCAGTCGCTCCTCATAATTATGTCAAATCCTTAAGCCCCACTCCCAGTTTGGTGAACCTTCACTGAACTCTCTCCAGCAATGCTATATCTTTCTCTAAATATGGCGACCAAATTTGGAAGTCATACCCTAACAGCGAACGGACATAAGTCTTGTACATTTTCAGAGTCACCTCTTCCCACAATATTCCTAACGCTCTGATGTCGTTGTCATAGATACAATGCATTGTAAAAGAAGGACATCCGGGCCATTGGAACCCTTGTGGACAAAATAACAGTGCCCTTTTAGGCCAACTATCACTGGACATTCTCAAAATATGGCCCAACTAAGACCATCGTCTCTCCTGTATTACAGAGACTACAGATATTTGTTGAGTTTGCTGACGCACAGTATCATCAATGATGCATGAGCACAGTCTATATTCATATGCCTTTAATTATACATCGATTCTCCAAATTGGATTATTATTATTACTTGTTTGATGAAAAGGTTTACATTTTTATATGCAATTATTAGTTTCAATGTGTAAGCTTATTATATTATAAATTAATTAAAAAAACTAACTTTTTTATACACTATTTAAAAATATATAAAAATAGTGTGTATAAAAAAGTTTAAGTTTTTTGAATTCGTTTAATATGGATACCTACACAAAAACTAAAGGATTACATTGAAAATGAATATATTATAAAGTTAAATAAAAAAACCTTTTTAAATTTTTATCTATTATTGTTGTCCTTTTATGTTTACAATCATCAATTGTACATTGTAATTGAATTATGTCTTCAACTAATATTATAATATAACACTATTATATCCATTTACAGTACTATGTACTATGTGGCTTCCTATATTTCTTATAATGTTACTTATTAATTCTTCCAATATTCTCAATTGCTATTTTTCATTTTAAATATAATGACTTTACTTGCATACTTTGTTTAAAGTCTAAATACATTTTATGTATAAATTTAGTCAAATCCATTTCAAAGAATAAAATTCATACTGTCAAAAAAGTGCTACGTTTAGTAAAAATAATATTCAAGAATGTTTTTTATACTTCTTAATTGGTAATGTTATTCATAACTTAATTACTAGGTTTTAAGTGTCTTCATAAGGGCATCTGTTGAGAATGACTTTGGTTTTTCAATGAGGAATCCAAGCGCACAGGACCATACAAAGAGAATACGAAATGTTCAGTGAGGATTGGTGGAACAACTTTGTAGACATTTGAAAACAGATAGATCATCATCTGGAAGGTACTTCAGAGCAAAATCACGTTGACAGGTGGATCTGAAACAATAAATTAATAATCATACAGAAATCGCACCTCTGCGATAAACTCGCCTTCTGTATATTGATTGTATGATTGTATTTGTTTAAAATGTATTTTTGTGTGAATTTGCTTGTAATCAATGTACAGTAAAGAATAAATAAATACATATAAAGATTAATGTATGATGATGATTAATGTATGGGTGATGGATACGATAAACGGCGCCCTTGAGGTCATGTTATGAGTAAACGGCGCTTTACAAATTGTCCATATATATATATATATATGTATTGATTGTCTTTGCGGACACATCGCGTATTTTTGTTTGGTGGTGAGCTTTCGAACGCGCTCGGGCATCCATTGTCAAACCGACTGACTAATTTTTCTTCCTGAGTCTTTCGCTTCGCCTTAGAACCTGTGAAGATGTAGGGGTGGGGGTAGCAGTGGGGGGAGTAAGATTGGACGGTGTCTCGTTGTTTTGTTTCGTCGATACGCTGGCCATTTGGCCACATGGCTTAGAAAGACTAAATGACTTCCTAACACACCTTAACAACTTACACCCCACCATCAAGTTTACAATGGAAATAGAAAACAACAGACAGTTACCCTTCCTCGACGTTTTACTCACAAGAAAAGATGACGGATCACTATCATACACTACATACCGAAAAAAGACGCACACAAACAGATACTTACACGCTAACTCACACCATCACCCATCACAAATTCAAGCAGTAGCCAGAACACTCGTAGATAGATCGTACAAACTGACAGACAGCCAAAACCAAAACCACGAGATTAACACCATTAATGACATACTGACAAGCAACGGTTATAATAAACGACAGATCGACAAAGCACACAGACTCAGCACACAGACATCTAATACTCCTGACAATACCGACCAAAGACATATAAGTACATGTACTCTCCCATACATCAAAGGAGTGACAGACAGACTAGGACGAATTCTTCGCAGAAACAACATACGAACGATCTTTAATACAGACAGAAAAATAAGCACAACACTGACTAAACCGACGGACAAAATTACTAACGAAAATCAAGGTGTATATGAAATAGGCTGTCATGACTGTGAGAAAGTGTACATAGGCAGAACAAACCGCCAAGTCCTACATCGCATAGCGGAACACCAAGTCGACGTGAGAAACAAAAAACATACGTCTACGCTAGCGATGCATACCCTCATGGAAGGACACAGAATCGATTTTAAGAACGCAGCTACGATTCAAAAAAGTAACACAGAATCTCACAGAATCCTGTACGAATCTATTCATATAGCCAAGAGAGACTTTGCACTGAACCAACGAGACGAAACAAATAAATTACACAAAACTTACCACCACTTAATAGACAAAATTAAGACGAACACGTTATCTTCCACACAAAAAAATGACAACATCGCAAACTTACCCACGCTAATGAATGGCAACAACGCAGACAAATTTACGACGAAACAAAACAACGAGACACCGTCCAATCTTACTCCCCCCACTGCTACCCCCACCCCTACATCTTCACAGGTTCTAAGGCGAAGCGAAAGACTCAGGAAGAAAAATTAGTCAGTCGGTTTGACAATGGATGCCCGAGCGCATTCGAAAGCTCACCACCAAACAAAAATACGCGATGTGTCCGCAAAGACAATCAATACATACATACCTCGTCGCGAAAAACTTATCAACAACATATATATATATATATATATAATGTATTTCGTGTATTAACATGTGTTGATTAAAAAATATACTGGGCTCACTCGTGATTGCGGTGCTGAGAAATTTATGCACACACCTACAGCATGCTCACAGTATCCCGTAACACGCATAATAAAAAATGATTTTAACATCTACTGCTGCTGTGTATCTGCCACAAGTAAATAAGTAGATAGAATGTACCCTCCTTTACACGAGACTTGTCTATAAGGAGGATGTTAAGATTTAAGTTTTTATCACATAGTCTATGTATTCTTATATCTGTATTGTTTGTTATGTTTAATAAAATAAATGAAAAAATATATATTGAACCTGGTATCAGTATCTCTCAATACAGCATTAATCGTATTCTGGAACAAGTTGGACGGATTTCAGAGTCATAAAATTGAAATCGTTAAATTGATCTTCTATATCATCATATTTCAGTTGGTTATCCCACAATTTTTGTACTTATACCAGCACCTGAGAACAATTATACAATATGCATAAAGCAATAAATATACTAACTATGTAGGGCATCAATAACATAATATAATAATGGCTAATTAACGAGAGATGGGAAGTGTAAAAGTAATATTGAAAGGAGAAAAGTAGCAGGCAATAGTGTAAACGGTGCAATCCGACCAATAATTGGAAATAGAAAGATATCTAACACAGCTTGAAGGTTGGTGCATTCTGCTATCTTAGTGCCAACACCGATGTATGCAAGTGACATCGACATGACTAAGGATGAAATTGGAATAAATGCAGTAGAAATGAGATTGTTGAGAAGGATGTGTGTAAAAGTCTGAGAGATTGTATATGTAACAGTGCTATACAAGAGGAATGTGGAATGGAAGTTGGTGTAATAACTAAGATGAATGTACATAAATAAGTTACGATGATTTGGGCATATCGAAAGAACGAATAAGGACGCACCAAAAAATATATTTGTCTGAGAAGAATAGTACTCAGAGTTGTGGCTGTCCGGGAATCAAATAGCAAGATCATATATGCCAGATCTTACAAGACAGACACGTGTTGTGCACGTTGAATGGGAGAGCATGCATGAGGCATTGTATGACAGTGACAGAAGTAAAAGGTGTATGCAAGGACAGGAGGAAGCAAGGTCGATTCTTTCTGCCTACCCCAAGAGGGAAGCGGTGTGATGGTATGTATGTATATTATAATAATGTCCAATTTGGGAAACATAATTTAAAAAATATTTATACCTCTTGATTCACCAATCCATGAAGGAGTCCATTCATATCAGCTGTGAATGATAGCTAAAGACTCTTGACACGTTGCCACCCTAGTGGTTACTGTAAATGAACTTCACATCGTGAGGTGTTGGGCTAAAATTATACAGATTATTGGATAACATAAGTCTTCACACTACATAATTATAATATATTGCAAAATCCAATTTATTCTCTTATTCTAACCTCCCATATCAACTGATAACCAGGTTTAAAGGTTATCCAATCGTTTGGGAGTCTGTCGGTCAACTGATTTATCCATTCATCACAATATTATTTTATTTTTATTTATTTTTATTTTACATCAATATACGGCGTGAGCCTTTTACATGTTAACAAACATCAGAATAATAGACAACAAATACAAACATACACGATAATCAGAAATCACAAGTCAAATATAAAATAATAAGTTATATAAAGAGTAATTAATTAATATAAAGCCAAAAAAGCAGTCAAAAATAAAATAATGCGAAACAGAAGTAAATCTAGAGTAATTAATTAATATCAAGTCAAAAAATAAAATAATATAAAACAGAAGTCGATGGGAAACAATAGGTCTACGGCAAATAAATCATTTATGTCAATACTAACAAGCATGAATATGTCAATGAGAAATTCAATAGAAAGTCAATAACAAAGTTAATTCAAATTCAAGAGGAAAGTCAATAAAATTAAGTAAAATAAAATTGTCAAAGTGTAAATACAATACATTGATTAATATAAGATATAATGTGTAATAAACACAATTTGAATTCGATTTATGCATGACAAACAAATATACAGAGAAGTAACGTCTTCCAATATAATGAGGTATGTATCATTCTATCCAACGATCCAATGTGCCCAATGTCAGTTTACAATTGAGAAAAATAATTGATCACGTCAGTTTTAAATTTGCGAAAACTGTCGGCAACGATATCAGTAGAGTTACTTACCAGATTACCCAGTCTGTGGATGCGAATCATTGGTGAATGAAATAAATAATTGTTTTTAGCGTTCTGTTCGCGAAACAACACAGACTGTCTGGTTCTCCTGGTTGGGACGTTAAATTGAATGAGTGCTAGCAAATCTGGGGAGTTTATTGCTCCATTTATTAATTTGTGGAGTAGACAAAGATTACTAATCTCTCTGCGATGTTGGAGACTAAGTAGTTTAAGTTCTTCCATAAGGGCAGGATAGTTAATGTCCTCAATCGGTATACCTTTCTTGAAGTTTATCATCCTCAAAAACTTCCTCTGCACCCTTTCAATACCATTGATGTGAACGGCATAGTTGGGAGACCATAGGACCGAGTTGTACTCCAATAATGGCCTTACAAGGGATACAAACAGCAATTTGTAAGACTGAATCAACTTCAAATCAACAGTCAATCTAAATACAAATCCCAGAACTCTCATCGCTTTGCCGACAGCTTCCTCTATGTGTTTGTTAAAAGCAAGATTCTCGGAGAACGTTATTCCAAGGTCTCTTATGTCTGATACAGTTTCAAGTTCAACATTATCTATGGAATAATTGAACGTAAGATGAGTTTTAGTTTTATAAAATCGGACGACCTGACATTTTGCTATATTAAGATTAAGACTGTTTTTCTTGCACCAGTTGTTGAGATGGTTTAAGTTTTCTTGCAATGTGAGGCAGTCGTTGTAATTGTTGATAGTTTTATATAGCTTCAGATCGTCCGCGAACAACAAAACCTCAACATCTCCGAAAATCTTTACTATATCGTTTACAAATATATTAAACAATATTGGTCCCAAGTGCGATCCTTGCGGCACCCCACTATATGCAAAAATTGGCTTAGAGGTACAATTACCGATCTTAACTTTCAGAACTCTATCTTTAAGATAGCTTTCCAACCAACGATGGAAAACACCGCCGACCCCATACCCACTTAGTTTTCGTAGTAGCAGGTCGTGTGACACTTTGTCAAAGGCTTTTGAAAAGTCGGTGTATATGGAGTCGACTTGACCTCTCTCAGAAATGGCATTCACTATGTGATTATGGTATATTAGTAAGTTAGTAAGGGTAGATTTATTGGGAACGAAACCATGCTGTGAGGTAGTGATAATCTTGTTGATGCTTTGGCTAACCTTCCTTACGATGATAGATTCGAGAAGCTTAGGAATGGCGGATAGAATACATATTGGTCTGTAATTAGCGACCAGGTTTTTTTCACCCTTTTTAAAAATTGGACAAACAAAACCTATTTTCCAAAAATTCGGGAAAATTCCTGACTTCAAAGATAAATTAAATAATATTTTAAAGTGATCCGCCAAAACATCAACACAACCTTTTATAAAGACATTCGGAATGCCGTCCGGACCGGCTGTTTTAGAGCCATCCAAATCAAGTATCGCACTTTTGACCTCGTCAGTGGAAATTGTGATGTTGGGCAAGTCAATGGTCGTATCGGAGGAAAAATCGAAGTCGGTGTGTGAGATTGGCTGATCATAAACACTTTGGAAAAATAACGCAAATAAGTTCACCGCCTCTTGCAGTGATTTTGAATGATGACTGTTATAGGTAAGATTAGTAGGTATCTCGACTCGATCTTCCCTCATTGAATTAACAAACCTCCAAAGACCTTGGGAATCTTTTGGTAAACCATTCTCCACAGAAGCCATGTGCTGTGCATAACATTTCCTAGACAAAGAAGAGCATTCACTTCGTAATTTAGAAAAGAAGTTATAGTCGCCATCATTCAAGGTTTCCTTATATTTTTTATGTGCCAATTTCTTTCTCAGAACTAGATGTTTTAGTTCAGTAGTAAACCATTTAGGATAATTAGAATACTTAATACTTTTCCTAGGGATACTTTCCTCAATACATGCATTTAAATTGACATAATATTGATCGACCACACTATTCAAATCATTATCACTTTGTAAAAATGAAAAATCCATGCTCTTTAAGAAATTGTTAACAGCTAGATAATCGGCTCCATGGAAATTTGGTTTAACAGTTGGTTCTGGTCTCAAAATATGCAATTGGGACGTTATCGCAATATCGAGGGGAGGATGGTAGATATCCATCGGAAGCAACACTGAAGAGGATTTGCACACAGATACATTATCGGGATCAGAAGAAAATACTAGGTCCAGAGTTCTGTCTAGGTTGTTAGTAGTATTATTGATTTGTTGAAGACCATAGAAATTCGCCATGTCTACCAACTCTGCAGCTCTGTCGTTATTTAGATTATTAACTACTTGCAAATTTATGTTAGATTGATCTTCACCCATTCCCTCCACGGTTTCCCATCTACAGTCAGGTAAGTTGAAATCACCTACTAATACAAGTTTGTCTCCTTTGTGCTTACATTTTATAAATTCTACTTCACTGTGATAGCTTTTGTACTGTGTAATATCTGAATTAGGTGGTATATAAGTACACCCAAATATAAGCGTTTCGTGTGCAAGTTTGACCGATACAAAAATATGTTCGATATTATTTGACTTAATAGGTATTTTTTTACTCTGTAGGGATTTAGTGATAGCGATCAAAACCCCTCCACCCCTCGACTTGCTGCTCGTATATTTGTTACAAAAGAGGTGGTCAGCAGACTAACTACCTACATGTAAGTAATAAACGTACAAAACGTCTTCTTTATGCCGGCAAAAGTTAAGATAAGAACTCTTACAGGACACCCGAAAATTAACAGAAAAAGTGGTAGACAAATTCTTTGCCAGAAATTCCACGGGTTAGGTACTGATATAACATAAATAAACATTCTTATAAACTAGGTAGATGACCTACCAATTTATTCCATGGAATCTGGTAAATTCACTCTTCACGTTGTTATTCACTTAGAGGAAATATAAAATGTTAAATAAAACTAAATATAAAAATGTTTTGAGGTTACATTTTTTTGCAGTGCGTGATTAAACGATATAAAACACAGTAAACCGAAAATGATTACATTAATTCACTTATCACTTAGATTTATTTAATACTATAATCTATTTATTTTAAACATATATAATGCATTGACTATTTTGTTGCCAAGATATTATAGTCATTGTATTATAAATCTACAATTCGTTGTACTTGCAATCAAACACGACTTCACTCGAAATGTCATATTACTGTATGTTGGTACTCGTGGACATAGAGAAATATAATTAAAAAATTATAAGATAGCTTCAAAAAATAAAAACCATTTCAAGGTGAAACGAAAGAGTTACATTTTTATTCTATTCATCGCTAGAGTGCTGCAGTACCGTGACCTCGGCACACCAAAAGTAAATATTGACCCATTTTTGACCTTTTTCTTAAATTTATAAATTTACATACAATTTTTTTAGATCATGAATAATCTAAAAAAATAAATGAAAATCGATCAAAAAATTGATTCTTAGAAAATATTCTTTAACAAAAACCGAAGAGATCATTAAACATTTAAAATTTCTATACCAGATCGAAATTTTGACGACGGGGGGGGGGGGGGTAGAAATTTGAGAGGAGAGGTATTTACTGAAATTACTCTTAGGATTATTCCTTCCATCGGTAAAATACCCGTTTTCTAATAACGGGTATTTTGCTCGGACTACCCCACGGTACTCGGTATGAAAATATATCCGGTATTGACATCACTAATCATACATGCGTCTCGCTGAAGGAACTTCAAAAACGCTCGGCTTCGTTCGGGATCCCTCGGAACTAGCTAGTAATACAGTACTAACTAGTAACTACTAGCGCTAAGTAGTCATGGGTAACAGATCACTTTGAGGCGACCCGACCCGTTCGGGTCCACTGATAGCAGTGAGCCGAACATATGATTCGGGTCACGGGTCTTTCCGGTTACAACCCAGATCTTTGTCTTTAGCTCGGACCCGTTTCCGCTGTAGGTACATACACGGGTCACGGGTCTTTCCGGTTGCAGCATATACCTGTGTCTACGGGTCGGAGCTGTTTCCGGTGTTGATAGCTTATTGTCTATGATCCACTATGTCTTTCATACGGTATGGAGATTTTTACACTTAATATCTGCAGGCCGATCACGTAACTTCGTTACTATTATAGTAATAGCGATTTTGAACTGTCAAAGTGTTTTTGCGATCACCTAAGCCCATCTGACACTTCAAAATCGCTATTGATAATTTTATTGCACCCCAAGGTTTTTTTTGTATGGACTTGCTAGAATGTAGCGATCACGTAACCATTAATAATAGTCGAAGTGCAATAAAATTACTATTACTAATAGGAGCGTCTCGAGAGATGCTTCTATCAGTGAAACACGACGTTTATTTTACTTAAATCACTCACAAATGAGTGGATGGTCTTGAAAAAATAGGATAGACGTTTATTTTTGTGTGTTGGCAATTAATGAATATTAAATAATTCATATTATCGAATTGGCGTTGCGTTTTTGTTGTTTTTGTATTCTTCGCGTCACATTGTGTATAGTGTTATCGTGTAAAAACTTACGTAAGAAGAAAGTAAGAAAGCTCTATAAAGATTTTTTTTGTGAAACTCGACGATGATTTTGCGTTTTGGCTAATTATTACATATTTAATATTACCGAATTTTGGTTGTAGGTTTTTTCTGTGTTGGTGTGATATTATTGGAATTTGCGGAAGAAAAAAACCGACAACAACGGCAATGACCGCCAACCCGCCAACAAGTGGCGCCAATGCGTACTAAAGCATTCTATGCGCAAACGCACAAAG
The DNA here is from genome assembly GCA_947579605.1 of Athripsodes cinereus. Lineage (NCBI taxonomy): Eukaryota > Metazoa > Arthropoda > Insecta > Trichoptera > Leptoceridae > Athripsodes > Athripsodes cinereus. Next base: position 23,413,981 of record OX388307.1, on the reverse strand, counting down.
CTTGCCTGCCGACATACAACAAAAAATAAAAATAACGATACACCCCAAGGGACAAAATTGTCCGCATTTGAATACAGTGAACCAAAAACAGTTTGAAATCGCGTCAAATTCCACAATAATGTGCTAATATCACAATCAAGAATTTCTGTTTTGGTAATTGGCTAAACAACTTGCGTTGTCCATGAAATATATTACTTTTGCACAGTTTGGCACAAAAGACCGCTGGTATCGGTAATTTACGCTGCGAGTGTACCAATGTTTTAACCTTGAGATTGATTGTAAGGTCCTGTAATAGTAATTGTAATGCCTTTTATGGCTTTACGTGATACCAATTTTATGACTTAATTATTAATACGTTACAATACATTACAATTACAATGGAAAAATTACGTGATCGGCCAGCTGAACGGAGTACTCAATAATTATAAGAATAATAATAATGACATTTATTGGCCATAAAATATTTAATACTAGCTGGCCCGGCGAACTTCGTACCGCCTAAGAATCAATGAACGATTTCATACATACATCTTCTTCCCCTTGTCCTAGTTCGGTCGGGGGCCCATTGCCCCTAAGTATCTCCTCCAGAGATAACTGTCCACCGCTGCTTCCAGGACCTCTGGCCACTCTAAACCAAGCCTTTCAACACAATATGTTCGACACCTGCCCTATCTTCTGCCCTCTCCCACTGACTTTGTGAATGAATGAATGAATGATTAATATTATTAATCTCTTTACAAACTCCCGTAGTCAAAGTGTGTCATCGAAGGTATAGTGTAAAAAAATATAATTCATTTGGAACTTTCGCAGTTTAGCGGCCCCACCCGTTGTCGAGTACTTTTTTCCATAGAAAAAGTAATATTTTCGAAACTTGAAATTGTTGCCATATGGTGAATTATTTTTTGGTCACCAAATTTTTGGAAAATTCTTTTATAGGAAAAAAAATTCGCAACTATGAAACTTGAGCGGCCCCACCCGTTGTCGAGTAATTTGTACGGAATTTTAGGAAATTAATTTTCGAAGTGGATTTTTTTTGCCGGCAAATTAAAATAATTCTACATATGGCAACAATTTCCTCAAGTTTCAAAAATATTACCTTTTCTATGGAAAAAAAGTACTCGACAACGGGTGGGGCCGCTAAACTGCGAAAGTTACATTCATTTTTTTTACATAGACAATTCACACACATCTTGATTATGGGTACTAACGCGACGATACACACATATACAATGCACTATATACATATATGTATATGTAACACCCAGACCCAGGACAATTTGGAAAAGGTCATTCTTCACTTTGCCCTGTCCGGGAATCGAACCCGGGACCTCGTGACTCAAAGGAAAGAGCTCCGCGCCACACCGGCCGACATGAACAATTTATGTTGAACAATTATACTTAACTCAGATTTGTTTATAAATTATCTACAGTACGTAATATAATTATGTATGTAGGTACTAATTTTTTTTCAGGTAGATTTTACCTACCTATTCATTTAAAATTTATAAAAATTCTTTCCATGATTTTTTAAAAATTGAAATATCAGAACTACAGATGTTAAATTGTATGGATAACGATTCTAATTTGAGAATGTATAGAAAAATTATCATTTAAATAGGCTAATCTATAAAAAAACTTCATTGTTGATTTTGTATAATTCTCCATATTGCATTTTTTATTGAAATTAAAAATGTATGGCGTAAATAATTTTCTTCGTAATTTTTCTTCTCTGTCTGCAAATTTCACTACACAATCTTGCATCAGAACTACCTACATGAACACATTCTTATTTTCATCTTTAATAGCACAATTTTTGGTTCAATAATAATTTTCCATCTGCAAAAATAAAATACAATTTCAAACATAATCTGTGCACGTCCACATTTATATGACAGAAGATCCATCGATACATAAATATTAGTCGAATAATTCGGTAGTTACATGGCAATAGGTTGTATCTCGCATTTTTTTCGTTTTCAAGATTGTTCCATAAAATGCTCAAAATAGTGTAATATTTGATGTGGCAAAAGGATATGTCTCTTTATAGTCAGAATAAAGAGAGAAAAGACGTAACTTATCGACATGTAGAAAGATTGTTTTCATCAACATGGCAAAAAAACTCAAATATTTTTAAACTGCAAGAAATTATTTAGTGAATGTTACATACATCTTGTGGAAGAAATTATTAAGAGAATGTTACATCTATCTTGTAGAAATAATAATTACCTACATTTTGATATATAATGCTCGAAATTTGGCTGAAATATCTCTTTTGCAAACTTTGTTTTTGCTCTCCTGTAAAATTATGTTTTAGTGAGATACAACCTATTGCCATGTAACTACCGAATTATATTAAACAAATATTAGTACACATTTCGTTCATATTAGTTATAGTAATTTGGTTCTAAATAAAGCAGAACCTACGGATTATTTTAGCACAATGCAACAGGCGACGTGGGGGCGCTAATAGCGCCAAAACTCTCCATATTGTTTTTATTTTTGAAATTAAAAATGTATGGCGTAAATAATTTTCTTCATATTGTTTCTTCACGTGAATTTGTAAGATGTTTTAATAGCCTATAGTTTATTCCGGGCGGAGAAGAATCCAACAAATCAGAGATCATTCAAATCGGTACAGCCATTCTTGAGTTATAAGTGTTGTAACACACACGACTTCCTTTTATATATTAGATTTACATAACAAACAGCTGTATCAGCCTTTACAAATAATACAAATTAAAAAAAAAACAGTCAAGAGAAATAATGCATAAACAAAGAAAAACAATATAAATAAAGGAAAAAAAACAACATACTACCAATTAATTTCAATTAGGAAAATACTTTTTATTGTGAACTGTGCAAAGGTTTAGTTGAAATAAATAGTGGATAAGCTATTGATTAAAGGTAAACATTTTATATGAAAAAGTATTGGTTTCATAAAATGTTTCGCCATGATATTTTTTTGTGAAATATTTTGTGTTTGTGTATTGTAGTATTATTTTGTGAAAAATGTTTTTAGAGACTAGCAAAACTTTGCGATACTTTCCAGCAAAAAAAACACAATATATTATTAGAATACGGATTTGTATGTATGGGAAGCGGCGTGATGGTATGTATGTATGGGTAAGTACAAACGGTCATTCTATTCAATTTGTGAACAAAACATACAGAACTTACGTGTCATCCGCTTAAACGGATCCTACATGTCATCGTCTCAGATCTTTCGGGTCATCGGGTCCTCACAGATCCAACGGGTCTCCGCTCAAACAGATCATTAGGACCCGTAAGATCCGTAGACCCGCGGGTCAATTTGGAAGGACCCGAACATTTGACTCGGGTCGGATCTGTGTTACACATGACTAGTATAAGTGTTGTGTTCCAAATTGCAGAGGGAATTAATCGACCGGTTCGAAAGTCAACGTTTTTAGTTTTCCTAAAGACACCAGCTTACGTGACGAATGGATACGGGCAATTCATCGTCAAAATTATAATCCAAATATTTAGTCTAAGGTAAGCAATCATGATTTCAATATGAAATAGATAATTAGCAACTACCTTTGTAACCCTCTGACGGCAGTGTTTGAGGTTATGTTTGGTGTTTATTTTCATGTTTTTTGAGATAAATATGCTTTAATTTTAAGTTATTGATCTATAAAATGCATTTCCATACTGTTTTATTATATTTGAAATTCATAATCAATGTAAAACGTGAGCAATGAATAATAATTATTGTTGAAAAGATCCTAGGTAATCAAACTTCATAACCAAACATTGAATGATGCTTCACGTGTGATATTCCATATTGCTCAGGAAATGTTGTTTCTGACATTCATAAAGATTCATTTGCACACTTTGTTAATCATATTCTATGTAATTTTTGTTTCCTTCAATAATATAATAATATTGTTTTAGGTATGTGAACTTCATTTCATGAGGAAAGATATTTTGGAAGAAAGTGTGTTTCATAATCATTCTTCGGGGGAGAAATGTGTTTTGAAGCCAAAAAAGAAGCGGCTAAGAAATGGAGCAATACCATCCTTCCTTCCCAAATGTCCAAAATATTTGAGTGCCTTGCCATCTACATCGGTTCCCAGGGAATGTGCCAGATGACCGGAGAACATGGAAGGAGTTGGACCATTTACAACTTGCCCTAGCCCAAAGCATTCACTCAAATGATCTGTATGAAGCGGGAAGATGCTTTTCAACACTTGCCGAGCTTTCTAAATGTATGAAATCAAACAGCATTTCAAATGAATGGGTAACTATACATACAGATCAATTTAATAGCTTTTTATATGTTGAAATCAATCCTGCTTCAACAGTTATTGCTTCCATTGTTGTAAATGAAAAATTAGAATTACCTTTGTTCGTAGGTAAAATAGAAACAAAGAAATTTGATAATAAGATTTTTCCTATGAAATTACAAAATTTAAATAGTTTGGAGAACATCCTGGATAAATTGAAATTGAATAAATTTTCAGAAAATTCTGCGGAAGTTGCATTAGATATTGTTAAAAATTTATTGATTGATGTTGGAAGTTTGATAATTAACGATGAATGTAGAAAACGTTAAGTAGATTTTTTGATTAAACAAGTTACTTTACTAAATTTAAAACCAGAATCTAGGAAGAATTTGACGGGACCATTATATTGATGAAATACATGTTAAACCATATTTAGAATATAGCGGTGGAAGTGTTTTAGGAATAGCATATAACTGTGAAAAGGCTAACTTAGACATTCATCGAACTCAATTCTGAAGCATATGGTCAAAACATGCACTAATATATTATTAAATAATTATGGAAAAAAAGGAATGACTTAATCAAAACAGTTGTAAAGAATCGTAAAGCCTATACTGTTCAAACTAATATTCTGAATCAAATATATATCATAAATGTTCGCATCACTAACCCCTTTATAAAATACTAGCTGGCCCGGCGAACTTCGTACCGCCTAAGAATCAATGAACGATTTCATACATACATCTTCTTCCCCTTGTCCTAGTTCGGTCGGGGGCCCATTGCCCCTAAGTATCTCCTCCAGAGATAACTGTCCACCGCTGCTTCCAGGACCTCTGGCCACTCTAAACCAAGCCTTTCAACACAATATGTTCGACACCTGCCCTATCTTCTGCCCTCTCCCACTGACTTTGTGAATGAATGAATGAATGATTAATATTATTAATCTCTTTACAAACTCCCGTAGTCAAAGTGTGTCATCGAAGGTATAGTGTAAAAAAATATAATTCATTTGGAACTTTCGCAGTTTAGCGGCCCCACCCGTTGTCGAGTACTTTTTTCCATAGAAAAAGTAATATTTTCGAAACTTGAAATTGTTGCCATATGGTGAATTATTTTTTGGTCACCAAATTTTTGGAAAATTCTTTTATAGGAAAAAAAATTCGCAACTATGAAACTTGAGCGGCCCCACCCGTTGTCGAGTAATTTGTACGGAATTTTAGGAAATTAATTTTCGAAGTGGATTTTTTTTGCCGGCAAATTAAAATAATTCTACATATGGCAACAATTTCCTCAAGTTTCAAAAATATTACCTTTTCTATGGAAAAAAAGTACTCGACAACGGGTGGGGCCGCTAAACTGCGAAAGTTACATTCATTTTTTTTACATAGACAATTCACACACATCTTGATTATGGGTACTAACGCGACGATACACACATATACAATGCACTATATACATATATGTATATGTAACACCCAGACCCAGGACAATTTGGAAAAGGTCATTCTTCACTTTGCCCTGTCCGGGAATCGAACCCGGGACCTCGTGACTCAAAGGAAAGAGCTCCGCGCCACACCGGCCGACATGAACAATTTATGTTGAACAATTATACTTAACTCAGATTTGTTTATAAATTATCTACAGTACGTAATATAATTATGTATGTAGGTACTAATTTTTTTTCAGGTAGATTTTACCTACCTATTCATTTAAAATTTATAAAAATTCTTTCCATGATTTTTTAAAAATTGAAATATCAGAACTACAGATGTTAAATTGTATGGATAACGATTCTAATTTGAGAATGTATAGAAAAATTATCATTTAAATAGGCTAATCTATAAAAAAACTTCATTGTTGATTTTGTATAATTCTCCATATTGCATTTTTTATTGAAATTAAAAATGTATGGCGTAAATAATTTTCTTCGTAATTTTTCTTCTCTGTCTGCAAATTTCACTACACAATCTTGCATCAGAACTACCTACATGAACACATTCTTATTTTCATCTTTAATAGCACAATTTTTGGTTCAATAATAATTTTCCATCTGCAAAAATAAAATACAATTTCAAACATAATCTGTGCACGTCCACATTTATATGACAGAAGATCCATCGATACATAAATATTAGTCGAATAATTCGGTAGTTACATGGCAATAGGTTGTATCTCGCATTTTTTTCGTTTTCAAGATTGTTCCATAAAATGCTCAAAATAGTGTAATATTTGATGTGGCAAAAGGATATGTCTCTTTATAGTCAGAATAAAGAGAGAAAAGACGTAACTTATCGACATGTAGAAAGATTGTTTTCATCAACATGGCAAAAAAACTCAAATATTTTTAAACTGCAAGAAATTATTTAGTGAATGTTACATACATCTTGTGGAAGAAATTATTAAGAGAATGTTACATCTATCTTGTAGAAATAATAATTACCTACATTTTGATATATAATGCTCGAAATTTGGCTGAAATATCTCTTTTGCAAACTTTGTTTTTGCTCTCCTGTAAAATTATGTTTTAGTGAGATACAACCTATTGCCATGTAACTACGAATTATATTAAACAAATATTAGTACACATTTCGTTCATATTAGTTATAGTAATTTGGTTCTAAATAAAGCAGAACCTACGGATTATTTTAGCACAATGCAACAGGCGACGTGGGGGCGCTAATAGCGCCAAAACTCTCCATATTGTTTTTATTTTTGAAATTAAAAATGTATGGCGTAAATAATTTTCTTCATATTGTTTCTTCACGTGAATTTGTAAGATGTTTTAATAGCCTATAGTTTATTCCGGGCGGAGAAGAATCCAACAAATCAGAGATCATTCAAATCGGTACAGCCATTCTTGAGTTATAAGTGTTGTAACACACACGACTTCCTTTTATATATTAGATTATT
>OX388307.1:23262394-23406627 GCA_947579605.1 Athripsodes cinereus | reverse complement strand
AAAGGCATGAGCCAAGCCTCTGCCCGACTGTACGCAGTGAAATGGAGTAAAACCTTCACCTTCATATATATATATATATATATATATATCATCATCGTTGGTTCTATGAAACCTCTTATGTGCTCCAAACCAAATTTTACAGGGGACGCAAAAAAACTGTTTTAAAAGCATAGAATTATATTACTTCGTATAGAAGTGCTGGTAGCTTAGCCGCAATGTTCCAACTCAGGTCGGCCGATCGTCCGACCTGCATTTTTGCCTTGTTCAGTACGAAATTGACCATCGTTCGAGTAAGATGTAGCATTCCTTACAAAAATGCATGTTACACATGCACTATTCAGGTGTATACAACTCAATGGTATTTTATCAACTATAATTTAATTTTCTGTAAGTATCTTAAATTCCCAGTATGGAGTAACTATGTCACCCTGAGACCCCAAATGAGGCATAAGGAGAGCGAAACGTTCATTCCACATCACAAAACTCTCCACGCTCCTCTTGGAAGCATAAGTGGAAGATCATGCACCAAAAAACAAATTAAACACCCTTTCCAAACCACACAAAATACAGAACAGGTGGTGAGCCCATTACTTGGAGTAAATATTGTCACACATTTTTAAGTTTTTAGTTATATAAAAGAAAGGCAAAAAAATATTTACCGTTAGCAATCCAGTGTCTCAAGTTCGATTCTCGCTTTTTTCTGATCAATATACTCTTTTATTCAATGTCATATAAGTGCATATATCCATGAAGTTATATCTTTTGACTATAAGACCATTCAGATAAAAACAATAAATTATTGTCAATTTTTACTTTTTCCAAGAAACAAAATTTCCGAGAAAATGTTGTGAACACCTGATAAAAGTCTTGCTTCCTTATTGTTAATATATGAGTGAGAGAAAAATACGGATGCATCACATGAGTAAAAGAGTACTTCGTAAAGGACTCGATATTGTACCATTGTAACCATATTATATCCGTACACATAGAAAAAAGTTCATTGCATTCATATTGATTTTGTCTTATGCAGTGTATACTTGACATCCTTTTTCTAAAGTTGCTACTTCTCTCTGCTAGTACTACAAATTGCTAATATTTAAAAAAGGAACATGAAAATTGTGATTCATTGTTCCAAACACCATATCTAGTACTTTAGTACATATAAATCTATGTTTAAAAGTCCACAGATCAACAAATGTAATCAAAATTATTATCAAATTCATGTAAAAAATTTGACGTTTTACATGAAATTAATAATAAATTTGATTACATTTGATGATCTGTGGACTTCAAAACAGTTTTTTTGCGTTCCCTGTAAAAATTGGTTTGGAGCACATAAGAGGTTTCATAGAACCGACGACGATATGTTAAATGAAGTTTTCGCATTTAACTGGATTTTCACATTTTGCGAGAGTGAAGATATTAAGAATATTACCCAACAGACACCTCATCCCCACAACCAATTATTATTTAAAATGACATGCAGTTTTATTTTCATTTTGTTACCTCGCTTCCTACAAAAGTTGAGACAATGCTATAGTCCAAATTAGTATGAACATATTAAGAACATCACTCAACAGACACCTCATCCCCACAACCAATTATTATTTAAAATGACATGCAGCTTTTATTTTCATTTTGTTACCTCGCTTCCTACAAAAGTTGAGACAATGCTATAGTCCAAATTATTATTTAAAATGACATGCAGCTTTTATTTTCATTTTGTTACCTCGCTTCCTACAAAAGTTGAGACAATGCTATAGTCCAAATTATTATTTAAAATGACATGCAACTTTTATTTTCATTTTGTTACCTCGCTTCCTACAAAAGTTGAGACAATGCTATAGTCCAAATTATTATTTAAAATGACATGCAGCTTTTATTTTCATTTTGTTACCTCGCTTCCTACAAAAGTTGAGACAATGCTATAGTCCAAATTATTATTTAAAATGACATGCAGCTTTTATTTTCATTTTGTTACCTCGCTTCCTACAAAAGTTGAGACAATGCTATAGTCCAAATTAGTATGGGCATTTTAATTTAACTTGGAAGTTTTCTCTAATGAAAAAATTTGGTATAGATTATTTTTATTTATTTTTTTAACTCCTTTTGCCTGAAAAAAATTAAATATTAATGAAATATGAGTAGCCTTTCTGTGAAATGGAAATGAGTTGTCTTTCTATATTTTTAGAAGGTATTCAAACTTTCTCTGCTGTAATAAGTTAAGGCTTGGATAGACCCCCGCTCCTAGAAAATTTTGCTGTCTTTCAGCTACTGAAATACACATAACTTTCATGCAATGTTCATGAAAAAAATATAGTATAGATCAATCTTTTATCTAGAGAGCTAGTTTTAGACATTTTTTGAAAGTATTACCAGTTTTTCAGAAAAAAAATCAGAAAATAGGCTTAGTTAACACTTGTAAGGATCAAATCTCAAGTTCTCTTGGTTTGATAAATGAAATGTGTAAATATCTACTACTTAAGTTATAGAAATTCTTTAAGTATAATTATTTTAAAAATAGCTAAAAATGTGTAATTAAAACAATATCATTTTCGCTTACCGAAATTTCCATACAAATTCTATACAATTGTTTAAAATGTTAGTATTGAGCTGAATGTCAAGGGCTTGTATTTAAGTGATCATCAAAAATATACCAAAATCGTCACCAAATAATTAAATATGATTGCCAAAATAGTAGATTGATCATCAAATTGTGATCGACAAATAATTCTAAATTGAACCCTAAAAAATAAAATATTGTAACCAAATAATTCAATATGATCGCCAAAATAGTAGATTGATCATCAAATCGTGATCCTTAAATAATTCTAAATTGAACCCTAAAAAATAAAATATTACCACCAAATAATTCAATATGATCGCCAAAATAGTAGATTGATCATCAAATCGTGATCCTCAAATATTTCTAAATTGAATCCAAAACAATAAAACATTTGCCGGCAAAAATAAAATCTGATTCCAATATAAATTTCTTAGTTTTGTACATATTACTTTTCTATAGAAATAAAATACTCGACAACGGGTGGAGCCAATTTATATTCGAAATAAAACCGGCAAAAATAAAATCTAGTACCAATATAAATTTCCTACAGTTTCGTACACATTACTTTTTTTATGGAAAAAATACTCGACAACGGGTGGAGCCAATTTATGTTCGAATTAGATTTTATTTTCGCCAGTTTTATTTTATTTTTGCCGGCAAAAATAAAATAAAACCGGCGAAAATAAAATCTAGTTCGAATATAAATTTCCTTAAGTTTCGTACATATTACTTTTTTATTGGAAAAAAATATTCAACAACGGGTGGGGCCGCAAGAAAAGAGTTTTTTTTTTTCCAAAAACTTGATTAAAAAATAATTCTACATATGGCAACGATTTCCTCAAGTTTCATAAGTATAATTATATTACTTTTTCTATGGAAAAAATACTCGACTACGGGTGGGGCCGCTCAAGTATCATAGTTCCAATAATAGTGCATCTGCAACGGGTTTGAGTATTCAAATATTATTATTGTAGTCGTGAATAGTGAAATAATAAAAAGGGTCATGTCATTTCAAGCATTCTTAAAAAAATCACGATAGTGAAGAAAGAGACTTTCTAATGAATTTATTTAAATATTATGAACAATTTTTGTTATTATAATTACAAATTTGGCGATCAATCTACTATTTTGGCAATCAATCTATTTATTTTATGGTCAAATGTATTTTTTGGTGGTCATACCGAAATATTTTGACGATCGGAATATTTTATGGAATATGATATTTGTAGGTAATAATTTTGATATTAGTTTCATTTATTTGATGATATTTATTTTATATTTTGATGATCGGAATATGAAATATTTGGTGGTATTGTTTTGGTGTTAATTTTACTTTTTTGATTATCGTTTTATTTTTCTGATGCTCGATGACTAGGATCAAAAATATTATTTGATGATCATTTATATAATACCGAATGTCAAGGAGGGTGGACGTATCGCATATTTTTATGAATAAATTATTGAGAAAGAATTATATTGTTAAAATTACTCAGTTGTTTTGTAATGAGTAGGTACATAAGAATATTTTTATACCAGAGCCGCTATTCTCGTTCCGTTTTTAAAAGATAAGGACAGTAGTAAGGACAGCTATCTCTAGTTAGGGATAATTGCTATTCTCGTTTCAAATTTTTGACAAAAGGAATCCTTATCATAGAGATAATTGAGAACATTGTCTTTAAAATTATCCTTAAGTTAGCGCCGGCATTTAACCCCGCGCTATCTCGTAAGGATACCATCTGTCAGTGGGAAATAACCTAATTATTACTAATTTATTCACCATAGTAACTCAATGTTACTATGGTGAATGCGATGTTGCCTATGTCAAAATCCTTAATTAGAGACACCTATCCATAAAGTGCATTGTCCTTAACTTCGATACATCGAGAATACCAATTTATCTTTCGCAAGGGACAGCTATCTTTAATTAAGGATCCTTATCTAGAGACAGTAAACCAACGAGAATAGCGGCTCAGGATTGTGTTTTAACCATTGACTATTACTTTGGTTCCGATAAAATGATCTTTCTTTCATCAAAATGCTTATTGATTCGCCATGTAATTAGCAACGAAATTATAAATGATATAATGGCATTAGGTGTGCTTATTGCATCTGATTTCAAAGTCTTATGAGCCTTAAATCTTTTATTTACAGTTTTCTTTTTCAAACAATACAAGCTTTTGTATGTTTTTTCTTCTTTTCTTGATAGTTTTTATTTGTACTTGGGTATAATGTTTCAAAATATATTTTTGTGCTGTGCAATATGCTAGTGAGAACAGATGAATGAGCGGAATGTGCGATACTTAAATAATGACTTAACTGTGGCATATGTTTGCGGATGAATGACTTATTTTTGTAAATCATATTTATAGTTGTTGTCTGTTTTGTACTTTTTACCAATAAATATAATAAAATCAATTCTTAAGCCGAATGCCGGCACTTGGGATCGAACCGTGCATCTCATGTTCATGAGAGGCGAGACTACCTCCAGGCTATCAATGAACTCAAAATAATATAACGTTAATAGAAACTGAAGGAGAATAGTGTAACAGACAGACTTGAATATAAATAAGAGTGTCAGTTGGAACAATTAAATACAAATACTCGCATTAATGAAATTATTTAATTACATGCAATACTAACATTAGGATGATAAAGCACAAGATCACTGTACAGTAAAGAATGAATAAATAAATTGATTCCTTCAGACATGTAGGGTCATTTGTTGTACCTTAGGACAAATTCTTTTTTTTCACATTCAATATTTTTTTTCTCATAAACGAAATGAGATATTGGTAAATAGTTTTTTTAAATAAGTAGTCTGAAAATATTTCTGTCATCAATTTTTTTTTTAATTTCTTACATTTCTATTTATCGACAAAATTTGCGTTTTTCTGAAATCATTAATTTTTGTCCAAAGGTACAACAACAGGTTGTACCTTCGGACAGCTATGTGTGTACCTTAGGACAGAAAAGTGGATGTGAATCAAAGAATTAATTTAGATTGCTGAAAAATGTCCCTCTTTAAAAATATTTATATCCATTGGCCAGATACCCGTGTTTTTAAATCCTGACACAATGTTCCCTATTGTGAATGACCGGAGATATGATTTCCCAACCAATCCTCTAATTTCGTATATCGATATGGATTTCCCTGGATTCATGATCATATTATATTCTTCTGCAGCATTGTGGTAAATTATTTTATGTGTTCCAAAGACAATTTTTTAACGGTTATATTCTGTGGGAAGTATGGAGATGAAGAGTCAAAATTACTATTCCTGAATCTCTAGCTTTATCAATAATTTCAATCGATTATGAGATTCGTGTCCATAATCAATAACACTGGATTATTTAAACCAGATTTTTTTTTCGTTTGACAATACATACATCTAAGTGGGTCGCTTAACAGCATATAGCTTTTAAAATTTACCCTTGGAAAATAAGCATCGGAGCAATGCTATAATTTCCATTGGTATCGATGCAAACAATCATTGTGACATTTACTCCTCTTTCTGCTACTGTCATGGTTCCAAGTTTTCTTAAACTTTTGGGAGCTAAGACTTTACCAGGTTTGTGCACGTTGGAGTTGCCCGTTTCATCTAAATTGTATATCAACATTTTCAAATTATCAAAGAATTGGACAACGTTTGTTTTATAAAAGCTATATGGTTGCGAGTCGTGGACCATCAGCACGAGTGAAAACAGACGGTTGGTGGCCTTTGAGATGTGGTGCTACAGACGCATGCTGAAGATCCATTGATTGGAACAGGTCGAAAACGAAGAGGTGTTAAACAGGGTAGGCAAAAGGAGGCAACAAAAAGAGGAGAAGAAGGACTTGAACTGTGGCACATACGTAAGACTAAAGAGATTAGCTGAAAATAGGGAGGAATGGAGAAGAAAATCTGCACTTGTTGCAGACCAACCCGATGGATTGTAACTCACTATATAGTTGCTCTCGCTAAGCTTGTTGACTCTGGCTTTCTCAACGATAGCTGCAGAAAACGTTTTCTAACTCCACAAACGCATTCCAAACTCGATTTTTTTTATGTTCCATGATTGTGCCATATTTTTATTTTTGGCAACAGCAAACTGGAATGCCATCTCTCTTTCTCGTGCCACAGTTAACCCAAAATTGAAGAACGCAGCTTTTCCTAAATAGTCATAAAGCTTGAGTTCTTCAGCACAGTAATTTGGTAAAACGTAATCGTGGTTTTGAGCTTTTTTTTAAATAATGATGAAGTGTCGATTTAGATAATTTATACTTTGCTGCTACTTTTCGTATGCTTTCACCTTACTTACACTCATTAATTGCATTTATTATATCTTCTACAAAGGGTTGAATCCTTTTTACACCTTTTTTACTTTGCGGCACTAAAAATAATATTAGGTATATTGCGATGTTGATGCAAATATGAATTATACACAATTTACAAAATTATATCTACATTAATTCATAAAAATGTTGCAAATTCATTAATATTTAATAAATTTATTCTATTTATCAAAATATAATTCTACCAAACGAAAGCTGTCGAATGATTGTGTACCTTTGGACGCGTCCAAAGGTACAACAGCAGCGTTGTCCATAGGTACAACATAACAAAAATTTCGATACTGACAGATATTTTGGGGCGCAAAACAAGTTGGAGTTATGACAGCGGTAAATCAATAATGTATTCACAAAGGTAAAACTTGTAAGATTTGATATTCATATTGTATATGTCACACACCAACAAAACAACCAGAATAATAGAAACAACATAAATGAGTGAAAAATTTACTTTTTGATCAAAGAATCTTCAAACTGTTATCCCAGACAAATTAATGCACTTATGTCACACCAAACACGATTAAGTGGCGACATCACAAAAATGTTATATTTTTGTGAATTTGCAGATTTTTAAATCTATTGCAACCTATTAAAATTACAACTGTCCTAAGGTACACCAAATGCCCCTACTATAACAATTATGACTTAATTAAAGAGATATAGTGACTAATAGAGTTGAAAGGTTCACAAACAAGCCAGGAACAAACTTAAGTATTATTTATTATAAACAAACTAAGGAAAACAAATTGTTGCATAACTGATACAAACACGGAGGTATTTCGTAACAGTTTTAATCCATTTGTGACCGTTTTCCTTCTCCTCTTTTAGGGGGGACTTTACCTCTCAGGGCTCTTTTTCTCTTCATTTCATCCCGAAAATCTTCGTGTTCATCCCTAAACAAACCGTAATTTCTCAACTTCATGCAAAAATAATGTGTTTCCCAATGCCTTGGATAATACTTGGCGATTTCTGGATTTAAAGCTGCAGGTTTTCTAGTTAACAACTCTACTACTTTCATCGATGTAGATGTTGTTGGACGGGCTACTTCACCGAATATACGATTCGATAAATATCTCATTCTTTTACCATAGCTTGTGGCCGCATTGATGAGATCACAATACTTTGCGTAGTTACTCATTGTGAATTCTAAAAGTTAAAACTACAGTTACTTTAAACTAACGTTATTACTTTGATTCGCTAAGATAACCAAAGAGAATATAATACTACGTAAAGATAACCTCTACGAGCTCTTTAAGCCGCCATCATCATAGGTAGTGATGTCAATTTGGCATATATCCGTTATTATCTACTCGTTACTTTATTTTTTCGGTATACCGCGCGGGTATTGCTCAGGATCCGCGGGTAGATAATACCGATTGGTATTATCTACCGATCGGTACTATGTATTCTGTACTAGCCATTTCTGGGTATAATACCGATGGATACTTGTGTATTCGTTATTAGCGATTTCCGGTTACTTTCTACCGATCGGTACTATGTACCTGCCGAATTACTCGGTAATACCGACCTTCAATCCATCGGTAATGTGTACATATACGTACCTACTGTGGAAGTATTGGTGCGCTGTGAGTGTATCGGTGTACCTACGTTTAATGCATGGCTATTTACAAAAACTACGGGAAACCCTAGGACTTTGGGAGCAATCAGTGTGACCAGATTTTAAAATAAAATTGTGAAATAATTTAATCTATTCTGTCTCAATAACTTCATACAATCATACATTAACTAGTGATAATTATGGTGTGAAATTCGTGCACCCATTTTGTGCTTTTAATACACCTTTAAGGTCAAAATTTTATATTTATTTATTTATTAACTCAATATACGGCAATTGCCTTTTACAAAAAATTATATTACAAAACAAAATAAAAAATCACATTTCACATCTGTTATAAAAATTTCAAATTATAAAAAGATATACATCTTACATTCAACTGTACAACATAATCAAGTGCATCATACATACAGGTATACATACATACAATAACAACATTATGCATCTATAGGTATCATTGCTACTATAGCAAATCCACCGAAATCGATAAAAGAAAAAAAAAACAATTTCTACCCAACTTGTGACAATAATATTATATAAAAAAAACATCAAAATATATACCTACTACAATCGATACATGCTGAACTTGTATTCACTAGGCACTAGTGCGCTAAGCATTAGCGAGGAACAACATTCAAAATAAATTTTATATAATAATACAGGTATGCAGTACAAATACTCTATAATCTAGACGTAAAATTTAAAATCTATCATATACTTATAATTAGTCAAGCATCTATGTGTTCAAAAAAATCCACCTTGACATTAAATTTAAATAAAATACATATTAATAAAAATAAGGAAACCTACAAATGAAACAACTATGCAAAATTTGGCACAGTGTAATGCTAGTTATTACCAATCAATACGCATTATTATTATGAAGTATTCTGCATTATAATACAATGATTTAGTAAAAATCAATTTCATAAAACAAATATATCCATGTACTCTGTAAAGAAATAAAAGAAAGAAAAATTATTATTAAATTAGCGATTTAAACGGGGGATGACTGTATGTCTAACTAAAATGGTATCACGACTCGACACTCGGAAATTAATAAACAGAATTAAGTCAGGGCTGTCAAAACTATATATTTATGTCCTTTTATCAGTTTTTTTTATTATTTTCCACTATTTTAGGTGTTCCATTTATAAATTTCACCGTAATATCATCTTCACCATCCGTTCTCCTCAGTTCTACCTCTTCCCATAGTGATTTAAGGTGAGTTCTTTGTATTTCGGTGAGATCTTGCTTAACCTTTATGTGCTTCGGCAATTTAAGTCTATTAAAGAGAACTTCTCTAGCATCATCGCGGCTCCTCAGTGTTATTTTCAAAGGTCTGATTTTGTCACTTTTCCTTACTCCCAATCTATGCACCTTTACTATGGGTAATCTACTCAGATCTTCTATATCATGAATTAATTTTGATCCCTGATTTAAGTCTCTTGAGATCTGGTCGCGGCTCAGTAAATTAACATCTGTCTCCGGTACATTAAAAAGTATAACATTTTTTGCTCGTGCGTTACACGACTTTAATGTCTAGTTTTAAAGTTTTTTTTTTAAACACAAGTTACAGTACGCAGTGAAAACAGTGTGTTGGTACAAACCGTTAATTAATAACATAATATTTATTTTCTTCGAATGTGTCGGGGAAAAATCGCGGCAATAGTGGACCAGATAGTGACGCTACTTACTTTGCCGAGACATTCGTTATTTTTGATGAGTACAAAGGAATAGGTATTATGATTAGTCAATATTTATTTACTCTCATCTAGACTAGTTAAAAATGTTTATGCATAAAATTGAAACACCTAATCTATGGAATCGAATATTTCAAATACTTTTGATACTATTCGAATAAAGAAACGAATAGATAATTGATCAAAAAATTATAAAAGTACCTAACATTCATTAATTTGGGGGTTGAATTATTTTTATTTATTATATGAATACAGTGTTGCCAAGATTATGTACTTAATAATCTACGCATTTTTGACCTTTTTCTTAAATTTATAAATTTACATACAATTTTTTTAGATCATGAATAATCTAAAAAAATAAATGAAAATCGATCAAAAAATTGATTCTTAGAAAATATTCTTTAACAAAAACCGAAGAGATCATTAAACATTTCAAATTTCTATACCAGATCGAAATTTTGACGACGGGGGGGGGTAGAAATTTGAGAGGAGAGGTATTTACTGAAATTACTCTTAGGATTATTCCTTCCATCGGTAAAATACCCGTTATCTAATAACGGGTATTTTGCTCGGTATGAAAATATATCTGGTATTGACATCACTAATCATACATGCGTCTCGCTGAAGGAACTTCAAAAACGCTCGGCTTCGTTCGGGATCCCTCGGAACTAGCTAGTAATACAGTACTAACTAGTAACTACTAGCGCTAAGTAGTCATGGGTAACAGACCACTTTGAGGCGACCCGACCCGTTCGGGTCCACTGATAGCAGTGAGCCGAACATATGATTCGGGTCACGGGTCTTTCCGGTTACAACCCAGATCTTTGTATTTAGCTCGGACCCGTTTCCGCTGTAGGTACATACACGGGTCACGGGTCTTTCCGGTTGCAGCATATACCTGTGTCTACGGGTCGGAGCTGTTTCCGGTGTTGATAGTTTATTGTCTATGATCCACTATGTCTTTCATACGGTATGGAGATTTTTACACTTAATATCTGAACGGAGTACTCAATAATTATAAGAATAATAATAATGACATTTATTGGCCATAAAATATTTAATATTTACATAACAAACAGCTGTATCAGCCTTTACAAATAATACAAATTAAAAAAA
Source organism: Athripsodes cinereus (assembly GCA_947579605.1). Taxonomy (NCBI): domain Eukaryota; kingdom Metazoa; phylum Arthropoda; class Insecta; order Trichoptera; family Leptoceridae; genus Athripsodes; species Athripsodes cinereus. The sequence continues at coordinate 23,395,336 of OX388307.1, read as the reverse complement.
AAAACAGTCAAGAGAAATAATGCATAAACAAAGAAAAACAATATAAATAAAGGAAAAAAAACAACATACTGCCAATTAATTTCAATTAGGAAAATACTTTTTATTGTGAACTGTGCAAAGGTTTAGTTGAAATAAATAGTGGATAAGCTATTGATTAAAGGTAAACATTTTATATGAAAAAGTATTGGTTTCATATTAGGTCGTATTAGGTCAATATATGTATAAAGTATGTTATAAGAGAACACGCCGACAAATCTTTTAGATTTGGCGTGACTCATTATCATAAGATGTATATATTATTATTCAATGTACTATTTTCATTAAATAAAAAGAAAAAAAAAAAATGTTTCGCCATGATATTTTTTTGTGAAATATTTTGTGTTTGTGTATTGTAGTATTATTTTGTGAAAAATGTTTTTAGAGACTAGCAAAACTTTGCGATACTTTCCAGCAAAAAAAACACAATATATTATTAGAATACGGATTTGTATGTATGGGAAGCGGCGTGATGGTATGTATGTATGGGTAAGTACAAACGGTCATTCTTTTCAATTTGTGAACAAAACATACAGAACTTACGTGTCATCCGCTTAAACGGATCCTACATGTCATCGTCTCAGATCTTTCGGGTCATCGGGTCCTCACAGATCCAACGGGTCTCCGCTCAAACAGATCATTAGGACCCGTAGACCCGCGGGTCAATTTGGAAGGACCCGAACATTTGACTCGGGTCGGATCTGTGTTACACATGACTAGCGCTAAGTACTATGGTACATTGTTGTACAATACATGGGTATGAGTAAGAGTTCGTCGGTAGCCTGGAGGTAGAGTCTCGGCCTTGTGAACAAGGGGTCTGGGGTTCGATCCCAGGTGCCGGCATACTTCCCTATCACGACACAAGCTTTTAGTTTATTGGAAAGGTGTATAAGGTTGTATTCGGGTTTATAACAAAACCCAGATAGGTATATCTTTTAAAAAAAAATGTGGATCAATGGTAAGGGAAGTGAAGTGCAGTAGTATCAACACCACCTTAATATAAGGCCAGGACACTGATTCAAAATGGCCGCCTGGATAGGCTATGCATACAGTTGACAGTTCTCATGTGATGACTTTTAATGTCTCTGGTTACATTCAATAGGGATAGGTGTTTAAATAAAACAACATTGGGGGCAGAAGCCATTTAATTTTACTAAAAAAAATATGCAATAATATATACACATAATAATAATATACCTATTTACGAAAAACTATCTACCAAAATATACGCGCCCGAGTTGCCCACATTTGGGGCAATCGCAGGGGTCAGCCCAACCGGAGTGCAATGGAAGAGCCTCACCCTGGGGGAACCGCCTTTTTGATCACGGTATCCCCTACGCCAGGTAAGTATGGTATCAAGTTTAATTTACAAATTACATTTTACATTGTATCATCATCAGGCTTCTCGCATCCGTTGTTGGATATGGGCTTCTTTCTGTAAAAAGAAAAATTATTGCCAGAATTAAGGTTCAATGTATAACAATAATATTTTATAAAGGGGTTAGTGATGCGAACATTTATGATATATATTTGATTCAGAATATTAGTTTGAACAGTATAGGCTTTACGATTCTTTACAACTGTTTTGATTAAGTCATTCCTTTTTTTCCATAATTATTTAATAATATATTAGTGCATGTTTTGACCATATGCTTCAGAATTGAGTTCGATGAATGTCTAAGTTAGCCTTTTCACAGTTATATGCTATTCCTAAAACACTTCCACCGCTATATTCTAAATATGGTTTAACATGTATTTCATCAATATAATGGTCCCGTCAAATTCTTCCTAGATTCTGGTTTTAAATTTAGTAAAGTAACTTGTTTAATCAAAAAATCTACTTAACGTTTTCTACATTCATCGTTAATTATCAAACTTCCAACATCAATCAATAAATTTTTAACAATATCTAATGCAACTTCCGCAGAATTTTCTGAAAATTTATTCAATTTCAATGTATCCAGGATGTTCTCCAAACTATTTAAATTTTGTAATTTCATAGGAAAAATCTTATTATCAAATTTCTTTGTTTCTATTTTACCTACGAACAAAGGTAATTGTAATTTTTCATTTACAACAATGGAAGCAATAACTGTTGAAGCAGGATTGATTTCAACATATAAAAAGCTATTAAATTGATCTTTATGTATAGTTACCCATTCATTTGAAATGCTGTTTGATTTCATACATTTAGAAAGCTCGGCTAGTGTTGAAAAGCATCTTCCCGCTTCATACAGATCATTTGAGTGAATGCTTTGGGCTAGGGCAAGTTGTAAATGGTCCAACTCCTTCCATGTTCTCCGGTCATCTGGCACATTCCCTGGGAACCGATGTAGATGGCAAGGCACTCAAATATTTTGGACATTTGGGAAGGAAGGATGGTATTGCTCCATTTCTTAGCCGCTTCTTTTTTGGCTTCAAAACACATTTCTCCCCCGAAGAATGATTATGAAACACACTTTCTTCCAAAATATCTTTCCTCATGAAATGAAGTTCACATACCTAAAACAATATTATTATATTATTGAAGGAAACAAAAATTACATAGAATATGATTAACAAAGTGTGCAAATGAATCTTTGGAATTTATGAAGTTGTTGTGAACGCATAAATACTTGATAATTTTGAATTATTTTTATGTAGATGTATAGTATTCAACCTGGAGAACAAGAATCCGGCGCATAATTGTGGATTTTTTAAGCACAACAATAAATATTTGCATTTTTCGTATGCCCTTGACGTATCACAAGTATCCTATTAATATCGGAGGCCATATTGAAATTTGTATGGTTATCATAATTACCAACATAACAAAAACAATGTTTACTGGACAAAATACAATGGAAGTCAAAATTAAAGCGGGGTAAAAAGTCAAAATAATGAAATGGGAAAAGTATTACAATTTATTAAATCGAAAATAGACATACCTCATTTTATTATTATAAATCCTTTTTCGTATATACTGTATTTGTGTATCTGTTAGGTAGTCTGGTGCTAATATATGCAAAAACACATTTATTACGTTGACTGATTGCGGGTTAGGTTTGTTAGGTAGTACGGTGCTAATATATGCAAAAACACATTTATTACGTTGACTGATTGCTGGTTAGGTTTGTTAGGTAGTACGGTGCTAATATATGCAAAAACACATTTATTACGTTGACTGATTGCTGGTTAGGTTTGTTAGGTAGTACGGTGCTAATATATGCAAAAACACATTTATTACGTTGACTGATTGCGGGTTAGGTTTGTTAGGTAGTACGGTGCTAATATATGCAAAAACACATTTATTACTTTAATTTTATAAAATTAATGATATATATGGTATTTATGGATTTAATTAATTTTTTTATTGAAAATTTATCATTTTTCTCTATGATATGCATTGTTTATGTCATATTGGTAAACATGCAATTCATTTCCTCTAATTTAGTGTCAACATGGCGTCCGATACTTGTTTTGATTGTGATGTGTAAATCGTGGACAAAATATGCAAATAATTAATTTTGTGTGCATTAAATCAACTTATTTTGGATGGATTATCATTTCTCTGGTAGAAAACTACATACTCACATGATTATAACTTGAAAATTCATAATTAGTTTTTTGAATAGTTCACCTACTCTCTATATTTACCGAATCTTTATGAATGTCAGAAACAACATTTCCTGAGCAATATGGAATATCACACGTGAAGCATCATTCAATGTTTGGTTATGAAGTTTGATTACCTAGGATCTTTTCAACAATAATTATTATTCTTTGCTCACGTTTTACATTGATTATGAATTTCAAATACAATAAAACAGTATGGAAATGCATTTTATAGATCAATAACTTAAAATTAAAGCATACTTATCTCAAAAAACATGAAAATAAACACCAAACATAACCTCAAACACTGCCGTCAGAGGGTTACAAAGGTAGTTGCTAATTATCTATTTCATATTGAAATCATGATTGCTTACCTTAAGGGTCGTTCACATACGTTCACTTTCAGTGATCACTCCGGATGATCCTCCAAGATGAACAAGTGTGAACAGGCGTTTCATCGCTAGTGATCACTAGCGATGACGGATGAAAGCGATTACCACTCGTCATAATTTCGATGAAAGGACCTTTCACTGAAACGACCATAAACAAGTTTTATCTTATTATTTGTTTAATTCTCTATGAATTTGTATTGAATGTCATAATCATCTGCAAAATTATTATGCAGTCGAGAGCTATATTAATTTATTTTAAGTGTTATTTTTCATTTTTGAATTTGTTTAATTATTTTTATACGAAAATACGTCAAACTACATACAACATGAGTGAGAGTGTTGACATGGCAGTGAAAGCATAGGATGAACAAATGTGAACAGACGTGTTCACTTTCGATGAACAGCTTTGACCCTGACACTCTGGATGATCATCCAAAGTGAAGCAATGTGAATGCTACTTTAGACTAAATATTTGGATTATAATTTTGACGATGAATTGCCCGTATCCATTCGTCACGTAAGCTGGTGTCTTTAGGAAAACTAAAAACGTGGACTTTCGAACCGGTCGAATAATTCCCTCTGCAATTTGGAACACAACACTTATACACCATCTTTACACACACAGTATAATAATTCCGTCTTCCAAAAGTCTTTGTGAATCACTTTGGTGGTTAAAAACAGTGTATAATAAGCAACAACAAATAATATCACGATATAAACGAGAACACAACACGACGCACCCAACATGGCGTACCATAGAATATCTATTAGGCTTGTGTAGTACATGTACTAGGTACTATTAGGAACTAATTCCCAGTACTGTACTAGAATGAACTATTTCGTATCTTATTCGCTCTTAGTTCTTTTAGTTCATTCATTCCCAATCGGACAGAACTAAAGTAATGCCAGTGACGTTCGGCATCTCCGCTCGGCGCCACTCGGTTTATGTCGGAACTTTAAACGAGTGCGAGTGAGATAGTTGATGTGATGATTCTATAAAGGATATAGTGCCTTCTCTTTTGCTTCTTATTAGTTCTTTTAGTTCAGTGACGTCAAAGAACTAATAAGAAGCACCAAGTACTGTACAAGTACATTCTAGTAGGTAGTATTCTAATACAGAGTGGTAGATAGATAGATTGGTGTTAGACCTTTTTAGTGTTTTGTTTTGCTATGAACATTGAAAATGGCGCCAATAAGGACGAAAAAGTATCATTACATATAACTTATATAACGGTGTTGTAAGTTAGTAGACTTACTCAGTTAAAATATTATCCCTTATGAACGTCTCATAAACATATAAAATAATAATGTAGTAGGTACCTACTGTCGATAGCAAAATTATTAAAATTTATTGAAAGGAAAATCCAAAGCCTGCAAATTATGAAGGAAAATCGAGGCATGGGGAAGTGCAGCAGAGGCTCATTTGCTAAGCGTCAGCATTGCTCAGAAAGCTGTATTAAGAGTGATGCATGGAGCTGGCTTCATGGAACCATCTGAGCCTATCTTCCGTTTTTATAGTATACTGGATGTGAGACAGCTTTATATTTCTTTTATAGTTTTGAGATGTCATTCTTCACTGTGTGAAAGTCCTGAAATAAACAGCCCAAGGATAACTAGATCTCGAGTGCGTGGTCTCAGAGTGGTACCGGCGATGCAGACTGCACTGGGGCAGAGAAGTGTAGCATTCCTTGGCCCTAGAATGTATAATTTGTTAGACGACAGGTTGAAAGAAATTTATAATGTTTGGAGATTTAAAAAAAGGGTCAAACAATGGTTGATTTATAAGGGAAGAGATTGGGCACGGAAAACGCTTTTCCACATTTTAAAGTAAGCTAATATTGTGTTTTTTTTTTACTGTTCAACACTTAAAACTGTCTCTTTTTCTAGAGTCTTTGTTATACTGCAGAAAGTTTAATATCTGTTTTTGAGTAATACCTCTACACAGGACTTGTCCTCATGAGGTATAATACTTATTTATATGTATTTTTAGTAATAATGTATGTATTAATTGACTTCTTATGTTGTGTAAACTGTATGTATGTATATAAATAAATAAATAAATAAAATAAAATATAAGTATTGATTTTCATAATCACAAAATTACATAAATGTGCATTTCCTATGTATGTACTCTGTATGCATCCTAAATTCTTATTAGAACATGTACTAATATTAGTATAATGCATCCTGTATTCTTATTAGTACATGTTCTACATTCATGACTAAATAATTTTGACATGGAAATATTCAGTGAACTAATAGTACTAGAAGAGCGTACTAGTTCCGTAGGACAATTGTACTAGATCAGGGTACTGAGTACGTAATTTTTGCTACAGCGCAAGTAACGCACATTTAACTAACCACATCTAACTACAGCGTAACGCAGAATAAACTACTTTTTAGTTAGAGCGAGTAACTAACGACTAAATCTTATGTAGTTTATTTTCTAGCCGGAAATAGCAAGGCTTGCCAACAGCTAACACAAAAAATACGAAATTTCCGTTTTTTTATCTTTATCTATGACATTTTACTGCAATTTTGACACATTTGACATTTGCCGCCAATTTGGGTCAACGTGCGGAAGGTTCGTGCAACATTGAAATTTAATTAGTAAATCAATTCAATGTCATGTAAGTATTGTTTTCTTTGTAAAAAAAAGCGGCTGGCTTCAAGCAATAAATATAATCGTCGATGCATTTTTATTTTCAATTAAAATTTAATTATATTAATTTTTAATTTAATATTTAAAACGTTACAATAACGATAAAACAAATAACAAAGCGCGCGCAACTTTGACAGCTCTAAAATACATACACATTACACATAGACGAAGGTTAACTACAACTAAACGCGACGGTAAAGTGGTAGTTTAATAAACTACGCATTAACACACAACTAACCACTTGAGTTGTCAAAATGATCGTTACATACTCGCTAGAAACGCGTTACGATGTAGTTAATTCTTACGTACTCACTACCCAGATCGCTCCCAAAAATGACCGAGCAAGAACAAGCCTAATATCTATGTGACTATGTGTTGGCACTATATGAGGGCACTATATGAGATGGTAGGCCCCACTGTTGTCAAATGTGAGATTTCATAGAAAAAGTAATATTCACGAAATTGTTGCCATATGTAGAATTACTTTTTGATCACCACGTTAAATTATTTTTGGACACACCAAGTTTTTCGACACCGGCAAACTTTACATTCGAGCTAGATTTTATTTTTGCTGGTTTTATTTTATTTTTCTGTATTCGAATTAGATTTTATTTTTGCCGGTTTCATTTTATTTTTGTAAATATAAAAATATTTCGCCAAAAAATCCAAATAATATTATTGTAGCAACATTTTTCCTCCATACAAAACTATATTTGACAGATATCTGACATTGGGGCCTACCATCTCAATGAGTTCCTATGTGTTTACATACAAATTAGGCTAGGCTGACGTTTATCAATGTAGGCCATTTAGGCCTATTTCGAACAAAATATCCGCCAGGGGCGCTAGTAGTGTCACGGCCTTATTAAGGTGGTGTTAATATACACGTGTTCTGTGACCGGTGTTAAAAACAAAAAAAAATGGCTAAAAGGGGGGTATTAGGAAGCATGGCCATCCTCGACCTACTTGGTTGGACCACACTGACCAGATCCTTAAGGACGATGACGTCAGAAGTAGGAAAAATAGAAGGGCATGTTTGAGGAACTGTATGAATGTGATGGAAGTGAGAAGTGTGCCAAGACCGACTTGTTTGGCGGTCTATCCTCTCTGCCTAACCCTCAGGGAACAAGGCGTGATGGGATAGATAGATATAATGATATATCTATTAATATAATTAAAAACATCAGAACTCGACACATGTAAACCATCCCCTCTTGTCATCATCCATACTAAACTCGAGAAAAAATCTTGTTTTTCAGGTAAAACGCATGCTTTTAAATTAAAGTCGGTATTCATACACGATCTATGTAAGAAAATGCAACATAAAAAACGTGCACATGGTTTACCCGAAAAGCAAGAAATGGCGCTATATTATCACCGCGAAAATGAACATCATAGTTAGAACTTGTCGCCCTACCCTGACCAATTATGTCAACAAAACAATCAAATCAATATGAAGTCATCAAAGATCAAACTGTCAAATTGATAGATCCGAGCACAGATTATCACCCGAGGGAACCCGAACGAAGCCGAGCGTTTTTGAAGTTCCTTCAGCGAGACGCATGTCTGTGCTGTTCATCTTGGAGGATCATCCGGTAGTCATGGGTAATGTGGTGTTCTCACTTTGGCGAATATCGCCAGGCTCCAAAATAACGCCAGCCATTTGAACCGTGTGAACAAAATGACAGCTAGTCTGAAACGATAAAAAACTAGTAGAAACGATATCGTCTCGAGTTGACCACCTTCCAACTTTTCGGCCGATTGAACGATTCGCGCATGCGCAGATGTGCGCGACGTTCGTATCTATGGTAAATACTTTATAACCTATAAATTTTACAATGTTTCCCGCTTCGTGACAGCTGTTATCTTTGTTGTTGGTTTGTGGCGTTTGTTTCCTTAATTAAAAGGCGCCTTATAACCTCTACCATAACATTTTCGACTAAAAATAAACACTTCGCGATCTCCATCTCGACGCCATTTTGAAAACAGTGTCAAAATCAAAGCGCATCTGACAGATCGTTTCTATATTGGTGGACTGTGTGAACAGGTGTGACGATCAATGGATGTCCGGCGAATTTTGTTTTTTCGCCCGGCGATATATTTTGAAATTCGCCTGGCGATATTCGCCAAATGTGAACACCCCATAACAGATCACTTTGAGGCGACCCGACCCGTTCGGGTCCACTGATTGCAGTGAGCCGAACATGTGATTCGGGTCACGGGTCTTTCCGGTTACAACCAGATCTATGTCTTTAGCTCAGACCCGTTTCCGCTGTAGGTACATACACGGGTCACGGGTCTTTCCGGTTGCAGCATATACCCATAGATTTTTATATAAAATACCTAGATGGAGTACTCGTATGTTTTTTCATTGTAATAAAGTGAGGCACCATTTTTCGGCACTTTTGACAGATCGGTTGGCGAAAAAAAGTGTGGTAAATCGCTTAAAACGTCGACAAGAACTTCAAAAAATGTCCAATTACGTTTTTATAAATGTAAAAATGATATATTTTAATAAAAATGCGAGAAATACTCCATAAAATGTAGAAAACACCACACGCTTTCGCCAACCGTTCTGTCAAAAAATCACAGATTTTTTTGCCTCACTTTTGTAAATGAGTCAGGGTTCTAGGTTTTGTATGGAATTCTGTGCATATACCTGTGTCTACGGGTCGGAGCTGTTTCCGGTGTTGATAGCTTATTGTCTATGATCCAATATGTCTTTCATACAGTACAGAGATTTTTACACTTAATATCTGGACGGAGTACTCAATAATTATAAGAATAATAATAATGACATTTATTGGCCATAAAATATTTATTTATTTATATAACAAACAGCTGTATCAGCTTTTACAAATAATACAAATAAAAAAAACAGTCAAGAGAAATAATGCATAAACAAAGAAAAACAATATAAATAAAAGAAAAAAAACAACATACTACCAATTAATTTCAAATAGGAAAATACTTTTTATTGTGAACTGTGCAAAGGTTTAGTTGAAATTAATAGTGGATAAACTATTGATCAAAGGTAAACATTTTATATGAAAAAGTATTTGTGTTTCATAAAATGTTACGCCATGATATTTTTTTGTGAAATATTTTGTGTTTGTGTATTGTAGTATTATTTTGTGAAAAACATTTTTAGAGACTAGCAAAACTTTGTGATACTTTCCAGCAATAAAACACAATATATTATTAGAATACGGATTTGTATGTATGGGTAAGTACAGCGGTCATTCTATTCAATTTGTGAACAGAACTTGCGTATCATCCGCTTAAACGGATCCTACATGTCATCGTCTCAAACAGATCTTTCGGGTCATCGGGTCCTCACAGATCCAACGGGTCTCTGCTCAAACAGATCATTAGGACCCGTTGACCCGTAAGTGATCTGTAGATCCACGGGTCAATTTGGAAGGACCCGAACATTTGACTCGGGTCGGATCTGTGTTACACATGACTATCATCCGGAGTGATCACTGAAAGTGAACAAATGTGAACGCTCCTTAGCTTTACAATAATATTCGTTCTATGGAAATCATATAAAGTGGAAGCATAGATTTTTATATTGTATGGAATTCTGTGAGTGGAAGTGGGTCTTAAAAATCTTTGAAGTGAAGCAAGCAGGAGAGGTGCGCGCGTACAAAGTATAATTATTAAATATGAGCGTAATAATGTTACATTTCAATTATTACATTAAGTGCGATGTTTGATTCCTATTGATCTCTAATAGCCATTTTTTGCTTTTAAAATATTGCTTAGGTAATGTGGAATTTTACTCTTATTATTTATTTTAATTGCGTAAATTGATGAGTTAGTTATCGGATGTGGAAAAAATGCATTCAATTTAAGCGGATTTAATGGAAATTTACAGGAGTTTCTGAAGAATATGTTCTCTACATCACTCTCAAACGAGTGAAGAGCCTCGAGAAGCATAAAATACGGACCAAAAGTAAGAAGGACTTGCAAATTTATTTACGGATTGCATAGCTAAGGTACATGCCCCCTGAGCATGGAAGGGAGCTAAGCTCACAGCCATCATTAAACCAAGTAAAGCCCCATAGGATACAAAAACTACAAACTTATCTCACTTCTCAGTATGATATACAAACTACTTGAGCGAGTACTTTTAAGCAGAAAATTAGTTATTGTAGATTCCAAACAATCAAAAGAGCAAGCAGAATTTAAGGCCTTAATAACCTATATTGAAGCAGGCATCTAGAAGGGAAAAAGATAGAACTAACACTTTTTGATTTATCAGCTGTACCTACATGAAACTGTATGGTAAAATTACTCATTAATAAGTTTATAACCTAGCTCTATCAATGTCCATTCACCACAAAATTGTTAAGGCTATCAACCATACTTTCCATTCCAAGAATAAGGTCCTACAGGGATCTGTATTGATTCCTTTACATCTATATGGATCAGGCCGTGAATTTTGCCACAAAGTGACGTAAAGTGTTACATAGAATATAATAACATTGTAACAATAATATAAACGTTACACAAAAAAGTTACATAAAATTGTAAAGCTAAGTTCTCATAAGTTAAATTCACAGGTAGAAAAATAAAACAACGCCTGATTAAAATCAGTAAAGCATGTTTATTATTTTTTAATGTTATTATTATAGTATTATTATTTTTTAATGTTATTATCCCGTGGAGCACCCGGTAAAGAATTGGTCTCCCACTCTTCTGCGTAAGTTTTCGAGTGTCCTGTAAAAGGCAGGTGTTTGAAAGAATTAAGACATTTTACATCTTAAATTTAGCGATGAGGTTTGCCACCCATCCTGAATGTCTTGATTTTATATTGGCACGAAGAGGACAGTTTGCATGTTTCTTACATGCAGCTGATCTGCTGGCTACCCCACTTGTGGGATATGCCGTGAAAGTATAGTAGTAGTAGTAGTAGTATTATAGTTACGGATTCATAGTAACCTAGAGCTACTATGTAAATATTACAATATTTAGACCGCTCACGGCTGGAGACGTGAGTGATATTATTATTATGAATATTAAGCAGGCAGCAAAGCTGATATCCTTGAATGAGTTCATCATGTTACTGCACTCTGTCAAGTCCATTTTTAAAAGAATTTACACTCAGCAACAAACAAATCTGGAGAGAGCCCGTTCTAAGCATCCACAACTCAAGATTTTGGGCAAACACACTTCTGTTCAGCTTAAGGCTATGGCCATGCAAGTGCTCATTCTGATTGTGGGTGTATCGAAAAAATAAAACAGGTGTTTTATTCTACTAAAGATTTAATTTGTGAGAGAGACGTCTTTCGTCTTATGAGGACATTGTCAATCAGATTGACTCTCACAAATTAAATCTTTAGTAGAATAAAACACCTGTTTCATTTTTTCGATATGGAATTCTACTACCTAAACACCGACACAGTGAATAAATTGTGGGTGTAGGTTTGGGGCAGTCATAATATCATTCAACACATTGAATGTCTCAATTAGGTTACAATTTTTTTTATTTGCTACAAATTTTATTCAATTTTACATTTATTTTTGATATGTCGAACGCCTTGATCCATCTTCTTTTAGATAATGGGCCTGGTAAAATCCTTTCAATATCGTGGTCATATTATACTATTGAAGAATCGTCAGTATTAGGCCAAGAAAATCTTCCTTTGCCTTTATTGCATAAAAACTTTACCTTGTAACTATTATTCTCATTGATTTATGTAACCTGCCCAATATAGTACATAGCTCTCTTTTCCGAATTAAATTATACAACTACATAGCTATTTTGTACAACTTTTTGCTGTCCCGTTATATCTGTATTATAGCTATGTGTTAATGAAAGTGTTTTATGTAAACTAAACTTTAGTGATTATTTTATGTAACGTTACATTCATTTATGTGTAACGTGTTATATAAGCGTAGCAATATTCACAAACATAGCCGTTACATAAACTCAATATTTTGGTCTTTAATCAATGATAACACATGTATTTCTAGTACTGATGTAACGAATGTGAGATTTTGGATATTTGCGAATGCGAATATTGACTTGCAGCCTGTCACTGCTGGCTTTACTACAAGTTTAAATTTCTACAATTGCTCAAACAATTTCTATTCCCCATCGCCGAATTTTCAAAATGGTATAGGAATTTAAAATATTTCAAAAACTCCTCGGTTTTCTTAAAGAATATTTTCTTGCAGTACCTTTTTCTACAATGTACCGGGTAAGTAGCTGGTACTTTTACCTAATATCCGATACTTAATTATCAAAATAATATTTGTAAAACATTTGCATATTTTCTTCGAATATACTTTGAAATCCGCGAATGCGAATATGAATACGAATATTTGTTACATCACTAATTTATAGATAAAATCACCATCACATGATTACTTTTGTCTTTAACTATAGTTTGCAATATAATTTTGATAAAACTGTGTCTTACTTACAATTATATCTTCAAAAACAATCTCCGTAACGATGTGACGCTGCCAGACCGCACCAACAAACAATTAAATTACTCTAACAAAATAGCGGCTGATGCATGGACCACCACATGACAGTTTTCTTTGGTGCTTTCACTAGATAAAAATTACTCTACCACCTGATTTTATACAAATACAAGCTGTCAAAATCCGTTACACAAAAAAGTTACATAAAATCAAAATCCGGTTCATCAACAAAAAACTTAACATTATATAATGAAATAAGCTATTATTTTCATATAATAATATTTAAAGAATATGCCAATTTCATGATTGTTTTGGAAAATTTGTTATTATTATGATTGTAGGCATAATGACAAATTCAAAATATTTAGTAAATCTGTCTTACGCAGTACAGGAGACACGCAATTATTTAGGGAAAAATGTGTTTTTTTTTTATAGAAACCATTATTTTTCTTCTATAATAACGGGTTGTTCAACAAGAACTTTGTTTTTTAATTGTGGCAACACCAGCAACATGATAGTTTTGACATTTAATTTTTTGACGTATTCGTAGTGGATGCATTGGCAATTGTTGCAATGAATTCAATTTCGCTTGAAAATCGCATTAAAATAATTAAAATCCATTATGAAAATGGTGGTTCTGCTAAAGTGACATTTCGTCAAATTCGTGATATTTTCGGACAACATAATCGTCCTTCTGAGACCGCTATTAAGAATTTGGTCGCTAAATTTGAGTCGACAGGCTCGATACAAAATGTGTTAACACCAACGCGTGTACGACCTGGTCGTTCAACTGAAAACATCGCAGCCGTGAGCCACAGTGTTGAAGCAGATCCAAATTTGTCAATTCCTCGACGTTCTCGACAATTGGGGTTATCCAAAACCACCACATGGCGAATTTTGCGTAAGGATTTGGCTTTGAAGCCTTACAAGGTTCAACTGGTGCAGGAATTGAAGCCGAACGACCATTCAAATCGCCGTAGATTCGCTCAATTCATTCAGGAACAACCCGCTGGTTTTTCTGAAAAAATCATTTTTTCAGACGAAGCCCATTTTCACTTGTCAGGGTACGTCAACAAGCAAAATTGCCACATTTGGGCTTCTGAAAATCCTAGAGCAATTATTGAGAAGCCGTTGCATGCTCAGCGTGTCACTGTATGGTGCGCTATGTGGTCTGGAGGCGTGATTGGGCCGTTTTTTTTCGAAGATGAGACTGGAAATGCGGTAACGGTCAATGGATCACGCTATCGCAAGATGTTGACAACTCAATTTTGGCCTATTATTGATGACGTGGATATCACTGACATGTGGTTTCAACAGGACGGTGCCACATGTCACACAGCCAATGAAACGATCAATTTATTGCAAACCAAATTTCCCGATCGCATGATTTCACGAAACTCAGCTGTTAAGTGGCCAGCCAGATCGTGTGATTTAACGCCACTGGATTATTTTTTGTGGGGCTATGTTAAGGACAGAGTCTATACGGAGCCAATCGAATCGATTGCAGCCTTAAAACTCAAAATCCGTGATGTGATTAGCGAAATAGTCCCGCCATTTTGCCAAAAAGTGATTAAAAACTTTGATGAAAGAATCGACATCTGTCAGCGTGCTCGTGGTGGACATTTGTCAGATATCATTTTTCATGCATAATTGCCAAACTTTTCTCTTTGTAATTCAATAAAAATTTTAATCATCTTCATCAAATTTTTTTGTTTTATTTTGTTTTAAAAAACAAAGTCCTTGTTGAAAAACCCTTTATTAACAGACTCGATGCTAAATGATGTGTGGATTGTTTATACAATATGTTTCAATATTTAATAATTAAAAAATATGTATAGGTAGGTACGTCTAGTGTTGTGGAATTCTCAAGAAGTAGAGAATTTTCGGAGAATTTTTTTTATTTTTTATTTAAACAGTATAAAAATAATAAATACTTTATTCAATCAATCAATAACAATGTACAAATGTTGAGACAATTTATCACCAATATGGCTACAATTAATTATGGAAACAAAAAAATGTTAGGTACCTACATAGAAAAAACTGCTAATAACTGATGAACAATCTTGATGTTTGACACTCCACATGCCCATATTTAAGTTAAAAAAAAATTGCAGGTACGTACATGGAAAAAGTGTTAATAACCTCTGATTTGGGCCTTAATCAGCTTCATAAATTTTTGGATCCATCAGGTTGGCTGCGAAGTGTACTGGGCGAAAGGTCATAATACCACTAAGAAAAATTATGGAGAGAAATTTCTCTTCAATCAGAGGAGAAATTCTCGGAGAAATTTCTCGTTCTTGAGAAATTTCTTTGGAGAATTTTCTCTTCTCACATCACTAGGTACGCCATAAGAAATAAAATATCTTAAGGAGACACGAGATACGAAATAAAAGTGGCAAAATTTACAGCCTGACCATATATCAGCTGTACTCCAAATACTGTCCAAGATGTTTACATATGCATATCACCTCCCATCCAGAATAGGTTAATTAGTTAGTTACATAGGAAATTAAAGTGTTGCATGTTTGTTACGTGTGGTTAGTACGCTGACTACGCCACTTGTGGGGAATTTATTAATGGTGTAGAATGTAGATGAATGAATCAATTTTGTTCACTAGAGATACTAATGTAGATACCAAATTGCCACTTTCATCCCTGTCCTCAGCTATTCGTGGATATTTTTTGGGCTACTTTGTGTAAGGGAATCTTCATAAAATGTATCTCGTTATTCTCTTTTAGTGTAAAACAAGTAAATTTCTCTTGAAGTGTGGATATATTGTACAATATTAAGCATGGCTTATTATATTTGCAAGCAGCTTCCACAGCTCAAGTGGAATTACCAAGTTTCATTTTGAATTATTATGATGAACTTTCATCAATGAGTCACTCCATAAGTTGAAGTTTGGATTTATCATGTTTTAATAAATCTAAGAAGATGTGATGCTATCTAGTACTGTTTTTCAGTAGATAAAACTCAATATTGTTGCTTGTAGGTAACTGGCATCTGGAATATGTGCAAATATGCCTATATAGGAATAGGTCCCTCAGTTTCCTAATACAATAATTACAAATTGTAATCTCAGATACCGTTTGTACATATTTCAAATTAGAATCACAAACAAATAAGTATGTGTTTCTAATGTAAGAATATTAAATTTTTATTATTCTTGTTTGTAGAGTCTAAAATGAGATTATTATTATAAGTAAAAAAACTAATTGAGTTGGGCGTAAAAACTGGGTGATCTATATCATTTCACTCATACATACTGAATGCTAACTCGCATTATCTTGTCAATCGGTTGAAAAATTTCCAAATTTATGATGGGTTATGAGTGAAATCCGAAACATTAATTTAGAAGGTGATGTCTCTTGTACTAGCATCGCTACTAGTAATATTATTGAAGTTGTGTTTGTTTGCTTCTACATGTTTAATATAATTATGTTGTTTGTGTTTTTTGCAGGAAATGGATTTTTTACTAAAAGCTTTCAGAATATGCACTCAATTCGATCTAGAATATCAATACCGATTCAAATTCTCCTCATAATTTTTTATATCATATTTATTTTGGCACTCAGGCAAGCTTATGATAATTACCAAAAACATCAAAGGTTTCACAAATACCACAACATGGTAAGTATGCATATAGCTATAAAATTATTGTGTTTAATTTCATTATCTCATTGAAAGTAAATATTTTACTCTTACTTTATTGAAGATTCACTCACTACCAATATCATGTAATGCATAAAGTGGTATTAGCGCCGTGGAGCACTTGGTAAACAATTGGTCTCCCATTCTTGCTTGTAATAATAATAATCGGACTATTTATATGTGGCGCCGTTTAATGATCCGTGACCATCTCAAGGGCGCCGTGACTTCTCCCGAACAGTAGTGTTTTCAACTTGGTTCTAAATGTGGTTGTGGACTGATTCACCCTCAGATCTGTGGGCAGTCTGTTTCAGGCGGATGGCGCGGCGGCTCTGAAGCTCCTTTCTGCAAATTTGGAGGTGTTCGCCATATTGGGTTTCACTAGTTTGTTGACAGCAGAAGAGGCCGAGCGCAGCGGTCGTCTCGGAGTTTCGTCAACGGAACAGAGTTCGGTTAGACATGTGGGTGCCGTGCCGCATAAGGCCTTGTGGACAGTGAGACACAATTTAACCACGAGGAATCGGGAAACTGCTATAGCAGTAAAATCATTGTCACGGATATAGTCCGGAAACTGCTGTAGCAGTAAAGACTGAATCACCGACTTTGGGAATTAATTTAGAGCATTTGACAAATCATAACCATTGTGTATAAAGGTTCAATATGAAGAGGAACAATTCATCTACATCTATATATTTTTTTCATACTTTTTGATCAAGTGGATCACGCCTGGAAATATAAAAATATGTATCCATCCTTTCGATAGATCATCCTTGTACACACACAATCACAGTCAGCGCATGTTACGCGACGGATGTTTCAGTTTCAAATATCAGTGCGCCGTCTTACGCTATTCTCCTCTCCCTTACTCTCACACGTTCGGACCATACAAAGTGAGAAAACCGATTCGGGTAGCATCACGTTTATGTAAACAACGAACTTGTGTATTACTGATTTGTTTCAATATTAGCCTATATTATTTTAATTTCATATGTATCTATTTATTATGTACATGTTTACATGTCTTATGTATGAGTGACATTATTAGTGAATTCCTGAGTGTAATAAATAAACAACTTGACACTCCAAGAGATATTATAAAGGATTATGTTCATTCATTTTATCGAGTCAACACACATTATTTAATTTTACATCATCACGCCGCTTCCCTCGCGGGGTAGGCAGAAAGGATCGAGCACCACTTCCTTCTATCTTTGCATACATCTTTCGCTTCCGTCACTGTCATACAATTCCTCATGCATGATCTGTAGGATTTGATTTAAATGATCTTGCCATTTAATCCTCGGACGTCCACGTCTCCGAGCACCATTCCTCTCAGCCAAATATATCTTCTTAGTCATTCTGTCCTCATTCATTCTTTCCACGTGCCCAAACCACCTTAACTTATTTACATTCATCCTTGTTATTACACCAACTTTCATTCCACATTCTTTTCGTATATCACTGTTACGCACACGATCTCTCAGACTTTTACCACACATCCTTCTCAACGATCTCATTTCCACTGCATTTATGCCACATTCATCCTTCTTTAACCATGTCCACGTCTCACTTGCATACATAAGTGTTGGCACTAAGATAGCAGAGTGCACCAACCTTTTAGCTGTGGTGGATATGTTTCTATTTGCAATTATTGGTCGGATTGCACCATTTACCTTATTACCAGCAACTTTTCTCCTTTCAATATCGCTTTCACACTTCCCATCTCTTGTGAACAAACTACCTAAGTACACACATTTGTCAACTTGCTCTAACACTTTGTTGTCAATCATCACCTGGCATACTGTTCTCTCACTTCCTCTTTCAAACACCATAATTTTTGTCTTTTTTGCATTCATTCTCAATCCATTAATCGCACAATTTTCATACACACACGTCATCATTCGCTGTAGATCACTTTCACTTTCAGCCATCAATACCAAATCATCGGCAAACATTAACGCTCTTACATTCATCCCATTCATATCAACACCTACATTCACTTCTTTCAATGGACGAATACAATGATCAATGTATAGGATAAAAAGCCATTGTCAAAGCCTTGTTTTACTCCTTTTGTCAGTGTGAACCATTCCGACAGGTTATTGTTCACTCTAACACACGCAGAACTTCCTATATAGGGATGCAATGGCGCGAATTAGCCGACTACCCACCCCACACATTGATAGTACTTGCCACATTTTCTCAAGATCTACTCTATCATAAGCCTTTTCAAGATCAACAAACCAGCAGAAAAGCTTCTGGTGTTTCTCCAGGAGCTTCTCTGTCACCATTCGCAGGGAGAAAATCTGGTCCACACATCCTCTACCACTCTGAAAGGCACCTTGCACATCCCATACATTTGTCTCAGTTACTTTTCGAACTCTTTCAATCAATATTCTTGCATACAGCTTCCCCACCGAGCTCAGCAGACTGATAGCCCGATAACTCCCGCATTCTAGTCTTGACCCCTTTCCTTTGTATAGAGAGCATATCACAGCTTTTCGCCAGTCTTCTGGCGTGCAACCTTCCCTCCAACACTGGTTAAAGAGTGAATGACACCATTCGAGAGTCCTCAGCCCACTCAAACTGATGAATTCTGTAGAGATCATATCATATCCAACCGCTTTGCCATTCTTTGCTCTCTTCAATGCATTCTTAATCTCATCCATAGTTATTTCTTCATCCCTTGTTTCATTCGCGTTTTCCCTTTCACTGTTCTGGCTTGGACATTCACCTCCACTTTCAAACAGCTCCTCAAAATATTCTTTCCATCTATTCACAACGTCAACACCATTCATCAACATACATCCCTCTTTATTTTTAATCGCATTCATACTATTCACCTCATTGTTGCTTCTTTTACGCTTAACTTCTTTCCAAAACATTTTCATGTTTTCTTTCACATTATCAGACAATTTCTTACACTCTGCCTCATCTACTAATTTCTTTTTTCCTTTATCAGTTCCTTTACAGCTTTCTTACATTGCTTGTACACTTCTCTAGCACTCTCAATTTTTCCTTGATCTAGATTACGTGAGGCTAGCACACCCTTCCATGCATTCTTCTTTTTCATAACTGCGTCTTTAACATCATCGTCCCACCATGCATCGCCTTTTTTCCGTCCAATCACAGTTTCTCCACAGATATCTTTTGCACAGTCTACTAGCACTTGTTTCATCACACTCCATCTCTCATCTACATTCAAATCATTATCTTCATTTGCATCAAATTTCATACATGTTTCTCTTCATACTTTTCCCTACACTCTATCTCGTTCAACTTTTCGACTTTTATCCTCTTAGCTTTAATTCTTAGATTTAATTTTATCATTGGTTTAAAGTGAGTTTTAGAAGAAAATTTAAAGCTGTTTTTTTTTTTATTTGTTCATATTTTTGCGACCGTAAAATGGATCCTGATGAGATTGAAAAATACATATTAGATATAGATTCCGATATTTCCGATAGTAGTGAATCCACCCGAAAACATGTTTATAAAAATTATTATGTTTGTCTAAAAACCGTAAAACGACCAGTAAAACGCGTGCAAACGAAATATTGGTGCAGACTGCGAAATCCCGTTATGCCCAACGCAATGTTTTCGCGATTACCATACACTACTGCATTTCTGATTCAGTGTGTAATGTTTGGTCACCCTAAATCTTAATGTGAAGTGTGTAAATGTGTTAGTGAGTTATGAACGTGTTAGATAAATAGTGTTTGAATAATTATTATTTATTGATTGAAACATGGAATAGATTAGTTTTTTTTTATTGGATCTTCATGTCAACAAAGTGTCTCATGACTAGCCATAAGGATATTTTCATAATTTATGATGTGAACAGCTATAGGAAGAGATTTTTGTGGAACTTTGGTAATTTTTTAACATTTTTATTTGATTATTCTTCAATTTTTGTATTAAAATGTCTGAAATTTATTTTTTAAATTATTGATTATCATAAAATTATAGTTAGTCTAGAAGATCCTGTATAAAAAATATTGCAGTCGCCTTCAGTTTGTCGGAAAAATAATTAAAAATCGACACAACCTTTTGCGAAAAAAATACCTTGGTACCGAGAGGGCTACTCTTATGATATTGCTTGGAGCTCTCGTGGTTAAACTCCACTCTCTCTGGGACCCTCAGCCAATGTAGATCTTTTAGTAGTGGAGTGATGTGGCAACGCTTGTTCTCTCTGTAGATAGTCCTGGCGGCAGCATTAAAAGCCATCTGGAGGCGATTGAGAAGAGTCTGGGGCAGTCCTGTGTATATGATGTTGCAGTAATCCAGACGAGAGATGACAAAGGAGGCGATCAGATTTTTTACTGCATCTACAGATAGATTTTTAGATACGAGATGCAGTTGACGAATGTGGAAAAAGGCTGTGCTTACTGTCCTGGATACTTGGGCTTCCATGGAGAGTGCTTCATCCAGTAAGACGCCGAGAACGGATATTGTGCGCGATGGTGTCATGTTGGTGCCAGCGACAGAGATTTGTTTGGTGTCTATGAGATGTTGACGTCCTGGGGAGGCAACCCACATAAATTCGGTTTTGGTTGGATTCAGTTTTAGGCGTCTCTGGGCCATTATGGACGAGAGTTTTTCAACGCGCCGGACAGTGGTAGCCACTAGATTGTCCTTTTGATCCGGGCTACAGAAACTAACAAGGACACGATCGTCGGCGTATGCGTAGTTTTGCATGCCACACTCTTCCAGGAGGCGGTCAATGCATCCTATGTACAATATAAACAGTATTGGACCAAGGACTGATCTTTGCGGTACTCCTTGAGTAACGACATCTTCATCGGTTGACCCAGATTCCACTTTGGTTAGATAGCATCGCAGCCATTCCAGAATGGTTCCGTGAAAATTATAGGTGTGAAAGGCAGGTGTTCCAAAAAATATATACATTTTACATCTCAAATTCAGTGGTGAAGTTTGCCACCCATCCTGAGTGTCTTAATTATTTATTGGCACAGAGAAGACAGCCTGTATGTTTATTGCATACAGCTGGTCTGCTGGCTATCCCACTTATGGGATATACCGTGATGGTGTAGTAGTAGTTTTTGAATATTCTTTACCAATATCGTGTAATTCATTTCATCAAGTGGTATTACATAACGTCGTTGCATATTCAAAAAGAGGTATATGCAAACATTTTTATTTAGGCATACTCTTTAAAAACTGTTCATTAGGGCATTAAAATATTGTTGTTTGGACTTTTTATTGGCATGTGATATTATTCTTTAAGTACTGAATTTTAATATTTGATAATAAGAATCACATTATAAAATGGTTATGATGTCATCAAGAAATGTCAAAACATTAATAATTCACATGCTCCTTTTTGAATATACTATGACGATAAGTAATTTATTCCTGTCAACCCCAATATTTAATATAAAACTATAAACATTTATGTTATTTGTGTCCTATAAAAAAGAATGTGTAATAAAACACACAAAAAAATCACGAGCCAAGTCTCTGCCCAACTGTACGCAGTGAAATGGAGTAAAACTTTCACCTCATATAATCTCCTACTTAAAATCATATCGTCGTTGGTTCTATGAAACCTCTTATGTGCTCCAAACCAAATTTTACAGGAGACGCAAAAAACTGTTTTATTTATTTATTTATTTATTTTATGCTTCTTGCACATCATCATTCATTTAACAAATTAAATAAAGCAATATACCCACGAAAAAATATGATGATGTGCAATGGCGAGATTATCACTATATAGTGATTTCTTCCATCTAACCACGTAAAGTCTGCAGATCAACAAATGTAATCAAATCTCAAGATCTGTGGACTTGTTGTGTCGGCCATTTTGTGAGATGGTCCTGACAAAACATATGTACCAATGTTGGAGGAATCCAATCTATATATTCTGGCGATGGACTGAGTCTCATACCATATGCAAAGTCATGAGCCAAGTCTCTGTATGAGACTGTACACAGTGAAATGGAGTAAAACCTTCACCTCATATATATATATATATATGAAGGTGAAGGTTTTACTCCAATTCACTGCGTACAGTCGGGCAGAGACTTGGCTCATGCCTTTACATACGGAACAAGGCTCGGCCCGTCACCGGAATATGCAGTTTGGATTTGTCGAAGAGATGTTATGTTTCGACATTGGCGCATGTGTCTCATCAGGACCATCTTACATAATGGCCAAGCCTTGGGCCGAGCCTCGTCCCGTATGCAAAGGCATGAGCCAAGTCTCTGCCCGACTGTACGTAGTGAATTGGAGTAAAACCTTCACCTTCATACTGTCTCCTGCGTAAAATCAAATGATCTTTCATCCATGAGGTGCATGTTGCACATGCATTTCGGATGAAAATTAGATCATACAGTCTTCATATATATATATATCACACTACCTTTACGGGCCCCATACATTGTTGATTTGCTATCATTAGAGCGTCTTTTGAATTAGGGCGTCCGTATATGGACGCCCTAATTTTTACTACGTTAAACCACCCCCTATACAGTGCTTATATAGTTTTTGCTATTTTTAGAGGGACTCCCCAAGACGGATTTTTGAAAATTATATACGATTTTCGTATATTGAGGGTTCGAACATTTTTCTGAAGAGGCGCCGCCTTATATACGGGGTGTATATTTTTTGCGTATATTATTTTCATACACACGATATTACGGCGTCCGCAATGTATATTTTATTTACTTTTATATCTTTAAGCATTCCGAAGATTTGGCAATGTCGCAATACGCAAGTCCCAAGGTTGGCGTGATATTACTTGTAACATAATATTCGGTGTCTGACGCATTAAATGTAATTTATTTGAAGGCTGTCATCAATATCCTGACTTCTGTATTTATCTCCTGGATATTAATGTTTATATGCTTTTGTTTAGAACCGTTGTTACTTGTACTTACCTTATTAAAATTATTTGGTAATATGTTATTTTTATATTGTTTTCATTATCTGATATGCATTGTTTTGACTTCACTTTTTTTTTATTTTTTATTATATTTGTAAAGGCTGTTTCAGCCGTTTATTGCATAAAGAAATAAATAAAGGCAATGTCATATAGGTATATGGTCGTTTTCAAGTTTTTTACGCGAGCGTGTAGTATAGATTTTCCTCTACCTGTCGGTGTTATTGAGAAATATAATTTCAGAACCTATCACAGTTTAAATTCAATTTGAAATAAATACGCAATAGAAAAAAGTGATAATTACTCAGACGCATAAGGTATATACTATATAGACTGTTTCTATTATGATTTTATGGCCCAGCTACATAATAGCTCTACCGCGCACAAGTTTCATTGAATGTTAAACTATGTGTCGTATAAGAGTAAAAGTATAATTTTTTTGTTTCTACTGATGAGGTGCATTTACCTACGGACTTTAATAAGTCAGGGCTGGCGAACTTTTTTGAGCCTGAGTAGGTATTAATTTTTTTTCAATATAATAAGATATCGCGTGTCTCGTTCCATGAAAATAAGAATGCATCAAATGTAACTTCAAACTTTTAATATAAACAAAGCATTAATAAATCGAAAAAAATAATTAAGTGCATAAGTAGGTACTTAATAATAATAGCAAAATAAATGTCTCCTCGGGGGGCTAGCACCGTGCGGGAAATATCAATCAATGCGATCTATTTATTCATGAATGCAGTGTTCTCGAACGACATTGTCCAATATCGGTAGAACTATCCGCTAAATTCGGTATAAATGGTATATTTTGTACCCAAAATCGGTATATGGGGTATTTGTACCGACGATGATCAATATCGGGTACTTTTCTTTTCACGAATTTTCTACCCCCCGTCGCCAAATTTTGAAAATGGTATAGGAATTTGGAATATTTCAAAAACTCCTCGGTTTTCTTAAAGAATATTTGCTCGAATCCATGAGTATCCGGTACTTTTACTGAATACCCGTACTTATCTACCGATTATACTTACCAGCCGACAAATGGTAAAAATCGGTAGATTTCTAGGGCATTTCGGTAAAACGCGGCCCATTTCGGTATAAATACCGAAAAATCGGTAGGTTCGAGAACACTGCATGAATGTCGTCATATATTATACTTCATTTCCGTCGTTTCTGAAACTTTTGATGAACGAACACATGGCTATTTAAAAAAAAAATCTTTATTACACTATTTCCTAAACTTTTTTTGAATGATCACAATTTTTTTGCTCTTCGCGTGTCATTCAAAATCGTTATGCGTGCCACATTTGGCACGCGTACCGTAGGCTCGCCATTACTGAGTTGATTATTCATTATAAAGGTATTCATTCTGTGTTTAGAAGCTCTCCTGTTTGCTCGAATTTTTCTTTCGCGTATTTGAAAAAAAAAACCTACCGGTTGGCGAATTTCAATCACGATTAGGTACAAAATATGTGTGTAAGTATTTTATTTATTTACAGATATTTACGGCCTAATCCTTTTGCAATATGTTGAAACTCTGTATACACACAATACTTTTATACAAAGGAATGATTTATTTTTTGTCAAAAAAGACAGAAATCAATTAGAATAGTAAAAAACCCGAAGTTGAACAAACAGTTTAACATTAATCAGTTATCTTATAAATAAAAATGGATTGACCATGTATGTCACTTCATAACTTGAGAACGGCTGAACCAACTTGGCTTATTGTTTTTTTGTTGTGTTCTTAATTATCAGGAGACTGTTTATATGAAAGAAAATTTTTGGAAAATCTAACGGAATTGTCGGAAATTTGGATTGTATTTTTGTATGAAAATGTCGTTTGTATGAAAGTTCCGCTGTCACACAAACAATATGGATAATTATACAAAATCAACGATGAAGATTTTTCATAGATTGGCCTATTAATAGATTGATTTTTGAATACATTTTCAAATTAGAATCCTTTTCCATACAATTTAACATCTGTGGTTCTGAAATTTCAATTTTGAAAAAATCATGGAAAGATTTTCTATAAATTTAAAATGAATGAGTAGATTTCAACCTAAAAAAATAAATTAGTACCTACATATAATATTACGTACAACAGATAATTTACAAACAAATTTGAGTTAACTATAATTGTAAACATAAGTGAATTTTATTTTTTTACGCTATACCAGTGATTTCCAAAGTGGTCCAGGTGGATCCCCAGAGATCCACGGGGGTCTTCGATGGCGTGACTAAAAATGGGGGTGCACGAGTCGTAAGTGGGGGTCCACGAATCCATAGTTAAAGTATCGGATATTCGGTAAAAACAGCAGATATTGACATAAACAATAGTCGGTACAAATACCCGGTATACTGTAGAAAAAGGTACCTACTATGAGAAAATATTCTATAAGAAAACCGAGGAGTTTTTGGATTATTTTAAATTCCTATACCATTTCAAAAATTTAGCGACGGGGGAGGGTAGAAATAGAGGGGGTCCACGGGAACCAGCAAATCTTTGAAAGTAGTCTATGAGAAAAAATGTTTAGGAACCTCGGGAGTTTGTAAAGAGATTAAAAATAATATTAATCACTCATTGATTGTTAGGCGGTACGAAGTTCGCTGGGTCAACTAGTAATATTATGAAATTAAGTATAAAAGTGACAAAAATTTTGGTCAAGATATTATTAAAGTAAATCGAAGTGGCATAAAAAATGTTGCTTTAAAAATAATGATAATAATAAAGAAAGGTTGGTTCTGCCTAGGAGTATAGGAGGAAGAGGAATTGTTAACATTTCCTCTTTACATAATAATCAAATAGAATCACTTAAAACATTTTTTAAAAACAAACAAAATAATTCTATACTACATAAAATTATAATACAGGCCGATAAAAATCATACACCTTTAAATTTAAATGACGAAACAGTAGGTCCGCGATTAAACTATTTAAATATTTTGTTAGAATCTTGGGGTAGGAAGGAACTTCATGCTAGACACCTCAATGATCTCAACCAATCTTATGTTGACAAATATGCGTCAAACAGGTGGTTGACCATTGGGGAATTGTATGGGGAAACCGAGGGTTTTATGCTAGCAATTCAAGATCAGGTAATAAATACAAAAAATTATCAAAAATACTATACTATACTATACCCTCACGCCATGTCCCAAGTGGGGTAGGCAGAGAGAACGGAACGCCAAACAGATCTATCTTTACACACTTCCTTCGCTTCCTCCACATTCATACAGTTCCTCATACACGCACGTCGGTTCCTCTTACTCAACACGCGGCCGTCCTTTAGAATTTGATCCACGTGATCAAGCCACGTGGTTCTCGGACGCCCGCGTTTCCTCACACCCTTTCTTTCAGATACGTATATCCTCTTTGTCATTCTTACCTCGTTCATTCGTTCAACATGCCCAAACCACCGTAGTTTATTCACGCGCATTCTGTCCACAACACTCTTCTTGCATCCGCTCATTCTTCTAATATCCTCATTCTTCACTCTATCACGCAGCGTTTTACCAACCATTCTTCTCAACGATCGCATCTCTACTGCATTTATTCCACTTTCGTCCTTCTTCAACCACGTCCATGTCTCGCTTGCATACGTAAGTGACGGTACCAGAATGGTATTGTGCACCAGCATTTTAGCCATGTTCGACACATTGTCATTGCTGACAATGGGTCGAAGTGCACCGTTTACTCTAGCACCGGCCACTTTCCTTCTTTCAATGTCCCCATCGCATCTTCCATCCCTCGTAAACATACTTCCCAAATATACATACTCACTTACTTGCTCCAAACATTCGTCACCAACTTTAATCTCGCAAATCGTTTTTTCATTCTCTCTTTCAAAAACAAGAACTTTCGTCTTCATAACATTCATTTTCAAACCATTCAAATTGCAACTATCATACACACACGTAACAATCTCTTGTAAGTCCCTTTCACTCTCAGCCATTAACACCAAATCGTCTGCGTACATCAATGCATTCACCCGAAACCCATTCAGCTCGACACCAACATCCATCTCTTTCACAGGTCGCATACAGTAGTCGAAGAATAGGTTGAACAGCCACGGAGACATGACACAACCTTGCTTCACTCCTTTGGTGAGGACAAACCACTCCGAGAGAGTGTTATTTACCCTCACGCAAGCGGAGCTTCCCACGTAAAGTGAAGATATTGCGCGGATCAACCGGCTGCTCACCCCATACTCCGACAACACGCGCCACAACCTTTCACGATCCACTCGATCATATGCTTTCTCCAGATCCACGAACGCACAAAAAAGCCTCTGGTGTTTACCCAGAAACTTCTCTATAACCATTCGCAGGGAGAAGATCTGATCGGTGCACCCTCTGCCATTCAAAAAAGCTCCTTGCGCATCCCATATCTTACACTCAGTTATCTTTCGTACTCTCTCAATCAAAATTCTACCATACAGTTTCCCTATTGAGCTCAGCAAGCTAATAGCCCGATAACTCCCGCATTCAAGTCTAGAGCCTTTCCCCTTGTACAGGGGGCAGATGATAGCCCTCCTCCAATCCTCTGGAGTAACACCTTCTCTCCAACAATCGTTGAAAAGCTCCAAACACCACGCGAGAACCCCCGGTCCACCAGACTTGATGAGCTCAACGGCAACACAATCATACCCTACAGCTTTACCGCATTTCGCTCTTTTTAATGCATTCATAATCTCATTCATGTCTATCATATCGTTTTCATTCACACTGCTTTCACTGTCGTCATACTCATTTGCATTTGTACCATCACATTCAAACAGGTCTTCGAAATATTCCTTCCATCTCCGTAACACACATTCATCATTCACTAACACACATCCATCCTTGTCTTTTATCCCTTTCATACTGTTCACACTTGAACCCGTCCTCTTTCGTTTTACTTCCTTCCAAAAAATCTTCATATTTTCACTCGCATACGTAGACAATTTCTTACATTCTTCCTCTTCAAGCATTTTTTTCTTCATTTTCACAACTTCACGCACTTCCTTCTTGCATGTCTTGTAAACTTCTTTCTTTCGCTCTTTTTCACATGTGTCACACTGTTTCACACTCAGTAAGTCTTTCCAAGCATTCTTCTTCTTATCTGTAGCTTCTTTCACATCATTATCCCACCATGCATCGCCTTTCTTACGTCCAACTTTAGCTTCACCACATGTTTCTTTTGCACTTCCTACAAGCACACTTTTTAAGACATCCCACCTTTCATTCATCGTTAGATCATTCTTTTCGTTCGCACTCAGCTTCTCATTCACAGTTTTTACATATTCATTCTTTACACTCTCATCTTTCAGTTTTTCGACTCTCAATCTCATAGATGGCGTGGACTTTTGTGTTCTCGAACGCCAACCGGAGAATAGATTTATTCTTGAGACGACAAGAAAATGATCCGTCTCCAGCTCAGCGCCTCGATACACTCTAGTATCCGTGGTCGCCTTCCTGAGACGAGAGTCCACACACACGAGGTCAATCATCGATCTTTCATTCCTTCTCTCCCAGGTATACATGTGGATCTCCTTGTGGGCGAAAAAGGTATTCGCCACAAAGAGGTCCATCTCCAAGCACACGTCAATTATTCTTTTGCCATTATCGTTCACTCTACTGTCTCCATTCATTCCCAAAACACTTTCAAGTTCATTCCTCCTAACACCCACCCATCCATTCAAATCACCTGCCAAGATCAATCTTTCATTTTCTTTTTTATCTTCTGCAATCTTTCTCACGCCATTCCAGAACTCTTCCTTTTCCGTCTCTATGGCATCGTTCCCAGGACCATACCCAACTATGAGTAAGATCCTAGTCATCCCCACTTTGAAACGGATCCAGATTAGCCTGGAACTTACACATTCATACCCTTTCATACATTCGCTCATTCTTTCCGATAAAAAAGCACCCACACCTTGACATGCGTGTTGTGTATCTGGAACACCAGACCACAACTCGATCCTTCCATCACTTTCTTTAATACCACACCCTTTCCTCTTCGTTTCGCAGACACACAAAACATCCAAATACTTATCATTCATCATCTCTAAAATTTCGTCCGTCTTTCTTACCAAAATCAAAAATATATTATAAAAAATCAAAATATAATTGATGATTCGTGTAGGAAATGTCTGGCCAAACCGGAAACAATTCAACACATAGTTTCGGGTTGTTCCACTCTCGCTCAAACTGAATATACTTATAGACATAATCATGTAGCAAAAATTATACATCAAAATTTAGCTATTAAACATAATCTTTTAAACTCAAATAATGTAATACCTTATTATAAATACAACCCGGAACAGGTATTAGAAAATCAAAATTATAGGCTCTATTATGATAAAACCATAATAACAGATAGACAAATACATCATAATAGACCCGATTTAGTATTACATGATAAACGTAATAAAATAACGTACCTAATCGACATCGCTGTCCCAAATACACATAATATACAAACAACCGTCGCAGAAAAAATACGTAAATATACAGAACTAGCAGGAGAAATAAAAAATATTTGGCATTCTAGGTCCGTTTATATAATACCTTTAGTCATGTCAGCTACAGGGGTAACTCCGAAATCTTTAATAAATAATTTACAAAAATTAGATTTACCGGTTAATTTGTACATTAAAATTCAAAAATCTATTATAATAAACACTTGTAATATTGTAAAAAGGTTTCTGAACACAGATATTTCAGGCACAATGCTGGTATTTTGATCCCGCGTTTTGAGCCTAATCCTTTGATATCCTGTATATCTGGATAGGTGAATTTTTCCCGGCATTAGACTGTTAAGTTTTTGTGTGATCATGACTGATCATATGGAGACTTATCTGGTTGTATAATGCTGAGAAGTGTGGATGGCAATTCTGCCGCCGCGTATTATTTAATTTATCATGGAACAAAGACAGGGTATGATATGCATCCCCACGGTTTGAGAAGAGATGAGCTATTCGACTAAGTAGAATAAAGAGGAACGTAGATTGGTACCCTATGGCAAGTATAAAAAATAAAGAAAAACATCTTTATCTCGGAACTATTCGATTTTACATTTCTCAATATTCAATTACTAGCTGACCCAGCGAACTTCGTATAGCTGAAGATTCAATGAATGATTTAATATTTTTAATCTCTTTACAAACTCCCGTAATTGTCCAAGTGTGTCATTGTATAGTGCAGAGGTTCCCAAACCTTTTTTCTCATAGATAACTTTCAAAATTTTGCTGGTTCTGATGGACCCCATGCATTTCTACCCCCCCCCCCAGTCGCTAAATTTTCGAGATGGTATAGGAGTTTGAAGTATTTCAAAAATTCTTCGGTTTTCTTCCAGAATATTTTCTCACATTTCCTTTTCTACAATGTAACGTATTTGTACCGACTATTGTTTATGTCAATACCGGATACCTAAAAAATATTACGTGTTTAAATTTCTACTTCCCCTCCCCCCCCCCCCATCATCGAATTTTCAAAATGGTATAGGAATTTGTAATATTTCATTAACTTCTCGGTTTTCTTAAAGAAGCATTATTTATGTACTCGAATCTTTAAGTATCTGGTACTTTTAGCGAATATCCGATACTTTAACTATGGATTCGTGGACCTCCGCTTAGGACTCGTGAACCATCCCCATTTTTTAGTCACGCCAACGTAGACCCCCTTCGAGTCTCCGTGGACCCCTGGAGATCCACCTGGACCACTTTGGGAATCACTGGTATAGTGTGAAAAAATTAAATTCATTTATGTTGAACAATTAAAATTAACTCAGATTTGTTTATTATCTGTTGTACGTAATGTATGTAGGTACTAATTTATTTTTTAGGTAGATACCTATTCATTTTAAATTTATAAATATTCATAGCCATGATTTTTTTTTAAATTGAAATTTCAGAAACACAGGTGTTAAATTGTATGGATAACGATTCTAATTTGAAAATGTATACAAAAATTATTCTATAAATAAGCCAATCTATAAAAAAAACTTCATCGTTGATTTTGTATAAATCTCCATATTGAATTTTTTATTGAAATTAAAAATGTATGGCGTAAATAAATAAGCTATTTGACACGCTTAGGCAGTATGACGGTAGTGTCAATCTGCAAAAACACTACACAATCTTGCATCAGAACAACATGAACACATTCTTATTTTCATCTTCAATAGCACAATTTTTGGTTTAATAATAAATTTCCATCTGCAATAATAAAATACAATTTCAAATATAATCTGTGCACGTCCACATTTATGCGACAAATATATCGACACATAAATATTAGTAGAATAATTATAGTAAACAAATATTAGTACACCAGTTTTACACATTTTGTTCATATTGATTATAGTAATTTGATTCCTAATATAGCAGAATATAAGGATTATTTTAGCACAATGCAACAGGCGACGTAGAAGCGCTAACAGCGCCATAATTCTCCATATTGTTTTTAGTTTTGAAATTAAAAATGTAGGGCGTAAATAATTTTCTTCATAATTTTTCTGAGAAGAATCCAACAAATCAGAGACCATTCATATCGATACAGCCATTATTGAGTTATAAATGGTGTAACTCACATGACTTCATTTTATATATTAGATTCCATGTAATTTTTTTATCAATTAGCAGAATTTCTTATAAAATATTATATTCGTTATATGGACTGCAAAAAAATTTAACATAATTATTATTATTTTAATATCATCATCTCACAAACACAAATAAAATCCATCTCTCTCCAAATGTAATGGTTTTTTGCGTGTCAACCTTTTTCAAATTTGCATCTGATTGTTGGTTATTCATTCTTTTTATTAATAAGTTGGCACTAAATTAATTTTTATAGGAATTACTATTTTTAATTAATTTGATAAAATTATTTTTTTCGTATCGTATCTTTTATATTTAATTAAAATTGATAATATCTATTTTTTTATGATTATAATCATGATAATATTCCACTTTATTGTGTGTATTGCATTACAAATACCTAGATTTTTTTCCAGTTTCGTAAAATATTTTATATTTCCTTTTAAATGTCATAGGAATATTATATTTAAACTAGCTGACCCGATAAACGTTGTTTTGCCATAGACATTATTTCTAGATTACTAATGTCACTATTAAAAATAGGAATTGATGGTAGAAGAGTGGAAATTTAGGGCTTTATATATTTTTAAAGCCTCACAATAAAAAAAAATTGTCCAAAAAATAAAATAATAAAAATCGGGGTGTACCACCCTTAACTTTTGGGGGTACGCAAAATAGATGTTGGCCGATTGTCAGACATACCCGATAAGCACATAAAATTTCATTAAAATCCTTACAGCTGTTTCGGAGGAGTGTGATATCAAACACCGAGACACAAGAATTTTATGTATCTGATATCTTATGGTGAAGCGAAATGCTAAACTAATTGCTATTGAATAACAAAGAAATCAAAATTTCAGTACAACAAATGCCCAACCCAATCAAAATGTATTTAGATGTCAAGGAAATAATAAATGACTTTTTTCGTAATTATATTTCTATTATAATAACCAAATTTATTAAAATAACAAATTACAATTGACAAAATAAATCTATTTAAAGGTAAAAATCGGACTTTTACTTTTACTCATTTACTAAATTGCTAATTGCTAAATTTTTGCTTATTTACAAAAAAAAACTAGCATTTAAAAAAAGTCTTGGTAGGTAGACAGAAGTTTGAGGAATAAACAGTTTTTTGTTTATTGTGCAGTCATTTGAATTTCGCGCGCTTTTCCGGTCTAGTCCCGACAATATTTTCAAATGTCTGATGATTTACTTAACTCAGCTAATAATTATACTATAATGTATATATACAATTATGATAATTTACATACAAAAGACAATCCGGAGTCCCATAGTTTGGCAACAGTGTAGGACGCTTGAAAGTGTAATATATGAAAGTATAATATACAGAACGGAACCCATAAGGGAAGTCATATGAAAGGAAGTGGTAGTATGGAGGCATAAAAGTAACACTACTGGACTTAGTTAGAATGTTTTATGAAAGGAGCCCGCAAAGATAGCCTGATGTATATATATATATATATATCCCATGTGTTTTCTAGACCATTGCAAGAATGTTGGAGGAATCCAATCTATATATTCTGGCGATGGACTGAGTCTCGTACCATATGCAAAGTCATGAGCCAAGTCTCTGTATGAGACTGTACACAGTGAAATGGAGTAAAACCTTTACCTCATATATATATATATATATATATATATATATATCCCATGTGTTTTCTAGACCATTGCAAGAATGTTGGAGGAATCCAATCTATATATTCTGGCGATGGACTGAGTCTCGTACCATATGCAAAGTCATGAGCCAAGTCTCTGTATGAGACTGTACACAGTGAAATGGAGTAAAACCTTTACCTCATATATATATATATATATATCTCCTGCGTAAAATCAAATGATCTTTCATTACTGTCTCCTGCGTAAAATCAAATGATCTTTCATTCATGAGGTGCATGTTGTACATGCATTTCGGATGAAAATTAGATCATACAGTCTTCATATATATATATATGAAGTAATTTGTATTTAATTTCATATTTTGTATTTAAATTTTAATTTTTACTTTTTGACTTTAACTGGAGAATGTTTTGTCTGTTTTTTTTTATGTTTTTGTATTGTTTTTGTATTTTTGAATTGTTTTTATATTTTTATGGATTGGAAAGTTTATCTGTATACTTGTAAAGGCAATTGCCGTATATTGTATTAAATAAAAATAAAAAATATATATATATATATATATATATATCCCATGTGTTTTCTAGACCATTGCAAGAAATAATCTCTAATTAATGTTATTATTGAGAGTGTAATAGTATTTTAAATATATTTCAGGTGCAAGAAGTAAGCAAATCATTAGATTCAGTCGAGAAGCAGTCAAGGAGAGCAGCACTAAACCATCAACAATATGAGGGATCGAATTTCCAACACAAAAACAAATTTCCGATAAAAACTCGAGTTAAAGATATGATGAGTTTGAAACCACCTTAGATTGGAAGAATCCAAATTATAATATATGTTATCATATTGGTATACATTTATTATTCTAATTGTGTGAAATGAGTAGCGTCAATACTTGACGTGACTTATTTATCTCTAAAATTATATTATACTGATCTGAACCAGTTAGTTACCAATAACCAATTCTTATTATATAACATCAATGTTATGAATTGTTATAGAAGAGTCTCACGTCTCACACTGTTTTATAATCAATTAGGTAGGTAATTATGAATAGGTATCCTAACATCTGAACCAGTTAGTTACCAATAACCAATGCTTATTATATAACATCAATGTTATGAATTGTTATAGAAGAGTCTCACGTCTCGCACTGTTTTATAATCAATTAGGTAGGTAATTATGAATAGGTATCCTAACATCTGAACCAGTTAGTTACCAATAACCAATGCTTATTATATAACATCAATGTTATGAATTGTTATAGAAGAGTCTCACACTGTTTTATAATCAATTAGGTAGGTAATTATGAATAGGTATCCTAACATCTGAACCAGTTAGTTACCAATAACCAATGCTTATTATATAACATCAATGTTATGAATTGTTATAGAAGAGTCTCACGTCTCACACTGTTTTATAATCAATTAGGTAGGTAATTATGAATAGGTATCCTAACATCTGAACCAGTTAGTTACCAATAACCAATGCTTATTATATAACATCAATGTTATGAATTGTTATAGAAGAGTCTCACGTCTCACACTGTTTTATAATCAATTAGGTAGGTAATTATGAATAGGTATCCTAACATTTTTTATTATTTTAACAAGTTGCTGTACATATATATTTATCAGATTACATTAGGTATGTAGATTTATTAGAAATTTTGAAAATTGCCTTTATATATATAGATATTAAGAATATCCTTAATATCTTCACTCTCGTAGGTGTGAAAATCCAGCTAAATGCGAAAACTTCGTTTAACATTTAAATACCACTGGTCAAAGCAACGCTGTAAATAGGAGAACACAATTGTTCTCTGGCGCCATTTAGTGTTTCGGGTTGACAATCAACGATAGATTGTCAACAGCCTCGAACACAGTCACAAAGATGGTTGCTGTTAGTTGACATGTATGCTCAACAGATGTCGAACACGGTAGTTTGAAACAGGAATTGGTGGGATTGGTGAACGTACCATGGGTAAAGTGCACTTAAACCAGCCTAAGCCGATTCGTAAGCATCGGGACACCTTTCCTGTTTCATACAAAAGGGAGTCTGCACAGTCTGTTGGTTGTGCGGATGAGGTGTCTGTTGGGTAATATTCTTAATATCTTCACTCTCGCAGGTGTAAAAATCCAGTTAATTGCGAAAACTTCGTTTAACATATATATATACATATGGTGTTGATAAGTTTATCGCGATGAGGTATGTATGTATAGATTGTCTTTGCGGGCACATTGCGTGTTTGAGTTTTGTGGTGAGCTTTCGAATGCACTCGGGCATCCATTGTCAAACTGACTGACTACTTCTTCCTGAGTCTTTTACTTCACCGTGGAACCTGTGAAGAAGTAGGGGTGGGGGTAGGAGTAGGGAGGGTAGGGTTAGGCGGTGTGTCGTTGTTTTGTTTCATCGTAATTTTGTCTGCGTTATTGAAAGCTCACCACAAACCTCAAACACGCTATGTGTCCGCTCTGCCCGACTGTACGCAGTGAAATGGAGTAAAACCTTCACCTCATATTATCTCCTGCGTAAAATCATATTTTTCTTTTATGATATATCTGGGTTTTGTTTGTAAACCCAAATACAACCTTATACACCTTTCACAGTAATCTACTAAAAGCTTGTGTCGTGAAAGGGGAGTTTGTTTGTTTTACTCATGACATGACCTCAAGGGTACCGTATACTGTGTCTATTACCCGAAACTCACAGCAAAAAGGTGCGTCTTCAGCCTTCTTCTAATGCTCTCTCCATTCGCCTCCTCTCGCAGACCCAGAGGCAGCTTGTTCCAGAATCTGGGACCCGCAACAGTTAACGCTCTATCTCCAAAGCCTGTTCTGTGAGATTGAGATGGCTCAATTAATCTGCCTATTGCCTCACCCTGTGCTGAGCGAAGCATGAGCCGTCTTTCACTGATGGTCTTGATCTCGCACATCTCCGGCAAAAAAGATGGTAATACACCCTTAAAAGCCAAAAACACTATCTTACATATCTTGTATTCCACTCATTGCTTTACTTTTAACCAAGGTAAATTGTGCAAGAAAGAGGTTATGTGCTCAAATCTTCGACCTCTCCGGAGAAGTCTGGCAACAGCATTGAATACAGACTGGATCCTATTCAGCTGTACCATGGGAAGACCATAGTACAGGCTGTTGCAGTAATCCAATCTGGAGACTACCAAGGCATTAACAAGTGTTCTTGCTGCATCCAGTGAAAGACAGTCTCGGACTCTTCTTATCTGTCTCAGGCCATAGAAGCTAGAACTCACCATCCCAGATATTTGAGTGTTCATGGAGAGGGCCTTATTTAGATGTATACCCAAGAATTCCACTGATTCTTGTGGTGCTATACTAATACCCATAACATTTATTGGTGTGAGATCTATCAGATGTCTTCTAGGAGATGCAATCCACATGAACTCAGTCTTGTCGGGATTCATTTTCAGACGACTGACACTCATCCATGCTGCTACATATTCAGTACATCACACAACCTTTAGTTTGCATGTATCAATTTCAGCAGGTAAACATTGCCTTTATTCAACTTCAATGGAGAGAATGTTAACGGGTGAAGACATGTTTAATTATATCTGTGAGTGTTGAAAACAACTTTGTTTATTTATAAATAATATTGTGTTATTACAATATCAAATTCATACTATTTTATGAATTATAAAATAGAAATATAAAATGGGTCCAGTACAATTTTTTACATGTAATATAGTCATTCATTCTGTATCTGGTGTTACAGTTATTTTAAATAGTGTATCTACAAAGCTTCCAATTTTATGCTATACTCCTAGTAATCACTGTTTTTTTATTAAATTAAATTAAATGTTTTTTCCACCATTTTTTTATTGAGAGAGAAATCTTTCATCTTAAAAGGACATTGTCAATCCTTGTCCTTGGGAGACATAAGATGTCTCTCTCAATAAAAAATCAATATACTGGAAAAAAACATTTGCATTTAATTTTATTACAGAATTCTACTATACCTAAACACCCACACAGTTAATACATTGTCATTTAGTTCCTTACAATTCCAATCAATGTTAATCAATGGGCTTTTTTAACTCTTAGCTTGGCTTACATAATGATCCTTCAACATCTCCTGTAGGTCCTTTACAGGACACTTGGGTTCATCAACATTACAATAATAAAATGAAAAGGAAAACATTAATACAATAGAAAGGGCGTAATAAATACAACATACAAAAAAATATTGAAAAGTCAGGACACAATAAATAAATATAGACACAAATTCTTTTTCTTCAGGACTAAAAGGATTTAAAGGGCCCCTTTAGCATCATGTCAAAGTGTAAAAATATTTCATAAAAGCAAATAAACAAATCCACATCAAAAAACAAATTATGAAAACAAATGACAACAAAGATGTGTATGCTTCACTAAAAAATAATACTGCAGTAAGAGCATTAGAACAAAGTCAATTCTCAAGAACAAAGTCAGGGTTAGACAAGACAATATTATGTTAGTATAATATAATATTACTAGTAAGTTAATGAGTTAGTGCAATATGTTATTGAAGACATGTTGGTTAACATCTCGTCAATAGAGGCATTGCTAAGATAATTTTTTACCTCTCTCTTGAAGCCTAGAAAATGAAGTGATTTGAGGTGGACTGGAAGGTTGTTATATAGTCTCTTGCTCATGCAGATAAAACTCTTTGATACTTTTGCCAATCTGTGGCCAGTGTGTTGTGTGTAATAATAATAATAAACTGGATAATTTATCATGCACCGTGTTTTGTGATGCATAGGACCGCAAGGGTGCATTTAAACTTTTTTTTTATTCATATCAGTCAATATTAATATATTTTATCATTTCAATTCAAACTAAATCGTAATGTTATATTTTATCACTATTATTTTAAAATTACGAAAGCACTTTTCAAATTTGATTCTACTGATTTTGAATATTAACTATTAGGTATAATTTATTGAATATTAACTATTAAAATTTATTGGTATAATTTAACACTACTCACAAGTGTGTTTTGTATATTACACTTGTCTGGCCTTTCGTCACCAAGACAGTGTAATCAATTTATATCAGTTATCAAGTCTCATTTGTAATCAATAATTTTCCTCATGGAGTAAAACTCTTGCCTAATCTAGGACTAAGTATTCTTTTCAAAAGATAGTCGAATGTTTCTGATCTTTAAGTTTCACACACCTGGTAGATACACTTACACATTTATATTTCTACTTCCTTTGTATTAAAGTTTTGGACGTATTATAGTTTAGCAAATATTGTAAATATAAAATTTGCCAACTGTAAAAAAAAAACTTTTCGAAAGGAACCTAGGTAAAGGTTTATAAAGACTATTATACTTCAAAGATAATGATCTAAATTGTATAGTTAAAATGAAATGGTAAAACATATACACTTGTGGGATATGGTGTGGTAGTAGTAACTTATTTATTTTTCTTATTTATTTATTTTCCATAAATATAACAATAAAACAACTAACTACTACAAAAAAAAATTCTACTAACTAAACATCATATCTTAAACACATTCTTTTGACAATAGAAAAATGGAATTTACTGCTAAATTGTGACTACTAACTAAATGACAAATTTCCTGTCCGGGCATATAATTGCACTTACTTCAGTCACATAGTTCTCAATACAGTTTACTACTTTTCGTGATTATATAAGACACAACAAAGCTTGCTTCTACAGATGCTTCTTGTTCTCTGGTCTGTTGGGTAAAAACATTTAGTTGTGAAGATGATTTTTTTAATCAGATTGTCTGTTGGATTTTTACTCGAATCTTCGGTTAGATTGGCACCAAATTCGCAGTGTTTTGTAGTGAAATGTCTTTCTCTTCTTAAACAGAAAACCTTTCATGGTAAATATATAAATATGCAGATCCATCCTTCTTTGATCCACAGAGGTGGCCGAAGGGTAGACCAACGAAGCCACCCCGTGAGAGTATTGTGCTAGAATTAATTTTAGAAATCGTGAATGAGAGAAAAATATTGAAAAACGAAAACAGAAAAAATTAAATACACTTGCGTGCTTGACATGATTAACAAAAAGTTTAAAATCAAAGTTAAAGAATAAACAAACTTAACTATACATATTTACAATTGACAAAGATAGTAGAGATTAAGTGTCGTGAAATATATTTGGATTTGAAGTCAGTCCATTAATATACTTAAGTATGAATTGCTATACTATACTATACCCTCATGCCGTATCCCAAGTGGAGTTGGTAGAGAGAATAGAACGCCAAACAGATCTATCTTAACACACTTCCTTCGCTTCCTCTACATTCATATAGTTTCTCATACACACATGTCAGTTTCTCTTACTCGACACACAGTCATGGTTCTCGGACGCCTGCGCTCCTCACACTAGCTAGCTGTAGCTTCGTTCACTTTTATTATGATGTGGTTAAATAACCCAGTGCTGATATAAATAATGATACCAATTATAAAGGAGGTACAATTTCATTTTAAATCACAGTGACAGACTATTTTCAGAGAAAAGCTTCAAATTATTATTTGTCTTCAATAAAACTTTGGATGTTTTCATTTGCAAATATTTTCAATTTTTTGTACATTGGCGAACACAAATGTCTAAACCACATATTTGGAATGTTACTTATTGTTATTGATGTGTTTTTTTTTAATGAACCAAGTGTTATTTATATTATTTGACTTGAGTGATAGGACTGGCAGGAGTTAGTCTATTGTGTACTCTACTTGTGGGAGATACGTAATAGTATAAATAAATAGGCTTTGAGTGAAAGGACTGAAGCTATTCATAAAATTTAAATTGTGCTTTAGATAAGAGAGATATGTAGGTAACAATGTACTTGAACAGTTTTGTTGAAATGAACTGCATAACCATAGCTATGTGTATAGCATTTATATCATATTGATTTAAATTGTGCTTTAGATAAGAGAGATATGTAGGTAACAATGTACTTGAACAGTTTTGTTGAAATGAACTGCATAACCATAGCTATGTGTATAGCATTTATATCATATTGATTTAAATTGTGCTTTAGATAAGAGAGATATGTAGGTAACAATGTACTTGAACAGTTTTGTTGAAATGAACTGCATAACCATAGCTATGTGTATAGCATTTATATCATATTGATTTAAATTGTGCTTTAGATAAGAGAGATATGTAGGTAACAATGTACCTGAACAGTTTTGTTGAAATGAACTGCATAACCATAGCTATGTGTATAGCATTTATATCATATTGATTTAAATTGTGCTTTAGATAAGAGAGATATGTAGGTAACAATGTACTTGAACAGTTTTGTTGAAATGAACTGCATAACCATAGCTATGTGTATAGCATTTATATCATATTGATTTAAATTGTGCTTTAGATAAGAGAGATATGTAGGTAACAATGTGCTTGAACAGTTTTGTTGAAATGAACTGCATAACCATAGCTATGTGTATAGCATTTATATCATATTGTCAGTCCTATCAAAAACATCTCAATTAAATTCAAGAAATAATATTACATTTAAGAAAAATAATGCGTTGCTGTTTTTTTTTCTGTGACAGTAGTTTTAGAAGCAGCTTGTATTTTTTTCTACATAATATGAATGTAAGTTTTGGCCTTATGAAATATTTATAATTATACAACATGTAAATAAATATATATGCCAATAGAGCCTGGGTGTCTTACTTCGTGTTCATGAATATAATAGGTATATTGCTATGTGAAGTTTGTGTCTTGTGCATGTGTCATAGAGTGTGCAAGATATTTTTCAGATTTAGAAATAATGGAATTAACAATGTCCGTAGAATGTTGAAAGTGGGACTTAATGTAGGTTGAAGATGTTATTCATTTGAATATATTTGCATTTGAAGGGTCCACTGCAATAATGATGAATGTCCAAAAATATAAAATTTTAAATTAGTAATGCCATTCGATCACTTGACAAAGTAGTAAGAAATCTTGTTTACAAACTCAGCAATATCGCATGCAGTCCTGAGATAAAAACGTTTTTAATATTTTGGCTACACGGCTAGAACGCTCAAAGTCACAGGTGTTCACGGCAATAATGATAAATGTCCATCGCCTAGCACTGAACGCCATCACAATGTCAAACTAGCGGCGATCCCGCCAATTTTTTTGTTAGGCTTTGTGAAAGTGGCGTTTTGTAAGGTTATGTTATTCGGACTTAAGTGTTTTCTTTTTTAAAATTATGGCCGAGAACAACGAATTGATAGGAAATACGAAAAAAAGAAGAAAGACAGGAAAATTGAGTAATGTTTTAAAGAATCTACGACTCCAGGAACATGAATTTAGAGTTCAGAAAGAACACCCACGACTCATGTTTCACAAAAATTTTGATAATTGTCCATGGGAATCAAGTGTAGTCAACACACCAGTTTCTTTTCGGTCTATGAAGGCAGTTAATGAAGGTGAATTCAAATTACCTGGTTTAGCTTATAAAGATAAGCTGCCTATATCAACAGCAAAATATAACGACCTGCAGTTCCTGAAAAAGTTCTGTAGGCCTGAAACGAGACTTTATTACGATGAACTTCCTCACGCTGCAAATATTAAAGACTCAGAAGTTAAATAAAACAGTCATTTGGACACCTATCATTATTGACTGTTAAGGGGCCCCTTTAGCAAAACCGATAAAACATTCAATTTTCAACAAGTTTGGTACACAAACTCTCAGAACTTGTAGACCCTACGAACATTTTAATTTGATAAAATATGAAAACAAATATTCATTACCAATATCAAACTTTAACTTTTTTAAAAAACTTGATTTTAGCTTCATAGTATTCGTTTATTAAAAAGCATATTTTTAAAAATCATCGAATTCGGGGGTGTGTTTGGTACATAAATGCACGTGAATCCTACAATTTTTCACATATTATGTTTTTTAATATTACGAATACTTAGATAGTCATTATAATTAAACAAGAAAAATCTTTTTTTTTTTTTGGTTT
The DNA here is from genome assembly GCA_947579605.1 of Athripsodes cinereus. NCBI lineage: Eukaryota > Metazoa > Arthropoda > Insecta > Trichoptera > Leptoceridae > Athripsodes > Athripsodes cinereus. Next base: position 23,352,453 of record OX388307.1, on the reverse strand, counting down.
TTTTATGGATACTACTACTACTACTATACCATCACGGCATATCCCACAAGTGGGGTAGCCAGCAGACCAGCTGCATGTAAGAAACATGCAAACTGTCCTCTTCGTGCCAATATAAAATCAAGACATTCAGGATGGGTGGCAAACCTCATCGCTGAATTTAAGATGTACAATGTCTTAATCTTAAGACTTTAAAAATCAGGACTATAATGCATGGATATACCGAATACATGGATATACCGATTTAAAAAATTTTTTTTTGATAAAATTTCTCATATTTTGAAACCAAAAATCACCACATGAACTCGATTTTTTGTAAACTAAAAAAAGTTTGCAAAAATCTATAGTATTTATATGCTTGATAGGATGAATAAAAAATGTATATATTTTACAAATAATTTGTATTTTGATATAACAAAGAGTACCTAAATAAATCTCGTCAATCTGCGATTAATTTATTTTTTAGTAAAAAACTAATATTGGTAATAAATATTTGTTTTTTAATTTTATCAAATCAATATGTTAGCAAGGGTCAACAAGTTTTGGCAGTTTTTCTATCAAATTTGTTGATAATTGAATATTTTACCGTTTTTGCTAAACGGGGCCTTTAACGTAGTGTGGACAGTGATCATTATAGTCCTGATTTTTAAAGACTTACTAAAGATTACATTTTTTTTTTAGTTTATAATACTTAAAGAATGTTTATTTTCCAAAGAAATATTACTAGGATGTATCATTATTTAATTTTAATAAATAACATTTTATTATCTTGAGGTCTGAGTTTTTTTACACTGTTTATAACTTTAAAACCTAATTATCTTAAAACAAAGGACATTGGACATTAATCATTATTGTAGTGGACCCTTCATTTTATTCTTAGTACCGTGAAATGGGTTGAATAGAAACTGGAAGGTGAATAGAAACAAATCTCTGTAATAAGTTTTGAATTGCCAGATGAAAAATACTATGAACCATTTCGTCAAAAATACATTATAGTGTTAATAAGGAATATTTTATCAATACTCCAGCAAGATTATTTTGTTATTAATGTTTCTTAAAGTTGGCAGAATTGGTTGTTGAAAATTATGCTTTTGGTTACATCCAATTGTATGGTTCCGGAGTCTTAATTTTTAGCTATCTCTCTGTTAAAAAATATTAACTGTGTTACTGAAATAAGATACACTACTGTGTATTTTAATCGTTTGAACTGTTTGGTGAGTAGTTAATTTACTAAATCATGAAATATATTACTTTTTCTATAACCCTTGACAATTCTAGGTTTATGAGGTTAATAGAAACGAGTTCTTGGGGTAAATAGAAATTGCCATAAGAGGTTAATAGAAACGAATAATGGGGTGAATAGAAATAGAAATTTGCCATTGACTAATTTTATATTTTTAGAATATCATCTTAATGGTTTTCAATTCTTTTTTGGTATTTCAGAAAAAAATAACATTTTTGGTAACATAAAAACAATATGCCACGAAATAACGTCCCAGATCATCGACGCAAGAGGTATTTGAAACATGACAAAGCTGTTATCAATAAAACTATGGAGGAAATTGAGAAAGGAATGAGCTACCGCTGTGCTTCAGAAAAGTATAAAATTAATTATTCTGTACTACATTAAAAGAAAAATGAAAAAAATTTACATGATACCCGGAAAAAGTGTGGGAGATTTTCAAAAAGAGAGTATTTCTATTCACCCCATAGAATGTTTCTTTTCACCACAACAAAGGGTAAATAGAAAAATCACACAAATAAAATTTTTTTGCAACCAATGTGTATAGTTTTGGACAAAGGTGAATGGAAACGTAAAGACAAAATGGTAACACAAAATATGTAACAACATCAATGTGAAGTATTACTTATTTATGATTTTATAAAACTTTAAATATTCAACTGCGTTTCTATTCACCACATTTTACGGTATATTCATTGCAAAAATTATGAATGCAATATTATAGTTTATTCTTTGTATGAAAGTCACACATAGGAAAAGAAATAAATAAAAAAATGTGGTATTTTGGAGCAAGGATTTTTAATACTTTGCAAATGATAGCAGACTTAATAATGTATAATATTATGACAATATAAATCTTTTATGGATGAGCTTTATTAGTTGTAATCACACAGAAATAAAATATAATTATGACTGATTGTTTTTCATTATCCTTGATTCCATATGTCAAAAAGATTTTTTCTCTAGTAGCCAAAATTGAGTATTAAAAATATCATAAAATTATAAAGCCGGCTCGCAAATTAATGAAGTCAACATTGGAACAACTATTTATATAATTATCTTGTTTCATTAATAATAATTATCTCAAGGATGCCGTGACTTCTTCTGAACAGTAATATGAGACTGAGTTCAGTAAGACTTAGGGGTGCTGTTCCGCTTAAGGCCTCGTGGACCATGATTTATATGATTCCTTATTTTCGAGACCGTTCCCATAGAAATTGATCTAAAATAGATGGAACCCATGGATGTATGTAGGTAGGGGATGGAACGTTTATAGTAATTTGTATGAATGACAGCGAAGCCAAAAAGTGAGGAAGGGAAATCGACGGTGGCCATTTTGTAGGAAATACTTTATGTGGGCAATGTATGGAAATTATTCACACAGTATCAGAAAACATTATATTTACTTCTTAAAATAATTACAATGCCACATAATTTAATGTTTTCATATATTTGATGAAATAGGGAATAGGATGAGTAAATAAAATGGAGTCATTTCTAAATCATTCAGTATTTATTTTTAAACATTGTTTTCATATACACACAATATGGAGAGAATGAATGACAATTGAAGGAAAATATATAAAAATGTACAGAAATTATAGCTAGAAATAAAAACAAATTTTGATAGTTTTATTGAATATATACAAATAAACAGGAGAAACTGAGTGATTTATAATATGTAATAACAAAAAGTAACAGAATGCATTATAATTAACATACAACAAACTCTAAACCCTTTGAAGAGCACTAACTTGTTGAGTGACTTTCGAACTGAAAGAGAACTATCGACATACCTCTTGGCAATATAATGCAGCCTTATATCAATATATTTTTAAATTGTCAATATTCTCCTCAGATAAAAACTTACACAGTGACGCTATTACATCCTTAAGAATAGCATTTTTTTTTGTCCGGCGCAATGTTTTTTGTTATAGACGTTTTATTTTCACGCCACAAGATCTTTTAATACTATAAATGATTTTTATAGTTTCAAGACATGTTGCACAGGTGGATTGATGAACGAACTCACAACTATCCTGTCAACTGTTGGTTGGTAACTGGAGTTATTGAATATTCAGCTACGTTTACTTGGTGTCAAATATTGAATAATGTCCAGTTTCTCCTTTCTGGATCCTTTGGAAAACTACAAAAAATGATTTTGTTTATAAACATGCTATAATATCATTAACCTGATCAGATTTGTATGCATGAAACATTTCATTCTAACGGGTAAACAAACCAAACAGCCGAGATTATAGGTTTCTTTGTATTGTCAGATGACAGAATGGAAAACAAGTTACATGTGTAGATATGGGAGAATATTGAATAAGGACAAATAATTATATTATAGAACGTTTATAACATTATTATGATCATTTATAAGTATACGAATTATAATATAAACGACTTTAAAATCGCATATATTAAGATAAAAACTACAATACAAAACAACTTACCGAAAATATGACAAAACAACTCAACATAAGGGTTTAGTATTGTTCAGAATCTGAGTATTCGTTTTTATGTATTCGTTATTCAACTTAACTCGAAGAACTAAATCCTCAATGCCAAATCTGTTCGGTCTTTTTCGTTCTTTTGGGAAAAATTACATTAAAGTACTATATTTTCAAAGAAACTAAGGTTTAACATCGCGTGGCAAATAAAGTCACGAACGAGATTTAAATCTTCGTGTGTGTTTTTTTTTTGGAAAAAAAAACCTTAAGATACTCTATTTTCAAAGATACTAAGGTTTCCTATTGCGTGTCAAACGTTGAGAACGAGATTCTTGGATTTAAATCTACGTGTTATTATTTTGGAAAAAACGCCATTGGAGTATTCTATTTTCAAAGGAATTAAGGTTTTATATCGCGTGTCAAATGTAACAAACGAGATTCAAAGATTTAAATCTTTGTGAAGTTGTTTTGGTAAAAATACCATTAGAATACTCTATTTTCAAAGAGACTAAGGTTTAAAATCGCGTGACATATATCACAAACGAGATTTAAGGATTTAAATCTTCGTGTCGTCTTTTGGGAAAAAGGCCTTTAAAATACTTTATTTTCAAAGAGACTAAGGTGAAAATCGCGTGACAAATTCCACGAACGAGAACGAATGTTAAGAACGAATTGTTTTGAAGAACGATGTCTCAAGTACCGATTACTGAAAAACAACTGAATTTACCAATACTATAAGGGTTGGTTCACGGGAGCATAAATGTCACTAGGCGTGAACGACCATGAAGTTGCAGTGAGTGGTGAATGTAGCCCCGGATAATCGTGAATAGAGCGTTTTAATACCCAATGTCATCGTAATGGTGCCATTATTTTTTACGTCTTGATTTTATAATTATTTTTTATTGCTTTTATAACTTTTAAAATATTTTTTTTTTTGGATTTATTTTTTGTTATAATTTCATAAATTTGCCAACGTGTAAAAGACGTAAATTATAAATATATTTAAATAAATAAATATTTTTATTATTATTTGACTGGCGCCTTTTTATAGTAGCATTCCAGTACTTTTGTGTTTCTTTTAAATGATAAAAATATTTTTGTCTCTAACGAAGGAATATATTATTTTAATAGGTATCTTTGAAATTAACAGTTAAAGTAATAACTACTTGATTAGTTTATAACTAATTGCTTTATACTTTTTTTTAAATTATGCCATTATCTAACTTTCTGAGCTTGTATACTTCCCAAATACTTGTTACAAGTTTATATCCTAAATTTATCCAAACGAATTCACTGAATCAGCGTCAGAAAGTATAAATGACAATTACGCAGAAATCGAGTATATTTCTGAGACTATAATTATTTTGTTACACATTTTGAAAACATAGTAACATACAGTACAAGAACACTATGAATACGTACTGGCATTGTATAGGTACTTTCAAAATACGCGTCGTCGAGTGATCACTCGGTGACTGTCTGAACGCAGCCCAAATGCGACGCACCGAACAAAATTATTTTCTTACAAAATGGTCGTCATTCCCCTCCCCGCGCAGCTACAAAATGTTTAGTGTCTGTTAGTGATGTCAATACCGGATATAATTTCATACCGAGTACCGTGGGGTAATCCGAGCAAAATACCCGTTATTAGATAACGGGTATTTTACCGATGGAAGGAATAATCCTTAGAGTAATTTCAGTAAATACCTCTCCTCTCAAATTTCTACCCCCCCCCCCGTCACCAAATTTTCGATATGGTATAGAATTTTGAAATGTTTAATGATCTCTTCGGTTTTGTTAAAGAATATTTTCTAAAAATAAATTTTTTGATCGATTTTCATTTATTTTTTAGATTATTCATGATCTCCTTGGTTTAAATATATAAATTTTAGAAATAGGTCAAAAGTGCGTAGATTATTAAGTACAAAAATACATAATCTTGGCAACACTTATTTTTTTTATTATTTATTTATTTATATACATACAGTTTACACAACACAAGAAGTCAATTAATACATATATTATGACTAAAAATATATATAAACAAGTATTATACCTCACGAGGACAAGCCTGTGTAGAGGTATTACTCAAAAATAAGATATTAAACTTACCATAACACAGACTCCAGTAAAAGAGACAGTTTTAAATGTTGACTGTATTCATATAATAAATAAAAATAATTCAACCCCCAAATTAATGAATGTTAGGTACTTTTATAATTTTTTGATCGATGTACTATTCGTTTCTTTATTTGAATAGTATCAAAAGTATTTGAAATATTCGATTCCATAGATTAGGTGTTTCAATTTTAAGCATAAACACTAGTGATGGGCGATATATCGATATACGATTCGATTATATCGATAGTTCAGAACACCGCGACTATTCGATAGTATCGGAGCAAGTCGATTATTTTAATCGATTATTATAAGTCGATTATTTTAATCGATTATTATAAGTCGATTATAACATCGATTATTATAAGTCGATTATAACAACGATTATTATAAGTCGATTATAACATCGATATATTAATCGACTTGCACAAGTCGATTATAAATATTCGACTTTTGATCTACCCCTTCAATAATTCGACTTCGACTCGTGTTAGTCGGTTCTTAGAATTCAATTTCCATACAAGTTGATACTTGCTACTTACAGTATAGTTGGATATACGGATGAACCATGGCCAATATGCATTTAGGTACCTACCTACCAGTCGCGTGCCTGCCATACATGCAAAAAAGCACAGCATGCCCATAGAATCTATGAAGAAAATATTGAAATCATCAAAAACTAGTTTGAATTTGCCGCCAAACATTTCGTTGCAAAGAGAATGATTTACAAAAATATACGCAGCAAATATACAATTTTTGTAAGTTTTAGAGTTTTTATCAAAAGCGCGTACTATTTGTATTGAAGTGCGTGTAAAATCGATACGTTATATTGACTTTTTTTAATAAAATCCAATAATTTACCGTGATAGCTAAATTAATGGAATAGTAAGTTATTGCTTTATACGTAGCCTCTGTCTCACTAACACACACTTAAATTTTAGTGTGAATACGTAGTAGGCAATGACGCGCCATACATGTGTATTATTGGGTATGTTTGGTTGTATGTGTGCAATCTTAAGGACAAAATAAGCAAGCTTGCACGAAGAACGTTTGGGTGCATAATGTACCTATATGAGTATGTTTTTATTTGTATTGGTTGTGTGATGATTGTGTGAGTCGTGCGTAACGTACTAGGCAGTTAAAAATAATTTGAAGGTAGATACTATGTGCAACCGCTAATAGTTTTTAGATTTGAAACGTTCTTCATAAAGGATTGATTAATATTATGATGGATGCGCGAGACAAAATAAATTGTATAGAAATTACGACATTTAACTTTAAAGTTACTTACATACTAAAAAATAGTATTTATTTGTATCGCAGACTTCTTGTATTTTATTTATTTATATTAAGGACCCATGAAGTCTTTGGCAAACAATAGATCTCCCACTAAAGTTTTTAAGTGTCTTTTAATAGACATCGAATATAAACCATTTAATATCTTAAATTCAGCAAAGGGGTATGTCAACCATTCTGGATATCTTTTTTTTTTTATTATTATAACGAATGTAAGACCAACATGAAAAGCCTAGTCCCGTCTCCGATATATATACCTATATTATATTATTCTCAAGGACGTCCACTCGTTTGCGAGTAAAATAGTATATTTGTACAAAGCATGCCCGATGTGAAAAGCCTAGTCCCGCCACTGCTACCTACCTACCTACCTAAGTATGATACAATATTATATTCATACACGACGCCGTGCCGGACAACACCATAACGATGATGCAGTCAGTCAGCTGATTAGTGATCGCTCCATTCCTTGCAATTTTTATAACCTATTAGGAAAACCAAGTAACTGCTAATAATAATTTAGGAATAATTTAAACTTATAAGATAAAATTTTGTGGAAGATTTTATTTATATTTATTTATTCATTCATTCTTTACTGAACATTGATTACATAAAAGGTATACATTCAATATGTATTTTTATTTTAATAAGGAACAATAATTACATAAAAAAAACATGCATTACAATGTTTCATAATATCAAATCATATAACCTAGGTCCTAAAATACTCCCGAAAATGTATTGAAATATAATTTCCGCTATATTACTAAGCTAATGAAAATGAGTGGATATCAATAAATACAAGTATTAATTATAATAAATACAAATTACTATACCTACGTATTTTTATTGTTTAGCAGATGTAAGTGATGTCTATTTACAGAATAAATAAAATCTGCTAAATTTGTATTTTACCATATATTTGTTCAGCCTGTCTCTCAGTACTACGAGTGTACGTTGTCTGCTAATTCTTTAAGAATATTATTTTATGAATCCCTTAATAAAGTAGTTCACGTACAAAGAAGTTAATGAGTAGAAGTGCATTGTCTGCTTATTCTCCGAAAATACTTTGCTTTACTTGATTAATAAATTTCTTCGTTAGATTATATGTAATATCTTTTAAAGGGCGTTACTAGGTTTTACTATTAAGCTGTCTACAAGTAGAAGATCTCTTAGTAAAAAGAGAGACACTACTCGCGTAGTTACCTGAACGATTTTGTAGGCAATATTAATATGAGAACGTAAGCATTCACATTTCACAACCGCACCCTTCAACGCATAAAAACAAACTGAATTAAAGCGTGAGGAAGTGAGAGGGGAGTAGATGCGTCGTTTCGTTGACGATAGTTTTGTACTTCGTTTTTCCGAATATAATATCGTAAGACACGAAAATAGCCGACTTCAAAATAATCGATGTTTGTGTTATTCATACCGCGCTACAAATAATCGATAGTACTTCGATATATCGATTATTTTTTACAAGTGAAGTCGATTATTTATATCGATTGTAAATTGTGAACGACTTCGATTATTTCGATTGTAAAATATGATACTATCGCCCATCACTAATAAACACTAAACTAGTCTAGATGAGAGTAAATAAATATTGACTAATCTTAACACCTATTCCTTTGTACTTATCAAAAATAACGAGTGTTTCGGCAAAGTAAGTAGCGTCACTATCTGGTCCACTATTGCCGCGATTCTTCCCCGACACATTCAAAGAAAATAAATATTATGTTATTAATTAACGGTATGTACCAGCACACTGTTTTCACTGCGTACTGTAACTTGTGTTAAAAAAAAACTTTAAAACTAGACATTAAAGTCGTGTATAAAATTTTTGACCTTAAACGAGTATTAAAAGCACAAAATGGGTGAACGAATTTCACACTATAATTATTATCAATAATTAGAGAAAGAATAGATTAAATGTTTTTCACAATTTTATTTTGAAATCTGGTCACACTGCTTGCTCCCAAAGTCCTAGGGTTTCCCGTAGTTTTTGTAAAAAGCCATTAAATGTAGGTACACCAATACACTCACAGCGCACCAATACTTCCACAGTAGGTACGTATATGTACACATTACCGATGAATTGAAGGTCGGTATTACCGAGTACCGGCAGGTACATAGTACCGATGGGTAGAAAGTAGCCGGAAATCGCTAATAACGAATACACAAGTAGCCATCGGTATTACCCGGAAATGGCTAGTACAGAGTACCGATCGGTTGATAATACCGATCGGTTGATAATACCGATCGGTTGATCGGTAGATAATACCGATCGGTATTATCTACCCGCGGATCCTGAGCACTACCCGCTCGGTATACCGAAAAAACAAAGTAACGAGTAGATAATAACGGATATATGCCAAATTTGACATCACTAGTGTCTGTCCATTTCTCTATGATGGAACCCATAGACATAGACGATTCATTATTTTCGAAACCGTTCCCCGACATTAGCGATATCTGGCGGCCGTGGATAGAACTGATTTTGATTGTTATTCATAGATATACATACTGTAGTATTATATCTATGCATAATGCCTAAAACCAAAATCTTTGCTTATAAACCATAGACACGTCGTTATGCACAAGATTTATAAAGCGCAGTTCACATGCTCAGTATGTTGTTTCTTAATATCAATAATTATTATTGCTGAGACAATTTCATTGTTATTTTTTTACTTTTTTGGTGACTTTTAATATAACTTGCTGTGTCTTATAATCCATTATGCATATGCTTACCTTATATAATCTATGTATGTTAATCTTCTACTTGTAAATGACTCGAGCCGTGAACAAATAATAATAAATAAAACCCTTCTAAGACTTCCGCAGGCATAAAAATTCTCATAAAACAAAATAGGTGGGTATACCTATATGGAAAATAATGACTAAATTATCGACATCACGGCAATGCGATAATTTCACATCTCGTCCAAATTTTGATTTAAGTTTTCAATGTACCTGCACAGGTAGTTAGAAATTAATGATGAAGTAAATGATTCTATGAGAATATTTATATTAACACAGAAATAAATTTGCTGTTTTTACGGCAGGTGAATGTTATAACAACCGTCCGGCCCCCGTACATATGGGAACCTTGCGCAAATTACTGAAGATATTTAACTTTTATAGCTCGGATTTAAAATTTAGGGAATAAAAATAAGACTAGTGTCAGTGTCACCTTATTTTTTATTAATATTTTTATATATCAGACTCCTGTAGATCTCTCAATCTAGACTTTAGTTCAGAGCACAATGGTATATCACAAAGTAACTTATTATATAGATAGGTTTACATAATAATGTATTGCAGCTATGACAAAAAAAATATTATACTATATACGAATATGAATAAAATATAATATATTATGAATAAAATAACTTATTTTCAAATAAAAAGTGTTTAAAATTTATGCGCATGCATGATGTAGTACTTATATCTATAACCGTTGTAATACCGCGGTCCACAATGTGAACTGTCCTTTACATACAATATCCTTATGTGCCTAACGAAAAACACGGGATTTATAATGTGAATTTGTTTTTTACTTGAAACTTCGCGCAATTTCTTAGTGTTTGTTATAATTAAATACAAGTTGGGAGTATTATCTTAGTGTTAAATATATTATTTTAGCGATATGTTCATTTACCTTGCCAGAAATGTATCTTTTTTTATACAAAAAGAAATGTCTTAATTATACTACCTCTAATATAATAAGCTTTTGAGGTCTTTTTTCCACTTGAATGATATTTCTATGTACTTAAATGAAGAAATAATAGTTGGAAGCATACTTAAAACAAAAAAAATTGTCGTTTTATGCAAAATAGAAAAAGAATTTCATATAAAATATCGTTAGGCACAACTGTGCATAACGCAGGAACACGCAGATATTTTAGCTTTTTTTTATTTTGGTGGTAATAAAAATCGTAATAAAGGGAAAAATAACGAAATCAACTATAGTTTTATTAAACTTAATACTTTTTTCGCATCGGCTATTCGTCAGTAACAGAAATTACTGTCATTGTCAAAATAATAATGACAGTTGTGACCTTGAAGTATTTTACAGTAAATTATGTAAACAAAACGGCATGGCTTTGACGTCTGTCAATTCAGTAGCTATTCGTAAGGAATTTGATGTAAAGATAAACAAAGCCACGCTGTTTTGACGTCTGTCAATATTGGCAGCAGTGTGACCAGATTTGGTAGTTTCCTACTTTTTTGGTAGTTTTTGAGGCATTTGCAAGAATGTTTAGTAGTTTTTAATAGTTTTTTGTCAGTTTTTGTATTTAGTCGGCAAATTATCGGGAACTTGGGAAAAGTACCCGATACTTACTGATCGAAAATAATTGTCGGTACAAATACGGGATACATTTTAGAAAAAGGTACTGCGAGAAAATATTGTTGAAGAAAACCGAGGAGTTTTTTAAATACTTCAAATTCCTATACCATTTAGAAAATTCGGGGACGGGGACGGGGGGGTAAAAATTTAAGCGAGTAACTTTTTTTCAATAGTCGGTATGAAAGTATCCGAAAAGGAACAACAGTCGGTACAAATACCCGGTAAAAAGGTACTATGTTAAAATATTGTTTAACTAAACCGAGGAGTTCTTGAAATACTTCAAATTCCTATATCATTTTAAGAATTTAGTATTTATTTATTTATTTTTTTATTTATTTATTTTCTCGAAGGGAACAAACAGTCAACACAACAAGTATTACAACAATTAAAATTAAATGAAATATAGACCACAAGAGTCCCCCTATATTACCACAGTTTAAAAAATTCAAAGCAACTAAGACAAACACACAAAACCAACAACAAAAACAAAGAAATATAATAATAAGATAAGAAGATAAGATAGTAGTTTTTGACTTCCCCATTTAGTAGTTTTAGAAAATAAAATCTGGTCACACTGATTGGCAGTCGTAATGTGAGCCCGGCCGCACAACAATATACTCCAAATATGGAACATTTGATAACTTAACTTCACCTTAAAACTTCTACCCCCCCCCCCCCCCTCGTCGCTAAATTTTCAAAATGGTATAGGAATTTGAAATGTTTCAAAACTCCTCGGTTTTCTTTTAGAGTTTTTTCTCAAATACCTCTTTCAAAAAAGTATCGGATACTTATACCGACTTTTATTAAAAAAAGTGTGTAATAGTTAACCATAAACATATTTTACAATTTCTCTATGGAAAAGTTCACCATAGATAAATTTTATAATTTCTTTCTTTTTTCTATGTAATTACGGACAAATAGCCTTTGCCTACTTTTTTTCGTTGAAATATAATGACATTTGTTTTTTCTATGGTCAACCATACACTGGCGTGCACGTGTATTTTGAAGCTCTGGATTTCAGATAAGATATTTGGTTAAATATTAAATATTTAGAGTTTAATTTGTTCATGTACTCTGCACATAACAGGTATTTATAATTTGATTACTAAATTGTGGATCCTGATCATCATTATTCATCGATTTATGCCCTTTTTTGTTTTCATTGTTTCGCTATAATTTTGTGGCGTAATTTTTGGCGAATATTTTTGTTTGTATGTAAAATTTATTTCATTTCGCTGCTTTTTTTTCTGTCGAAATTTTTGCCAATAATTTAATTGTTTTTTATTTGTTTCGCTGAAATTTTTTCATACTGTAGGTACTTATTTTAGGTACCAACATGGACGAAATCCCTCCTAAACCTCCGATTCCCCCGGACCCGCCGGAGGAAAACAGGAAAAGAAAACGGAGTGACGATGCGCAATTGATACCAAAAGGGATCTCATCTGATAGTGTTTTCGAAAATAATTCGTCCCAAATTGGGAAAACAAAGGAGACACCATCTGTCTCTCACACTCCCACTATACGAGAATACTTTTACGATTCTAAGTCTGTAGGTCCGTTTACTGTTTTTGTTCAATATGCAGACACTAAAACTACTGCACCATTGCATCCTATGCAATTGGGAAAAATCCTTTTCTCCAGAAATGTACAGGGTGTCGTTAATGGGTCTATCAAATCGGAAGGTAAATATAAAGTATCAGTAGCATTCTCTTCAGCAAATCATGCCAATTCATTTTTGAAAAATGCGTTTGTTCTTTCTAACTCTCGATACAAAGCTTTCGTTCCTTCTTTCCTTTCGTACCGCATGGGTATCATAAGGGGGGTAGACGAGGATTTATCTGAGGAGGAACTAAAAAGTGCCATCTCAGCCGGAAACCCTAAAATGGATATCGTGAAGGTGAGGCGCCTTGCTTATAAGGATAGACAATCAGAAACCATTTGTTGGAAACCATCCCGATCAATTGTCATCACTTTTGCCGGACAGTCTCTACCCAATCAGGTTTATATTTTTTATAGCTCGTTTAGAGTGGACCTATATGTATTACCGACGTTGCAATGCTTCAGATGCTGCAAATTCGGACATACTAGGGCAAACTGCCGCTCGGTCCAAAAATGTTTTAAGTGCGGTGAGTGCCACGCCTCTGAAGAATGCCCATCTCAAGATTTGAAATGTTTCAATTATGGCGGTGACCATAAAGCAATTAGCCAATCATGTCCAGAGCATCGTAGACAAAAAGCAATAAAGGAAAGCATGGCAACTGAAAATTGCTCCTATATCCAAGCTGCAAAAATGCACCCCCAGAAAAAAACCCTGTTCTCGGTAATCACAGCAAATACTGGCAATAACAGTAGACCCCAAAAAAATAAGCCCGTTCCTAATCTCCAAAAACCACCTAACAAAAAAGAGCACAACTCCATACTTATGTTCCCAAATGGTAACCCTACTTACACTGCCCCTGATGGGTGCGCCATTGCCTCAGCACCCTCTGATGAAGAACATTCGTATGCCATGAACCCTACCGTCGAATCTTTAAGGGAAGACCTTAACAAAGATAACCAATTCTACCTGAAATCATTGATAACCATCTTAATTGACGCACTCTCTTCACAAACCTCTTACAATACAGGATCACTTATCTCTACGCTTCAATCCTTCCCAGTGGCGTAGCTAGGGGGGGGCAGGGGGGGACATATGTCCCCGGGCGCCGCTTTAGGGGGCGCCAAAATGAGTATTAAAACTATTTTTTTTAATTTCATTTTAATGTCAACAAATGTATTCCAAATACGTTTGCAAGATTGAATTTTGGAGCTTCACAAATATTTTCATTACAAACCAGTTGGCGAACACGATTTTAGCGCCCCCATTGAGCACTAATGGGCGCCATTCTACTCATAAACCAAATGACACATCTACAATACAGGATTGCTGAAGGCGTTTTTTTTTAACAAAGATCAGTTTGGGTTCAAATATTATTCTTCATAACTGAAAGTGGCATCTGGTTTTATCAAATTATACAGGTTGGATAATTTTGAGTCGAATGTAGGATTTTACTTGAGTGCAAAGAAAATAGTATAATACTTCACATTAGTTGAAAAGAGATAAATTTGTCATTAGATAGAAATGTAGCAAGTAAGTTGTTATTTTAAATAATATTTTAAATCTAGCAAATTTTTCGGTAGGTAATTATATTTTATTTTACTTGCAAGAAAAAACAACATTGGAAATTTTTTCATTACTCATCACATCATCACTGTTTTTGGTTTATCAAGTAAAAATTGTTAATTTTTTTTTAACAACTTTCGCATACATTTCTGAAAAAGTTTTTACTCAACAATGCTTAACATTTCATTTAACCCCTAAAAAGACTATGTCCATTCCAGTGTTTTATAAGTATATTTTATTTTTTTTATAAAATTTCAACTATACGCGGCGGCAGAATTGCCATCCACACTTCTCAGCATTATACAACCAGATAAGTCTCCATATGATCAGTCATGATTATACAAAAACTTAACAGTCTAATGCCGGAAAAAAATCACTTATCCAGATATACAGGATATCAAAGGATTAGGCTCAAAATATGGGCTCAAAATTCCAGCATTGTGCCTGAAATATCTGTGTTCAAAAATTTTCTTACAATATTACAAGTATTTATTTTAATAGATTTTTGAATTTTAATATATCAATTTACCGGTGAATCTAATTTTTGCAAATTATTTATCAAAGATTTCGGAGCTACCCCTGTAGCTGACAAAACTAATGGTATTATGTAAACGGACCTACATAGAATGCCATTTTTTTTATTTCTCCTGCTAGTTTTGTATTTTTTCTGCGGCAGTTGTTTGAATATTATGCTTATTTGGTACAGCGATGTCTATTAGATACGTAATTTTAATTTGTTTATCATGTAATTCTAAATCGGGTCTATTATGATGTATTTGTCTATCTTTTATTTTTGTTTTATCATAATAGATCCTATAATTTTGATTTTCTAAAACCGGTTCCGGGTTGTATTTATAGTATGGTATTATATTTCGCGAGTTTATTAAATTATGTTTAATTCCTAAATTTTGATGTATTATTTTTCGACATGATTATGTATTTTAGTATATTCAGTTTGAGCGAGAGTAGAACAACCCGAAACTATATGTTGTATCGTTTCCGATTTGGCCAAACATTTTCTACATGAATCGTTAGTTGTATTTTGTTTTTTTATAATGTATTTTTGGTATTTTTTTTTTGTATTTATTACTTGTTCTTGAACAGCCAGTATAAAACCCTCGGTTTTCCCATACACTTCCCCAAAGGTAAACCATCTGTTTGACGGATATTTGTCACTTGTTTGTTATGAATCTTTATTTTATTTTTAAATAAAATATTTAAACTTGAATTACGAAGTGCACTGAAATCGCGATAGCAGAATTTAAATTAATGTAACAAATAAACATAGTAATTCAAGTTTAAATATTTTATTTAAAAATGTCTAGAAATTGTTACATAGTGAATGCCTCTAAAATAAGTGAAATTATTTTTTTATGTTGATTGTTATAATTATTATTGAAATTAGTTATATGTGTATGTTGTATTGATTTGAGATCTATCATGTAAAAGGTTTTTGCCGTTTATTGTTTTAATAAAAAAAAAACATGAGATTGGTTGAGATCATTGAGGTGTCTGGCATGAAGTTCTTTCCTACTTTAAGATTCTAACAAAATATTTTAATAGTTTATTCGCGTGCCTACTGTTTCGACATATAAATTTAATGATGTATGATTTTTGTCGGTCTGTATTATAATTTTATGTAAAATAAAATTATTTTGTTTATTTTTGAAAAATGTTTTAAGAGATTCAATTTGATCATTATGTAAAGAGGAGATGTTAACAATTCCTCTTCCTCCTATACTTCTAGGCAGAGTCAACCTTTTTTCCGCAGAATTTGGATGGTGATGTCTTTTTTTTGTTAATTTTGTTCTTATTAATCTTTCAAATTTATTTAAACCGGTTTTTGACCATTTTATAATGCCAAATGAGTATGTTGATAACGGAATAGCCTACGCGTTTATTGCTTTTTCTATGTTTTTGGCTGATAGATCGCTTTTACCTAAATATTTTATTTTATCTATCTTTAAAATCATTTGGTGTTCAAAAAAAGGCAGGTGTGTGAATTTTGGAGAATTATGGTGTATTTTGAGGCAAAATATTTTTTATTGTTCATTTTTACAATAAGGATATGGTAATGTGTAAAAAGAATATACTTAAAAGACTAGTTTTTAAAAGGAACAAATATAACATAGGAAAATTGATGATTTTCAATTTTAAATAGAGTTGTTCACTTATTAGTTGCTAGTTTTTGTAATCCGGTATCGCTCGGGTTGAAATAAACAGATAACCAACAAATACATGAGTTTATTGAAAAAATACAGTAAACATTTACGTAAATAATAGTAGTAAAAACCTCTTCCCAATGAAAAAACTTGAAGTTTGACACCACACATGCCCATTTAAAAAAAATGGTAGGTACTAGAGGGAAATTTTTCTGGGATTATTTTCGTTCCCGAGAAACGGGAAATTTAAAAATAAATTTCCCGGGATTCCCGGGAAATTCATTATTATATATATTTATATTCAATTTTCAACAAATTTGGTAGAAAAACTCTCAAAAACTTGTTGACCTTTGCAAACATTTTGATTTGATTAAAAAAAACAAATTTTTGTTACCAATATAAGTTATTTGCTTAAAAAAAAACGAAATAGCCGACTGACGAGATTTATTTAGGAACTCTTTGTTATATCAAAATTCAAATTGTTGACTTCAAAAAATGAGAAATTTTATCAAAAAAATGATTTTTTAAATCGGTTAATATCCATAAATAAAACAAAAATTGACAGTTTGCTACACTAATATTTTTTAAAAACTATCTAACTTTTGGAAATATTAAAAAAAAAACATGAAAAATCGTAGGATTCTTGTACATTGTCGGCCAAAAAGAATTATGCTTTTTTCAAACGAATACATTGAAGCTATATACCTAATTAAGTTTTTTTTAAAGTAAAACACTAATATTGGTAAAAAAATATTGTTTTCATATTTTATCACATCAAAATGTTCGTCAGATTCAACAAATTTATTACGACTATTACAGTTAACTAAACAAAGATTTCGGTATCGATATGGCGATCTGCATGAGTAATAATTTGTGTTTTTTTCCCGGGAAATGATTAATTTTTTTCCCGGGAAATGGGAAATAAAAATTAGAGGGTTTTCCCGGGAATTCCCGGGAATAACCCTCTAGTAGGTACCTTCATGGAAAAAGTATTAAAAACCTCTGATTTGGGCCCAAATCAGCCCGATGAAGTTTTAGACCGATCAGGTTTTCAGGTATTGGGCGAAAGGTTATAATATTTTTGTGAAAATTATGGAGAGAAATTTCTCTTCTTTCAGAGGAGAAATTTCTCGTTCTCGAGAAATTTCTTTTGAGAATTTTCTCTACTCACATCACTTTAAGTCTGTATTTTATTTCATTAAAATACCAGATTGATGCTTCGAAAATGAACCATATAAATCGTAAAATTTCAAAATTTTCTTGACGGCTCCGAGAAGGGGCGCCGACTTTGTGCCATGTCCCCGGGCGCAGATGACCCTAGCTACGCCACTGATCCTTCCTAATCAAAAATGGCCAACACTCCTAAAAACAATTTTCCAAAAAAGACTCACAACTCACCATCTCATAGTTCTACTCGCCCTCATTCTTTAAACTTTCTCCAATGGAATTGCCGAAGTGTCTCATCTAGCAAAAATGACATCATATACCTTATTCAAAAATTTGAAATAAATATAGCAGCCCTCAGCGAAACATGGTTACAGCCACTATGGAATTTTAACATTCCCGGGTTCCATTGTTTAAGAGACGATCGTTTGGACTCAAGGGGCGGTGGAACGGCCCTCTTAATTCAGTCCCACCTCCCATTTCAAATGATAAAAACCCCAAAAAATCCATCTATACAATTAATAGCTGCCTCAGTAAATGGAATTTCTGTCATCTCTACTTATATTCCACCCAATACAAATTTTGATGAAAACTATTGGAATTCAGTACTTCAAAACTTGCCTAAGCCCCTCCTTATTCTGGGTGACCTGAATGCGCACTCAGTTAGCTGGGGCTGCTCTAGAAATGACAGATCCGGCAATTCAATCCTTTCTTTTGCAGACTCACACAATCTATGTATTTTAAATGACGGCTCTCCAACAAGGTTTACCTCCCCTCAACAAAATGCAAGTGCGGTCGATCTATCCTTGATTTCTGATTCGATCGCAGCCTCATCCACGTGGCATGTTCTTATCGATCCTCTTTCAAGCGATCACTTTCCTATCCTGGTGAGTATTACTGAAAGAAACCAAAATCCTGAACAAAGATGTAAGGTGGGGAAAAATTATAACAAAGCAAACTGGAAAGAATTTACGTCATTGGTAGAACAAACAACATCAAGTGTCAAACCTTCTAATTCCCCTGTTGACATAGAAACAAAATATGAGAGAATTCTCTCAATCATAGAGGACTCATCTGAACCCTCTGTGCTGAATCACAAGTTGTGCAAAAAAAATCCCATATCTCCTCCGTGGTGGGACAGCGAATGTACCCAAAGTATTAAAAAAAGAAAAGAGGCAATCAAAATATTTAGGAAGGATGTAACAACCGAAAATTATATACTAACAAAACAAATTCAGGCAGAAACGCGCAGGCTCTTAAGAAAGAAAAAGAAGAAAGGATGGACAGATTTCTGTAATAGTCTTTCTCCCAACACTCATCCTTCAATCGTATGGAACTCCATACGCAGGTTTCGTTCTTCCTATCTACCTCCTAAATCTCATATACAAGACGAAGGTTATATTGATGCTTTCATAAATAAACTCGCCCCCCCACATGTACCTAATGAAACAGAAATAAGCTGGGTTTCCTCTCAGAAGAAAACTACTCCAGGTTTTCTTGATTCCCCTTTCTCTGTCGAGGAACTACTTGGCACTATAAAGATTCTGAAGAATTCCTCTCCGGGGTTGGATAACATACCATACAGTGTGTTTAAACATCTCCCGGATAATTTTTTAAAACTCCTTCTACAGTTCTACAATGACTGCTTATCAAGTGGGCTTGTGCCAGAGGCTTGGCGAAAATCTTTAATTATCCCCATCCTGAAACCTGGACGAGACCCCTCACTTGGATCTTCATATAGACCTATTGCCCTATCGTCCTGCTCTTTGAAAATTTTGGAGCATATGTTAAAAAAACGTGTTGAGTGGTATTTGGAAAATGGTGATCTTCTGTCAAGTTCCCAATTCGGGTTTCGAAAAGCCCGCTCTTGTTTAGATAACCTAAGTATTTTAACCTCAGACGTAAGAGCGGCTCTTATTAACAAGGAATATACGGTTGCATCATTTTTGGATATTGAATCAGCTTACGATAATGTGCGCATTGATCTATTAATGACGATTCTGCAAGACTTGGGTATTCCTAGCCTTATTTTAAAACTTCTTTTTGGCATCTTCTCGCAGCGCACCATGGTTTTCAAAACTACTGATAGACTAGTCTACAGAAAAGTCTATAGAGGGCTTCCCCAGGGCTCTGTCTTGAGCCCGCTGCTTTTCAACGTCTATCTCTCAAAAATTAACTCAAATATTGGCAGAGATTGTAAACTACTACAGTATGCGGATGATATAGTTCTATATTCATCCAATAAACTCCTCTCAAAATCTATCGACGCTATGTCATCAAGCATAAACTCTCTGAATTTCTGGCTCACTTCGTTGGGTCTCTCTATCTCTCCCCAAAAAAGTCACACAATGGTTTTTACGAAATCACATAAGACCCCAACAGCAAATCTCAAATTAGAAAATAACCCCATACCATGTGTCGAACAAGTAAGATTCCTGGGGATGATTCTAGACAGAAAATTGTCTTGGCGTCATCACATAGAACATATCGTCTCTACATGTGAAAGAAATATTAATCCTCTGAGGGCTGTATGTCGAGTATGGTGGGGATGTCACCCAACTACAGTCAAACTACTGTACAACGCACTAATACGCAGTCTGCTTGATTATGGTAGCTTTTTGATGGACCCCTTGCCCAAGTATCTTCAATTAAAACTAGACCGCATACAACACAGGTGCCTGCGCATGGTGCTGGGAGCCATGTCCACCTCCCCTGTAAATGCTCTTCAAGTAGAAGCGGGAGAAATGCCCTTGAAAATAAGAAGACAGTTTTTGTCGGACAATTTCCTTGCAAAAAGAATATATCTGCTTAATCATCCTCTCATGCAATCAATCACAACATTAGGAAACAGGTTGTGTGACAGCGTGAGAGAAATTCCAAAACCTCTACTTATCAAAAGCTTAGAATCTCTCTCGGAAGAAATGGTTTCCTTACCCAAGAGAAATGTTCTACCATATTTTTCCACTCCATTTCCAGCTTTGGTACACATCCCAGAAGTCATACTGGATGGATTTAGTTTTTTCAAGTCTCATCTCAGTCTGAGTGTTTGCCAAAGTGATTTCCGCCGAATTGTTGATCGTTTTCCAACGTATACACAAATTTACACAGACGGATCCAAGCTTCCACAGTCTAACAGCTTCGGTGCATCGGTCTACATCCCAAAGTTACAAGTGCAACTTCAATTCAAAATCCCGAATCCCTGTTCCATTTTCACAGCTGAGACTGTAGCGCTTGCTGAAGCATTGAAAACAGTTGTTGATTTGAATTTGAACAAAATAGTTATATTTGTGGACTCCCGCAGCGTTCTTGACGCAGTTTTGGGACTCCCGAAGTCGTTAATACACAATTCTATTATATGTAGGGTAAAGAAATATCTTTTCGACCTCCATTTCGCATCGAAAACTGTATTGCTGGCTTGGATCCCGTCCCATCGCGCCATTGGGGGAAATGAGGTCGCTGACGAGCTGGCAAAGTCCGCCATAAATAATGGAGTGACTTCAAGCATACACGAACCGTTAATCGCTGACTTGGGCAAACAGTTCCGCGAAAGAGCTCTCACTGCGTGGCGTGAAGATTGGTCAGAGACGAGCAAACTTAAAGGTAAGTACTATCGCACGATCCAACCCGAAATTCCGAGTGCCCCGTGGTACTCAAGCGGAAGGCTTAACAAAATGGAAATCTCTGTACTTTCAAGGATGAGATTGGGACATTGTGTGATCGCTACCCATCTTCATAGACTGGGGCTCGTAGAGAGCTCTCTCTGCGAGTGTGGCCAGGACGATGAGACGATTGACCATGCACTCTTTAACTGCCCAATTCGTGCTGACATAAGTTTATACGACCATATAAGAGACGTGAATCGCCCCTTTGATGTTTGCCACCTACTCTCCCTCGGGTCTAACGATGTCAATAGGCAGATTGCAAAATACATTAAAACTTACAATATCATCTTGTGACCTTATTGAAATTATAATAATGATTGACTGATATGAGATCTAACATGGGCAAAATCACCCTCTGTTGGGTGGAACGCCCACAAAAAAAAAAAAAAAAAATATAATGACATTTTTACATTTTGCATTAAAAAGCTATCAAAGTGTTAAGGAACAATGTCAAATTTGTATGGGGCGCAGAATGAAGGGTACTTTAAAAATTCAAATTTAATAGTTAGAAAGTGATGAAAAATTAATATCTTCCGATAATCCAATCAAAAATATATGCAACTTGAGATTAAATCATAAGTTTTTTCGCAATGATATTCGTATATTTTTTAATGTAATATGAAAGTGAGGAACCATCGGTTATTTTAACAATAAGCAACGATTTTGGTTTTAGGCGATAAACACTAAACTAGTCTAGATGAGAGTAAATAAATATTGACTAATCTTAACACCTATTCCTTTGTACTCATCAAAAATAACGAGTGTCTCGGCAAAGTAAGTAGCGTCACCATCTGGTCCACTATTGCCGCGATTCTTCCCCGACACATTCAAAGAAAATAAATATTTAGTTATTAAATAACGGTATGTACCAGCACACTGTTTTCACTGCGTACTGTAACTTGTGTTAAAAAAAACTTTAAAACTAGACATTAAAGTCGTGTATAAATTTTTTGACCTTAAACGAGTATTAAAAGCACAAAATGGGTAAACGAATTTCACACTATAATTATTATCAATAATTAATGTATGAAGTTATTGTCGTTATTGAGAAAGAATAGATTAAATGTTTTTCACAATTTTATTTTGAAATCTGGTCACACTGATTGCTCCCAAAGTCCTAGGGTTTCCCGTAGTTTTTGTAAAAAGCCATTAAATGTAGGTACACCAATACACTCACAGCGCACCAATACTTCCACAGTAGATACGTATATGTACACATTACCGATGGATTGAAGGTCGGTATTACCGAGTACCGGCAGGTACATAGTACCGATGGGTAGAAAGTACCCGGAAATCGCTAATAACGAATACACAAGTATCCATCGGTATTACCCGGAAATGGCTAGTACAGAGTACCGATCGGTAGATAATACCTATCGGTTGATCGGTAGATAATACCGATCGGTATTATCTACCCGCGGATCCTGAGCACTACCCGCTCGGTATACCGAAAAAACAAAGTAACGAGTAGATAATAACGGATATATGCCAAATTTGACATCACTAATTCGCATTTTTCGTACCTATGCGTTTGACATGTCACAAGTAGGTAGGTACTTAATTTGTAGATTTAACTAAATACAGTAGTAGAATCTGGTGTTTTTTTTTATACAAAAGCACATTTATTAACAATCAATACATCATCATATCATTTCTTGGGTGAAAACTATATAATTACGTGAATATAAGTAGATTTTTTCAGAGAAGTTACCTCCCCTTAATATTTACTTGGTTTTATCCAAGGCCACCTAAAATGAAAAACAAGACAAACTCGAGAGCGGACAAACCGCGGCCCGTTGGGTGTAGTATTGGTAAATCCAGTTCTTTCTCAGGAATCGGTACTTGAGACATCGTTCTTCAAAACAATTCGTTCTTAACATTCGTTCTCGTTCGTGGAATTTGTCACGCGATTTTCACCTTAGTCTCTTTGAAAATAAAGTATTTTAAAGGCCTTTTTCCCAAAAGACGACACGAAGATTTAAATCCTTAAATCTCGTTTGTGATATATGTCACGCGATTTTAAACCTTAGTCTCTTTGAAAATAGAGTATTCTAATGGTATTTTTACCAAAACAACTTCACAAAGATTTAAATCTTTGAATCATGTTTGTTACATTTGACACGCGATATAAAACCTTAATTCCTTTGAAAATAGAATACTCCAATGGCGTTTTTTCCAAAATAATAACACGTAGATTTAAATCCAAGAATCTCGTTCTCAACGTTTGACACGCAATATGAAACCTTAGTATCTTTGAAAATAGAGTATCTTAAGGTTTTTTTTCCAAAAAAAAACACACACGAAGATTTAAATCTCGTTCGTGTTTATTTGCCACGCGATGTTAAACCTTAGTTTCTTTGAAAATATAGTACTTTAATGTAATTTTTCCCAAAAGAACGAAAAAGACCGAACAGATTTGGCATTGAGGATTTAGTTCTTCGAGTTAAGTTGAAGAACGAATACATAAGAACGAATACTCAGATTCTGAACAATACTAGTTGGGTGTCTACTTGTGGCTCGCGAAGCATATGCACACTTTTTTTTAAATAATAGTCGGTACAAGTACCCGTTACTAAGAGATATATCGAGAAATTATGAAAGAAAACCAGGAGTTATGAAACATTTCATATTCCTTTACCATTTTGAATATGAGGGGGGGTAGAAATTTTGAGGTGAAGTAAAATTATTAAATGTTCCATGTATGGAGTATATTGCTGTATGGCCCAGTAGGGCTGCTGAAAAGGTTGGCCATTCATGCTGTAGATAGTGTTGGTTTTACGAGCCTGTATAGGGTAATCAAAAGTAGCAGGTTTTTAATAAAGGATAAATATCTATTTACATCAGTACTTGTGGAGGCTTTCGCGGTTTTTATTTATAGATGCAGATGTCCTTCCTGTAGGCCTAGTCAAAACACATTTTAGCGTTACGTTTTCGTTCAAATGTAGACGACATTGAGAGAACGTGTCAGTTTTCATAGATATTTGTGTATTTTAGCTATGAAAATTGATATGTTCTCGCAACATCGTCTACATTCGAACGAAAACGTAACGCTAAAATGTGTTTTGACTAGGCCTACTGGTTTATCGCAGGTTTCTACTTTGCTGATCAAGTCATTATCAAATGTATGTGATATTTATTATTATGAAAGATACATAAAATAGTAGAAACATCAATACGAAGGGGGAGACTAAAATTAATTTTGCGGAGCTTGCTTAGTTTAGCGGCCCCGTCCGTTGTCGACTATTTTTTTCCCGAAGAAAATGTAATGTGTACGAAACTTTAGGAAATTTATATTCGAACTAGATCTTATTTATGCCGTAAAAATAAAATAAAACCGGTAGTTTTTGAGCCTAAAAATGAAACAGGAATTGAAATATAACAGATTAAAACATGCAATTTCTAATATAACAGATTGATTTAACACATGCATTTTCTCCTGTACAGAATCAAACTGTGTCCCAAACAAAATCCTACAGATATTATTTCAAAAATAAATATAAATTATTTGTAATACAGATGAAGTCCGATAATCCGGCACGTTCGGGACCGGCTCGGTGCCGGATTATCGAAAATTCCGGACTATCGGGCGGTAATTATAAGAACAATTAGGTTAATAATTAAACTACAAATACAGTGTGCAAATACATACAACAAAGTTTATTTTACATCTCATATAATGTATGTACACGTACTGTAAAACATATTTCACTTAGATTTAAAAAGTCATGAATGGCTTTTTGTTTTCTTGACTTTTGGCGTTTAGTATAAAATTTATTTCTAATGATATGGAAATCAATAATTTCTGAAGCACTGTAGCTAGTACTAGCCTCAGCAAAAGAGAAAAACTTATTTAGTGAGTCTGCAGCTTCTGCCCAGTCACTTTCTTCAAGATTTTGAGTAGGCTGAGGGTTTACTACAATGTTTACAACAATACCGAGCGCTTCCGGATGATCCTGAACTATCCCAAAAACTTTCGAATAGCTCTCGAGCGTTTTTATTTGCTTTAAAGACACAACTCAGTATATCTCAGAGAACGATTTCAATTTGCCTCCTCACATGGTCTGCCACTCAGGTCAGCAAACAATGGTCTTCTTACAATTCCCTCCCACCATACGGATTTTTTCACTTCTTCATTTACGGTCCATGGAGCTAGGCTATGGAACCAACTCCCTTCGGAGGTTCGCACGTCTTCATCATTTTTGGTTTTCAAGAATAAAATTTCACGGCGTTGACACTTATTCGGTTTTTTCTTTTTTGTCTTTGGTCGATTAAGGTAGTATTCCTTCCCATTCCCTTCCCCTCTCTTTTTGCACAGACATCGTAATTAATTAACTTAACTCACTATTTATTCTTATATCTTTTTATATTTTATATATGTATGTTTTTTCTTGTATATATTTTTATTTTTAATTTGAGTATTTATTCTTTTTTGTAGTTTTTTTCTTCTTTCGAATGGTTGACTGGATGTTGCTCTGCAACAAGTCCGCCATTTGACAGAGCACTGTTTCTATTTATTATGTGTTTCTTGTACAAACTTTGTATTATGTTCTATAAAGCTTTAAAAAAAAAAATTTTTGAAAAAAAAACATTTTTACAATTTTCCGGAGTGATGCCGGACTATCGGGCATTCCGGACTGTTGGATGCCGGACTAATGGACTTCTACTGTATGTACATTCAACAATCCAAAAACCTCAGAGATATTTAGTCTTAAGAGGCCCCTTTAGCAAAAACGATAAAACATTCAATTTTCAACAAGTTTGGTACACAAACTCTCAGAACTTGTTGACTCTACGAACATTTTGATTTGATAAAATATGAAAACAAATATTAATTACCAATATCAAACTTTAACTTTAAAAAAAAACTTGATTTAAGCTTCATAGTATTCGTTTATAAAAAAGCATATTATTTCTAAAAAATCGAATTCGGGAGTGTGTTTGGTACATAAATGCACGAGAATCCTACAAATTTTCTTACATATATTTTTTTATATTACGAATACTCAGATAGTTATTACAATTTATTATAGAACAAAAAAATCTATATTTTTTTGTTTTTTTCATGGATATTGACCGATTTAAAAAGTATTTTTTTTATAAAATTTCTCATATTTTGAAACCAAAAATCACCACACGAACTCGATTTTTTTTATACTAAAAAAAGTTTGCTAAAATCTATAGTATTTATATGCTTGATAGGAAGAATAAAAAATATATATATTTTACAAATAATTTATATTTTGATATAACAAAGAGTACCTAAATAAATCTCGTCAGTCTGCGATTTATTTATTTTTTAGTAAAAAACTAATATTGGTAATAAATATTTGTTTTTTTATTTTATCAAATCAATATGTTCGCAAGGGTCAACAAGTTTTAGCAGTTTTTCTATCAAATTTGTTGAAAATGGGATATTTTGCCGTTTTTGCTAAACGGGGCCCTTAACTGTTTCATCCTAAAAGAGGTGACAAATCTTGTCGCACACAGAATCAAGGTATAAACCTCTATTCTATTTGATTATAAAGTTCTTCTCGTGCCGTATCAGGTCCCTCCGACGTTGGCAATCACTCTGGCGAAGGCATCTCTATCTTGCGCGACCCGGAACAGCTCCCCCATATGTCTCATCCCGGTCTAGTCTCTTATGTTGCGCAGCCAAGACGTTTGCCTTCTACCAGGACCACACTGCCCCTCAATCTTCCCCATCAGTATCAGCTGGAGCAAACTATACTTATCGCCCCGCAGAACGTGACCCAGATATGAAATCTTACGGACCTTAACGTCCTTCAGCAGCTGTCTACTGCAATAGGCTATTCTCAAAACCTCCGAGTTGCTGACCAAATCTGTCCATGGTATGCAAAGCATTCTCCTGTGCAACCACATCTCGAATGCCTCCAACCGGTTCATAGTGTGCACTTTCAGGGTCCAAGTTTCCGAGTCATACAGCAGTACAGACCACACATAGTACCAACATTCTCTGCCTGAGTTTCAAATTTATATTGTCATTGCAGAATATTGATCTCATTTTGTTGAATGAACTATGGGCTGCTTCAATCCTGCACTTCACTTCCACATCTGGGTCCACAGACGACGTAATCATACTACCCAGGTACTTAAATCGATCCACCCTCTCCAGCGGTTCACTATTGAATTGCAATGTTATAGCAGAGTAATCTGCTCTGCCAAATGCCATCCACTTCGTCTTTTTTTCGTTGATATTAAGGCCTAATTCTTCTCCTTCGTTATTAATGTTTATAAGGAGCTTCTGGAGATCTGCGATACTATCGACCAGGATGACAGTGTCATCGGCATGTCTCATATTACTGATGCATTTGCCATTGACCTTTACTCCCATTGTCGAATTTTCTAGAGCCTTCTTAAAAACATAATTGGAGTACATGTTGAAGAGCAGCGGTGACAATATGCAACCCTGACGTACACCTCTTTTACAACCAAACTGGAATTTTTCGAGATCTGTTTCAGCACATGATTCATAAGACTTATCAAGCGATAGTCGCTGCATTTCTTAGGGTGTTGTTTTTTGGGTAGAGTTATAAAAGTCTATTTCAACCAGTCGTGGGGGATTACCCCCGTGTCATAAATTTTATTGAACAGCCTCAGTAGACGATCCACATTATCCTCATCAATGAGCTTTAGTACTCCACAGGAATTTCATCTGGGCCGCAGGACTTTCTATTTTTGGATGTCACGATTGCGTGAAGCAACGCAGATGGTAAAATTGGTGGTCCTTCCTGAGATTATAAAGTTAGGATTTACAAATTTTTACATGACATAGATGCCCATTGATGACATAGATCTTATCACAAATATTTAAAAAAATAATAAATAAATTTTAATCTACAACTTCTCTTCAAATTTGAGTGACTGCCCCATACATCCTGTAAATATCAAAGACCTTTATAGTATAGACTTGGAATACAGTAGTTATAATAAAACATTAATTGCTGTTTCACTCCATAACAGATGGTAATGGTCTCCCTCCCTCCAATACAGAAGCATTGTACATCCTAATAAAATAAAATAATCTTTATTGTGGTATAAAGTAGCACAAATGGCGGGTTTATTGCCTTTAGGCAATTTCTACCAACCAACCAAATGTGAGAGAGATACGAGATACATTAATATTGATGTACATAGTTAAGTACATAAAAGAAAAGATATAATAAAAAATAAATAAAATATATACAGGTACATATAACTTAAGTAGGTATAAGTACTAAAAACAAAAAGCATAATAAAATAATATAAATAGTATGTGACAATGTCATAACAGATGGTAATGGTCTCCCTCCCTCCAATACAGAAGCATTGTACATCCTATATATGTGACAATGTCATAACAGATGGTAATGGTCTCCCTCCCTCCAATACAGAAGCATTGTACATCCTATATAAATGTGACAATGTCATAAAACCAACCCTTGTTTAATACTGATTACCAATCTATCATTTGATAGGAAACTCTCAACGAATTTTTGACTTAAAAATTATGTATGTAATAGATTGACTAATGGCCGGTCTCAATAATCTAACCGAGATAGCCTTGTCGACGCGATCCGAGATAGAACGCCAATTCGTATCTATCTTCGACCCGCGTCTCATTAAAGAAAAAGTAAGTGGCCAGAGATAGATAGGGTTCCTATCGCTGCTCCCTCCAATTGCCGATGCGATTGATATCCGCATCATATTATAATTACGAATGTTTTGAGTCAAAAAACTTTACAAAGTTTAATTTATCGACCGACGGTTCTTCGTGGAAGTTCATTTTAATATTTTTTAAAATGAAACACGATATTATAGTTATTCCACTATTGACTTTATTTATTTTTGCAAGCCGGCTCGCAAAAATAAATAAAGTCAATAGTGGAATACTTATATTTCGTGTTTCATTTTAAAAAAATATTAAAAAACTTTACTAATACCACTAAAAATGATTATATGCGCGCCCAAGGATTTAAGAAACACGATGTTTTGCCATATACATTATACTACCATACTTTACTATACCCTCACGGCCCTCACGCCGTGTCCCAAGTGGGGTAGGCAGAGAGAACGGAACGCCAAACAGATATATCTTTACAAACTTCCTTCGCTTCCTCCACATTCATACAGTTTCTCATACACGCACGTCGGTTCCTCTTACTGAACACGCGGCCGTCCTTGAGAATTTGATCCACGTGGCTCTCGGACGCCCGCGATTGCTCACACCCTTTCTTTCAGACAAGTATATCCTTTTTGTCATTGCCATATACTTATATCGCTATTAAAAAATAGGTGTTAATGGTAAAAGGGTGACAATTTAGTGCTGTATGTATTTATTAATGACTCGCCATATATATATAATATATAATGAGTTACAATCCACTGGATTGGTCTGCAACGAGTTTGGTTTTTCTTCTCCATTCGTCTCTATTCTCAGCCAGTCTTTTTAGCCCTACGTATGAGCCACAGTTCATGTCTCTCTTCAGTTGGTCCATATATGCGTCTCTTGGTCGGCCTCTGCCATTTGTCCCCTCGGTCTTACCCTCTGCGATGGCGATGAGTAGTCCTGGATGCCTGATGTTGTGGCCAATCCAGTTAGCTCGTTGTTGGCTGATTCTCTTAAGGAGTTATAAACTATTACTCGCCATATAAAAAATAAAAATATAAAATTTGTCCAAAAAATAAAATAAAAAAATTCGGGGTGGACCACCCTTAGCTTTTAATGATATGAAAAATATATGTTGACCGATTCTCAGATCTAACCGATAAGCACACAAAATTTCATCAAAATATGTCCAGTCGTTTCGGAGGAATATGGTAACAAACGCTGTGACATGAGAATTTTATATATAATCAAAATATACTCCAGCTTCGAATAATTCTTAATCGCTTTCGTCGCTTGAATACATTTTTTTATTTTACCGCAACCTCTTAAAGTCAAAGAATCGCTGGTGACTGGTTGCAGAAAGCCCAAGACAGAGATAGAGAGACATATGGGGGAGGCTTATGTTCAGCAGTGGACAGGAATAGCTGCATAAACTCCACTGTAAACAGATCTTATCTGTCAAAGTCCGGCGATAACAAAACCATACAAAAATTTGTTACCACGGATACGACTAACAACTTGAGATAGGATATTGAAACGCATTTTCGTTGATTTCCATACATTATATAACTCGCAGCACTCCGAGAGATAGATGGAGAATTTGGATAGCGATTCTATCTCAGCTATGTTTATTGAAACGGAAAAACGTAAAGATAGATCGATTTTTAACAAAAGTTCGGAGATAGATCGCTTATTGAGACCGGCCGATAGTGTTTTGAAAGGAGGGAATACTAATATGATTGTTACATATCGTCCCTCATCTGACTAACTGTCGTAACTGGTGAAATGTAAATTGTTCAGGAGAGCATTTTTAGTGTTTTGGCGTGCATAGTTTCGTCTCTCCCAGCAATACGAAAGACTCTAAATGTATTTTATTATTTTATTTGTATTTTTATGTATCTTTGAATAATTTTTATGATAAATTAATTTCCATAAGTATATTGGATTTTTTTTTATGCGCCGTCAAAGTAGATAGGACTCTTTGTGAGATTTTTTTTTCATGGCCGTATTTAGTTGTGCTCAGATAGGACTTAACTATTTTAAGAGTCAAAGGTTAAAACAAAACGATTTTATAATATGAGAAAGTATATTAATTAACAAGAGTGTTTACAATGTAATAACAGCAGTTTTATGGAAAATAAAATGATAGTAAATCACTAAAAAATAAATTAGTATACAGATTATGGTGTTCGAGACTTCTCATCCTCATCATCAGATGTTAATAAATTAAATTAAATTCTATCTTTTCCGTCACGCCGTATCCCAATTGGGGTAGGCAGAGAGAACGGAACGCCAATTAGATCTGTCCTTACATACTTCTTTCGCTTCCTCCACAGTCATACAATTTCTCATGCACGCACGTCAGTTTCTTTTACTCTAAAATTAAATTTCGTGATTATTTTCAAAATAACGAATTTAGTGATGGAAGGACTTATAAAACTCAGCCTCCTTGAGTAATGTTATCATCGATGTATCGCCAGTAGTCAAAGACATCAAGTCAGCATATTTTACCTGGGAAATTTTAGATGGAGTGGATTTGAGTCGAGAAATCTCGTTATGCAATATTATTTTAGATACTTGTCGGTTCAAGGATATTGAACGATAATTCGTTTCACCATCACTAGTTTTAAAAGAAAACTTAGTAAGACTGTGTTTTTCTACTGAAAATTACGTCATCTCTATCCAGTTTACATTTAGCCCTGTGTCGTCAATTCGAAGGGAGAGAAGACGTAGCTCAATTGATAATTTCTTAAAATCCAAAAAATCTGAATAGTTGTGGGGTGTAACGGTGAAAGGTTTGTTTCTACCTGCTAATTTGAAAATAGGAACTAATTGACTAGGGACAAAAATGTTACCACTTTTCTTAAGCGAATAGTTAATGGCACTGTGTACCGAATCACCTTCACTTTGTCCGTGACATGGAACAGATAAACGTAATTTTATTTCATTATTATTTCTTGAATTATTTATAAAGTTAATTAGGGTAGAAGCGATTATTGAATTTTTTTTTGACCGCTACAGTCGTCGGCAAATAAATATATTTTTTTATAACATTTTTCATCATACATATTCAGAAAAGAAAAACGTAGTTTAAATTTCAGAGGAACCCCTCTTGCTTGCACCTTCATGCCACGTGAAACGATAGCACTCATCAGAAGACATATCGTATATTGTAAAGTTATATACTAATAAACGTCTTTTATTGAAAACTGCATTTTCATTGCTGATTGGTAAGTTGATAACTTGCTGCATATCAAACGTAGCACACTGTGTTGCAGAATCTTGCTGAGCCTTTGTTTTGCCAACCATTCTAGCAGGACTAACAAGTTTTTTTATTTTTATTTTCATGCTTAAGTTATTGATTTTTCAATTTAGTTTTAACATCTTCTGAGCCTTCGCAATATGTCGTACACAAGCTACACTGATCCTTTTTCGGTAGATGGAAAGACAGATTTTTTTATATTAAAACTCTTCTGTATGATACAAAACTTAGTTTTTCAGGATTGTTTTTCAAAGTATCCAGAAACAAAGCGTGCATTTCTCAATGTCAAGTCACTATGCAAGTATTTTCATGTCGTCTACGACAATAGTGAGACTCAACTTTTGGAAATCTCTCAATTTGTTCCTCAATATTGCGTCTCATTCTCAGATCACTTTCAATGTAAAATGCTTTGCGCCCGCCACGATTTTCTTTTCCTAAAATCCTCGTCGGAGTAATTTTATCGATTGCTGGTTTAACCGTTTTTTTTCCAACACTCAGTGTATTTAAAAAAAATGTTCGGCATATCTGCTGTCCGTCTAGCAGAAGATGCTAATAAATTGTAAAATTTCTTCTAGAATTCAAACCAGCAGTTTTTTTTCGTCCCAATTTTTGTTGTGTATAACGATGTACTCGCGTTGTAATTGTATCGATCCAAGACCCCAAAAATCTTCTCAAATCATTTCGGGAGTACATTGGTTAAAAAGGTAACATTGACGAGATGCTGCCTAACAAATTTCAATGTTTCACGCAGGTTTTAGCATCCACTTTGCAACAATTTTTTTGGATACTTGGGTCATGTATTCCTTTCTGTGATCTTTTGGTTGTTTATTTTTATTGACCTTGGAAGATGTTTTCCTTAGTACTTCCCTCAATGAGCCGTCAACTTCAAAATCATGTGGCCGCACTTCGTAAATATTTGACATATTAATTCTTTCAGTACTTTATGCTATACTAAATTATGATCGGGATATTGAGAATCTCTACTATAATGATTCCAACAAAGAAAAATGCTATCCTATGTGAAAATAAATGAAAAGTTATTCCCAGTTAATGACTATATTAAGTGTCGTATTTCAAGGTAGGGCCTACATCGGATATGTTTTTCATTTATAAAAAAATCACACTAACTGTAGTATCTGCACTTACGTCCGTTAGTGAGATATTATTTTGATTAATTCGTAGATACGACAACAAATCAGAAAGCTGTTCCAGGATAACAGCAGCAGCTACAGCTGTGATCTTCGGTGAGAACATGCGTATCAAATCAAAATACATGGTGGCGGTCATAACTCAGTTTTGTCAAAAAAGTCAGTTACGACAGTTAGTCAGACGAGGGACGATATTAAGTGTTTTTATAATGTTACAGATATGAGCAGGGAATCAGGCCACAGAATTATTTTGACTGGCCCACCAGGTACAACTTGTTTATAGTTCTCCCTTCATCTTATTGCTTGCTAATTTCTTAATAATGAATATTTAGGCACTTATATAATAATAATAATAATTAGACGACCTATTTATGATGCGCCGTTTTGTGGAAAAACCACCGCAAGGGCCCATTCAAGAATCATAACACCTCCCGAACAATAGGGTTTTTAACCTCGTCTTGAACACCTCCACACTCTCCAGAGTTCGCAAATCATAGGGAATTTTAATATATATGATATGATTTTTTAGATTATTATGTACTAATTGTTATTTTTTGAGCTTTTTACTTTTACTTTGAACTTTTAAGTTTTAGATTAACGCTCGTTAATGGTGGACGCTCCACCGAAACCGCGGTAGCAAATAAAAAGCTCAAAAAATAACAATTAGTACATAATAATCTAAAAAATCATATCATGTCTAGAAATTGTTATATTGTGAATGCCGAAAACATAAGCAAATTTTAATATACATTATTCTTTATATACATAATTCATTATTATACATGTAAAACCATTAATATATTATTTATTTGTATATATTGGAGTTTTACGAAATAAATACCAAAAAAATTCAATACATTATTCTATTCATGTAGTTATTCTATATTTGATAATTATATTGTCGCACCACATCGTAGCAAATTTTTATGTTGTGGTTTTAACAAAAAATATCTAGTGGAGTGGCTCAGCGCCATGGGAAGAGACTAATGTGTTTTGTTCTTCTTAATTCGAGTTCGTCGGTAGCCTGGAGGTAGAGTCTCGGCCTCGTGAACATGGGGTCCATGGTTCGATACCAGGTGCCGGCAAACTCTCCTTTCACGACACAAGCTTTTAGTAGCTTTCTGTGAAAGGTGTATAAGGTTGTATTTGGGTTTATAACAAAAACCCAGATATATCTTTTTTAAAAAAAATAAAAATAATGTAGACAAATAGAATGGCACTACAATGATCTAAGTGAATAGTAAATAGAATGTAAAATTCACATAGATGAATGTGTATATAACTGTTTGGTGCGTGGGTGTATGCATTTTTATTTTTTCCAAATTTGTGCATAGTGTAGACTTACTCTATTTTCTTACATAGGTGGGTTGCTACTTAAGTTTTGAGATACGGCAAAACCAGTGCGAATATGTCAAATCTGAGATTGTCATCGTAAAGTTTGAAACATTTTATGGTAAGCATACTCAGGACCTTTTGTCATACGAGTGATATTTCTATTGTTTACACATACTTGAAAAATTAACTTCGTTAAAAAAATGGAATTAAATTGTGAAAATTTTTGTGCATGCATGACATGCCCGGTGTATAATTTATTTAATAAAATTGTTATAACCTATATATATATATATATATATATATGAGGTGAAGGTTTTACTCCATTTCACTGCGTACAGTCGGGCAGAGACTTGGCTCTTGCCTTTGCATGTGGGACGAGGCATGGCCCGTCACCGGAATATGCAGATTGGATTTGCAGAATGGGTGTTGTGTTTCTGCATTGTGTATACATGTGCTTCTTCAGGACCATCTCGCAGAATGGCCGACACAACATTAAATCCAGTATGCGGGGAGTATCGCATATTATGAATGACTGTGTGATCAAATTTTCATCGGAAATGCATGTGCAACATGCATTCCATTGATGAAAGATCACTTGATTTTACGCAGGAGATAGTATGAGGTGAAGGTTTTACTCCATTTCACTGCGTACAGTCGGGCAGAGACTTGGCTCTTGCCTTTGCATGTGGGACGAGGCATGGCCCGTCACCGGAATATGCAGATTGGATTTGCAGAATGGGTGTTGTGTTTCTGCATTGTGTATACATGTGCTTCTTCAGGACCATCTCGCAGAATGGCCGACACAACATTAAATCCAGTATGCGGGGAGTATCGCATATTATGAATGACTGTGTGATCAAATTTTCATCGGAAATGCATGTGCAACATGCATTCCATTGATGAAAGATCACTTGATTTTACGCAGGAGATAGTATGAGGTGAAGGTTTTACTCCATTTCACTGCGTACAGTCGGGCAGAGGCTTTGGCAGAGATAAATGTTTGATTTTTTTGTGCAGTAAAGATTTTTATTATTATTATTGCTTCTGGCTTGCCCATGCTGGGATGTCAAATATATGGGCATTTTCAGATTTTTTTGCTATGAGTATAACGTACGCGTCTCGAGAATTCAAAATCGTTTCTTAAATGACCAATTATTTCAGTTTTGCCCGAAATCACAATTATTGATAAAATGATGATTTTTTTCTTAGTTAAGCATAAAAATAACAGGTAACTATTTAAATTTTGCAAGTTAATGTGTAAATCAATAACACGGAATGACATATTTCAACATGTCTTCAGCGTACTTCTCAACTTTAACAACAAAATTATATTTGTCTACCCATTATATTCACAGGTTTTATGACTTCATTTATAACTTAATTGTCTCTAAATTCAATAAAGTCCCATAAAATATCATAAAGCAAACCAGAAATATGTTAAATATGTATTTTTTTCCTGTCCTTCAAATCACAAAAAGTGGAATTCCTATTACGTCACGGCCATTCTAAACCTCTGTTTTACTTATTTTGGTCAAATCGAGTGTCGATTATAATTAATGGCAACATTATATTAGTCTATGAATGCCGCTATATTGTGTAAAAACTTCGGTTGTGCAGATTCTTGTGACGGAACTGGTCCACGTTGTGGCTCACTAAAATTGGTGTTCCATTACGAACGCAGATTTCTAAGGTAAGTTAAGAGTTTTATTTGTTTCTTTTGGACTCTAATTACATATTAAATATTGTTCATTTTGAATTACAAGTCGAATGCATCCTTATATTCACTAACAAGGTGTAAACATGTGGATGAACAGAGATCGATACTTATACGTCACGTCCATTACGGAACGTTATGTATTGGTGGAAAAAAACTGTTACGTAATGGAATTGTAAAGCCTGCTTACATTGAATAATTTAATCTTCCGACTATATTAAAAGATGTTAATAATTATTGTTTTTTGACATTGCATACGAGATCATAATATTACTTTTTATAAACTGACATATGAATATAATTGCTATTATCATTTTTTACTTTTTGTTTATATTATTTTGGATTTAATTGTTATTATTTTTTTTCTCTTTATTAACATGTAAAAGGCGAAAGCCGTGAATATGTATAAATAAATAAATAAAATATATAAAAACAAAAAACTTATCTCAGATTTTCGACTGATATAATTAATGAATATTATTACCATGCGACGTTAGCTTTACTTTTCCATTACGTAACGAGAGACTTCCTATTACGTTACTGTCCTATTATATCTCCGACTATTTTTTTTAGATTTTATTCCAACAACTGATACAACTGTATTATTGTAATATATAAAATATAGTGAACTGAATTGTTGTTGGAAAGTGCAAATCACCAACAAATTTGCCATAATTAGTGTAGAATATAAGAAAACTCATTACTGTATAGTACAAAACGTAACGTAATGGACCAATTGGACAGAAAATGTGACATTTTACGTTATTTTCCTAATAAAATTATATATTTTCTTAAAGAATGTTGTGATTATAACTATATTAAATACTTTCGACAACTATTCACTAAAATGTTTTTATTTAAAACCCCGTTGAATTGTGTGATGTAATGGAAATTTCTTGAGATATTGCTTCACGAAAACGCATTTCCTGACAAAAAGAAAACACAAAACTTAAAAGTAATTGATTTCTCACGTCCGTTACTGTTGTATATATATTTTAAATACAAAATCAGGCATAATTTGTTACACATATTTTTTTACGTTCCACTACGTAACGAAGCAAAAAAATTTGAAAATGCCCATATATACATAATGTTATAATCAATGTCTTTTGTCAATCAATCTAGGAATATTTTTAATATCATTAACATTTTTCACTATGGTTTATTCTATTTAGATGATGCCAGGATTTGTTCCATGTAACCATTGTTAGTCCACTATGATGTAAATTTTTATTATAATTATATTCAAGGAGATATTTAAATAATTTTTTTTTTTTTTTTAAAAAAAGATATATCTGGGTTTTGTTATAAACCCAAATACAACCTTATACACCTTTCACACTAAGCTAAAAGCTTGTGCCGTGAAAGGGGAGTTTGCCGGCACCTGGGATCGAACCACGGACCTCTTGTTCTGAAGGCCGAGACTCTACCTCCAGGCTACCGACGAACTCTCCGAACGAAATTTATTTGATAAAACAATTATTTATTAACTGAATTAACTCAAATAAAAAGTATAATATAAAAGAAAGTCCATTTTATTTGTATTTTTTTTTTGTTTGGTATTTTTTTAAAGCATTCTCCTGGATGGAGACCTGATTTCCTGGAACATGTTTCACAAATTCACTCAGTTTCTCGTCTTCCTCCAGGAATTTTTCGATTGCTGCATACAGCACACTCTTTTTTTGACTTCTCACACCTTGCTATGAAGTGTGGCTTCCCACCAAGTCTCTTTTCCTTGTCCATGGTACCTGCCCTTCCTCTTTTCCTGCTCAGACGCCCCTGTCTTGCATCTCCCACAATTTCAATATTCCCGCCATTTTATTATACTATTTTCTCACGCAGTATCTCAAGTGGGGTAGGCAGAGAGGCTGGAACGCCATATAGATTTGTCTTTACTTCCTTCGTTTCTTCCACATTCATACAATTTCTAATGCATGCACGTCGATTTCTCTTACTCAACACACGGCCGTCCTTCAGAATTTGAACCAAGTAGTTCTCAAATACCAGGGCTTCCTCACACCCCTTCTTTCAGACAAGTATATCTTCTTTGTCATTCTTTCCTCTTCCATTCGATCCACATGACCACACCATGTAAATTTTGCCATTTCGATTAAATCAAAATGGCCCAAACCCGGCATTTTAATTTAACTAAATCAATCGATTTTATCGATTCAATTTTACAAACTGTTTTTATCGTAAAAAATAAAAATTTCGGATTAAATTTTTGATAAAGGTTAAATTAAATATTTATTTATTAAGAAAATGAAGCACAAATAACTATTTTTTTTATTAAGCACACACAAAACACTACGCAAACACACGTCTCACCAAAAAGAGTGGCAGCGCAAAATAATAAAATCGCCTCAGTGGCGGGATCTGAGCGCTAAGGGTTTATTCATCTTGAATGTCATTTTGGCACAGAGAGGACAACTTTTATTTTTTTTATTCAGTTAATTAGCAACACTGTTCAACAATATGAATGAAAACTAATTTAATTAACTCATCATCATCACCTTGAATGTTGATGATCTGAGTATATTTTTTAATGTATGGATTGACTAAATTCATTGATATTTATTACATTAAAATTAGAATGCAATTATTTTAAACTTATTTATTCAAATCTTAAATATATAACAACTAATATTACATGCATCATAGACCAAAAATTCCCCGAAATTACCACAGTACAAAAATTGAAAGCAACTAAGATAAGATTAGACATAGACAATCATAAAAATAGCTTCAAATTATATTGAATGTTGTGTACATTTTCTGACAAACATATTTCAATATTAACCAGGTATTGGGAAAACCACTGTAGTCAAGAAGGTATGCAGCTTATTGTCACAATCAAAATTACCTGTTTATGGATTTTACACTGAGGAAGTGAGGAAAAATGGTTATAGAGTTGGATTCGACGTGGTTGGCTTGGATGGCACCAGAGGACGTCTCGCTAGAAGTGAAGACAGTGGAGAAACTCTCTCCGAGTTACAGTGGAAAGTTGGCAAGTATGTGGTGTTGCTAAAGGAGTTTGAGTCTATTCAAGCTCGGGTTTTTGAAAAGGTTATTATTACACATTTGTATTATGTCGGTTACTAATATAATGATTTTTTATTAAGTTGATTACCTAGATTTTTACTGTAATTTAATTTTTATAGTATTTTAATTCTTTATATAGCGTAATGATACACAACACTTATGAAATTTTAAATTAAAGAGAATCATGTAATTACAGGCGATTGGACAGGAAAATGGTGTTTTGATAATTGATGAAATAGGAAAAATGGAAATGTTGAGTAAACAATTTCAGAATAATGTCACTAAAATATTTGATAGTAATCTCACAATAATAGCAACCATACCAATTGCAAAAGGAAAACCAATTGCTTTGGTGGAAAATATAAGGAACAATCAGAGACACACTCTTATCTCCGTAAGACAAACTACTAGTAACTTTATTAATTATTTATTTTTAATGCGACTTAATTTACAATATGTCAGTCAGAAATCTAAACAAACTGATATGAAAATCATTGGTGCATGTAACAGTAGATTTATTAATATATAATTAGGCTAATTTCATATTATTTTGTTGTTGTAGATACATAATATATTATGACTTGATTTTTAGGTAGACAATAACAACAGGAACTCGGCACCATCAACCATTGCTCAAACTATTATAAAATTATTAATTGAATAAGTCAACAAATAAAAAGAACAATCAAATCAAAATGGCCTTATACAGGATTTAAAAAGCAACTATAAATTGAAATGAATGTAGGTGTAACATGGCCGTTGAGTTTATTTTATAAAATTATATTTGTTTCTCGCATGTTAGTTAACACCAAATTATACTTGAAAATTATTGTGAATGATTGCTTTTAATCATATCTCACTTTTTTTTTTTCTAAAATTTCACAACACTATTAAATTGATGTTTTGCTTTGACAAAAATTTGACATAATTATTTTATTATTAGATTTTACAAAAAAAACTCGTTTTCAAGATAGATGAATATGTCATCAAAAAGCGTATAACAAAGATTACAAAAGTATGGTCACTTTGGTCAAAATTCCACATAGTGTAGTTTCACTCTGGCATACAGATTTATGCTCAAGTATATATTATCTTAGCAGTATTTACAGATGGATGTGTTGATCAGTAGTGAGTAAACTGAACTGAAATAAATACCAAGAGCTTTTAATTTAGTTGTGATCCTATGAAATAAAATTATTTTTTCTCTTTCATATGGTTCCAGTTTCACCACATTGCACCGTTGAGTGGAGGCGCCAATATAGTCTTACATATATTTTTTAAGAAATTTGATTGAATACAAAGACAGTACATATTATTATCAGTCTTGAATATTTTAGACATGAGTGGTCTAGTCAGCTAATATCCTCTGCGGAGTCGTCAAACTGTCCTTCTTCTACTGGAAGTGGTGAGGTGTTGACTTTAGTTGGGTTGTGACAAGGGAATATACATGGACTAGTGACAGACCATGTTACATCTCTTACTGATGGATCCCAATACTCATCAGAGTCATCATCCCACATCTCTTCTTCTTGTAGATCACACATCTCCATCTCGTAATCTGTCAATTAGTATATACACATTTAGTCTCATATACCTTACACTATGTATATTTATACATCCATAGCCACACATTTACTTAGATCACGCATTACATAATCTGTCATTCAGTATATCGGCAAAGCCCAAACACTTTGTTTATGAACCATATACATTAAATTATGAACCAGATTGACAAAGCGTGGTTCACATGTTCAGTATTTATTTTATTGATAAAACCACCCTTGGACCTTTTACATTACGAAATCTTAAGGTTCCTAACAAAATATGTGGAATTTTAAGTATCAATTTGTTTTTTACTTAAAATTTTGGATTTTTTTTTTGTGTTTTTTATAATTTAATACAAGTTATAAGTGCTATCTTTGTATCAAATACAAATTATTTTAGTGATATATTTACTTACCTTAAATTTTTAATTTTATTACTGCTTATTATAAGTTTTAGCGGTCTTATTTCAACTAGCATGATATTTCTATTTATCTAAATGATGAACCAAAGGTAGCTAGCGCAATTAAAACAAAAAAACATTTCATGCAAAATAAAAATAAATCTACTAATTCCTTCGCATTAAAAATACACTGGTAATTGCAACACACATGACATTATAGTCAAGTGTAGCGAGTTCAAAGGTCATTTGGTTGTATCCAATGATGAACAAGAGCTAAAAAGTTGCGAACAAATTCGATAGGTGTCGATGCGGCCTTGAGCTAATTGCAATACTACTACCTCTGTGGCCTAGTGGTTAGAGTACTTGACTCGTAACATAAAGGTGCTGGGTTCGATTCTTAGTGAGTGCGGTTGGTTGAACGAAGTCGCTTTTCAGCGATGAGTGTGGTCACCCGCCCTGAAAGGATTGATATGAGAGAAGCATAAGAGGGGAAAGGTGGAATTGCTGCCTTCATGACACCCCCACCGCCGAAGCCAACCACCGCCCCTCTACACCCTAGCTGATGTCAGGTTGAATCCTGCAAAAAACGTCAGGCAGAAGCCAATGGGCTTTCTCAAGACCAACTAGTCTTTTTCAAGGCTGCTGTATGTAGAGTACCCAAAAACGATATTTTTATACATATAATATGTTCTGTTAAGACACCTTTTCAAAGAAAATAAGAGTACCCAAAAACAATATTTTTATACATATAATATGCTCTGCGAAAGCACCTTTCTTAAAATATAACAAAATATTTATATTTTCTTTAAATAAGATTCGAAAGTATTGTGGCAACAAAGTAATTTTGTACGGAGCAGAAAGTGAAGGTTATTTTTAAAATTCAAGTTTTATAGTTATGCAGCGATGTAAAATAAATATCTTTGAATAATCAATTTAAAAACATAACTTTAAATCATAAATTATTCCAAATTTATGGTGAAGTATTTTATTAATGCTGGTTAAAGTGAGACGACACTGGTTTTCTCTTAGAATCAGCCAAGTTTTTGGGGCTTGGCAATATACACATTTAGTGTCATAAACCTTATACCATATTTATCTATCCATAGCCATACATTTGTTAACAATCATTACTATACACAAATAGTGCAACAAAAAGAACCAAAAAAATTCAAATAACTTGTGTAAATTTAATTGATTGTTGTATAAATGTTATCATTATTCTAATTTGTTTTCAGTGCCTACCCCGAATGTCCAAATTTTATGATATTAAGAGGATATTTGACCTGTATAATTATTTCAACCCTGCACTGAGATCGTAACAGTTTTGGCCAAGGCAATTTCAGCAGGAAAAAGAATAAAGTGTAATAAATAAAAAGAGTGAGAAAAAACAAAACAACAAAAATGAGACATCTACAAAAAGAAACAACAAAAACATAGGAGAGTCTATCTTGGTGATAAAGTCATTGTATGTTTTGGTCAAAATATCAATACGAATATTCAAATCATTAAATAAT
The DNA here is from genome assembly GCA_947579605.1 of Athripsodes cinereus. Taxonomy (NCBI): domain Eukaryota; kingdom Metazoa; phylum Arthropoda; class Insecta; order Trichoptera; family Leptoceridae; genus Athripsodes; species Athripsodes cinereus. The sequence continues at coordinate 23,309,272 of OX388307.1, read as the reverse complement.
TTTGTGGCCTTGCCGACAGCAGATTTTGGGATGATGTTTATTGTGCTATCCGGTGAGTTCACAAACACACACTGTCAAGAACCATTGTACAATATTGGGATGTAGATACTAAACTCACACAATGATGAGTTATCAGTTAACAAGTTAATATATAGATATAACAGTGGCCTTACCATTTTGTGTTTCATAGCTTTCTTCTTCACTATCGCTATCTTCAACTTTATTCAATATTTTTACGTTTGTTTCACTTCTGAAAAGAATATTCATACATGGATATAAATACAGGTAGTTGGAAAGGTATATATGACAAAGACAACTTATTGTTAAAAAATATGTGTAAGATGTGGATATGGTGAATATGCCCAGTATAGATAGGCATTGTGTCGAAAAGTTACTATTCAAAATAGGTATAATTATCAAATAAATACTACAAAAATATAATTATTTATTTGGAAGGTTAAAATCTTCCAACTAGAGAGTATTTCGGATTATTTTCGTTCCCGGGAAACGGGAAATTCATAATTATATTTATTAGTATTCAATTTTCAACAAATTTGGTAGAAAAACTCTCAAAACTTGTTGACCCTTGCAAACATTTTGATTTGATAAAAAAAATCTAATTTTTGTTACCAATATAAGTTATTTGCTTAAAAAAAACTCAATAACCGACTGACGAGATTTATTTAGGTACTCTTCGTTATATCAAAAAATACAAATTGTTTACAAAATATATATAATTTTAATTTTTATTCATCCTATCAACCAAATAAATATTATGGATTTTGGCAAAGCTTTTTTAATAAACAAAAATCGAGTTCATTTGGTGATTTGACTTCAAAAAATGAGAAATTTTAACAAAAAATGATTTTTTAAATCGGTTAATATACATGAATAAAATAAATAATTGTCAATTTGCTGCGCTAATATTTTTAAAAACTATATAACTTTTCGATCTATAAAAAAAACACTTGAAAAATCGTAGGATTCTTGTACATTGTCGGCCAAACATACCCCCGATTTCGATGTTTAGAATTATGCTTTTTTCAAACGAATACATTGAAGTTATATAATTAAGTTTTTTTTAAAGTAAAACATTAATATTGTTAATAAATATTAGTTTTCATATTTTATCACATCAAAATGTTCGTCAGATTCAACAAGTTTATTACGACCATTACAGTTAACTAAACAAAGATTTTGGTATCGATATGGCGATCTGCATGACAAATAATTTGTGTTTTTTCCTGGGAAATTATTTGTTTTTTTCCCGGGAAACAGGAAATAAAAATTAGAGGGTTTTCCCGGGAATAACCCTCTACTTCCAACATTAAAAATATTGCTGCACTTAAAATGTACCTGCATCGCTACAAGGATAATAAATGATTTTCAAATGCGTAGGAATATTATAAAACTATGAATGTTGTGCAAAAAGGATGATATGATAAACAGTGATAAATTATGAATTGCATTAACGGACACATTAATATTGCTGCACTTAAAATGTACCTGCATCGCTACAAGGATAATAAATGATTTTCAAATGCGTAGGAATATTATAAAACTATGAATGTTGTGCAAAAAGGATGATATGATAAACAGTGATAAATTATGAATTGCATTAACGGACACATTAATATTGCTGCACTTAAAATGTACCTGCATCGCTACAAGGATAATTAATGATTTTCAAATGCGTAGGAATATTATAAAACTATGAATGTTGTGCAAAAAGGATGATATGATAAACAGTGATAAATTATGAATTGCATTAACGGACACATTAATATTGCTGCACTTAAAATGTACCTGCATCGCTACAAGGATAATAAATGATTTTCAAATGCGTAGGGAATATTATAAAACTATGAATGTTGTGCAAAAAGGATGATATGATAAACAGTGATAACTTATGAATTGCATTAACGGACACATTAATTTCTGGCGGATTAAAATAATAGTGAAATGGATGCCAAGTTGATTGACTGATTTGTAAATAATTATTTTATTATTCACTTGATTATTCTTTGAATACCTGGGTCTACAATAGAACCCACATGAGCGTGTATTAGTATTTTTCAACAGCCAATCACAAAGATGGACCCATCATACCACTGTAGGGATGTATGACCAACTCTTAATCTTGCTCAAAGTCAGTAGTGAGGGGAGAGAAGGACACACTTTGATGCTTAGAGGTGTCCTTTAAGTAGGGTCCATAATTAATTTCATCAACATAAGGTAAACTGAATGTTAATAACAATAATAAACACTTTATTGTCAAATATACAAATATTTTACAAAAGGCGTACATATTGCCTTGAGGCAATGTCTTCCAGTAAACCTACTACAATGTTTGAGAACTGTTTTACTATAAAGTGAGTTTAGATCAAAAGATAAACAGAAAATGAAATATATATATAATATAAAACAAGAATACCTATATAAATATAAAGAAAAAAAAATAAAAGATAAAAATGTAAGCATTCACAACCATAAACCTATATAATCGATGGTATAGCGTACAGATGTGGTAAGTGCAGTTTTTACCGAAAATGAGTTATTATACGCATGTGAATCTATATCATCTGAAGTATGTTCCTTAGGAATATTATTGCGTAACTCTGTGTCATTAACGAGATATTTAAGAAAAACTATGTATGATTAGTACTACATTGTATGGCATCTCTAACTTTCAACATTGATTATCTCAAAACTATGAAAACTGCACTTACCACATCTGTGCGCTATGCCATCGAATTATTATATATGTATCTAAGCGAGAACTATCTACTATTGATGAGATGGTGGGTTGTTTATGAGGGATTTTACTTTATGTTTGAATGAGCCTATAGTTGAAGATAATTTAAAAGCGAAATAATTATCAATATGTTTTTGCTTATGTGCTACAGTGTAACATAACATGTGCACAGACAATGGGTAGTAAAGTCATAGTTATGTTGAGATAAGTGTTTTCTCTGTAATAGTGAAAGTCATTTTTGTTTTCATTAAATGATTGTTTGAAATTAAATTTGCCTTTTACACATTCACCCATTTACCATTAACTTGTATAAAACTTGTCAGGTTTTTAACCTATTGTCATGGTTCCAGCTTTTCACAAAAGAAAAACTCGTGGAAACCATATTGACTACTTGACAATTTGGCGCCGAGTACCAGGATTATGTCTGTCACTGCAGATATAAAACATGGGTTACTACGGAGTGAAAGTAGGTAGGGCTATGACACTATGTAAGTATATATTAATTAATTGAGACTATTTAATTTTATTTATTCGTTCTTGTTCTACATATAGTACACCTCTACTGTCCATATAAACATTTATTAAATTCAGTTAGTTTGCTGACTACCCCATGTGGTGCATCAGCACCGACCTAAGCATCTACATGATAACATCGTAGAACATTGAAACACATCTACTCTTGGACATGTATATAAGGAGAACTCTATGAGGTGTAGATATCGTGTTTGGCAGAAATGTTTAATACAGTTGTCTCGTGTTGCCGTTGGTTTGATACATTGAGGAGGTGGCGAAGTAATGGATTTTCAGTCAGAAGAATTTAGGAGGCAGTAATATTCAGACTGTTGATTGTGACTCAGTTCGCAGGCGTTTTGTTTCCCTCTGCTAGATCTTGTTGAGATTATTCATGTCATATTTTTTTTTTAATTTGTCGGTCATCTCAGTCTACTGTCTTGTCTCACTGTGATGTTTTTGTGTTCCTTCATTATGTGAGTGTTTTTGTTCTCTAAGTCTATGCCAAGTGTCATCAATATTGTACTCGTATTCAATATGCTCACGTCGGGATTACCAATAATGTTGATAAATTGATGAAGCAAGTCTTTATTGACAGTAATTACAAGGTAAGCAGGTGAGGTGACAATCCATCTAGATGTTATAATGTGTTGGTAGCATTGATGCGATGTTTTGATGCAAATTTGGTGTTATGGTATGTGTTTTTCGTAGAGTTCTCCTTAGGTACTTGTCAAATAGTAAAGGTGTAAGGATGTAGATACTCAGTCAGCCTAATGGGATATTAATTAGTAGTTAAGTTGGTAGATGTAAAGGTACATTGTCACGCTTCATTGCAGTGTCAAGTAATAACTGCATGACTGCATTTAATTAAATCACGACGTCTGACGACAATACATGGATTATGAATTGTATATTTTATACTATTACATATTATAGCTGTCATCAAATATCTTACAGGCGAGGTGCAGAATCAAACAGAATTTACTTACAAATAATCATCTTCAGTCATATTATCATGTGAGGCATTGTCAAAATCATCAATTATAATTGATTCCAAGTTATTTTCCTTATCGTTTTCTGTAAGTAGAAAATAAAATTAAGTATAATTTGAATGTATACCTTTTATGTAAATGTTTCTAATCAATGTACAGTAAAGTACGAGACAGTTAACATCTGAATCCAGGAAAGGAATTTGCCAACTGTTTATTTGAATATTATATTCTTATAACACAAATATGATATTAGTTACATTAACAATGTGAGATGAGTCAATTGCTTTGTGGGAGACACCACATCATAAAACTCACCATGCCAATGAGATCTTGAATCATCAGATTTTTGATGTTTATTGTGCTTCTCGTGTACTTGTTTAACCATCTTATCGTCAGATCTAGAATAAAATCACAAGTACTGATTTGAAATTTTTGTGTTTGTCTACCAGCGACTGCTAATCCACATTCACATCCAAGTACTTACATCATACAATTTTGTTTTAGAGATGTTTCTAAAGACAGCAACTCTAGAAAAAGTACAATGTACCTATGTAGTTTTATCAAAGTTACTATTTACTTACAAAATCCATTGTTTTTCAAGGTGAATAATAATGACAAATCTTTACCCATGTGATTACACCTCTTTCCAAATTTGGTTAATTTGTTTAAAAAAAAAATATTCATACCCACATGGTGACAGTCCCTAAAACCTACGTTAATTGCATTTAAAATATCGAAAATGTTTGTGAAGGTAAGTAACTAAAAAAACTATTGCATTTATTGCTTCATTTGAAAAAGAACGGTTAGAAACAATAATTATATTTTATGTCAACGTTGAAAAAACAACATTTCTAAAAACATATTCAAATATTCTTTTATGATTCACCGTAAACAAAACCATAACAATCCGGAAAATGACATTGACAATCCAGGGCTGGGTTCACGATAGCATAAATATCGCTCGACGTCGAGTGACCTGAGCGACCATGAAGTTGCAGTGATTGTAATGGCGCCATTTTCGTAAGATTCATTCGCGATCTGAAAAATCTGCACTAACTATTTTAATTTCTCTTCCATTTCACTTCTTGAACTAAAAAAATATGATTTTCTATTTTGAAAAATTATAATAATAATAATAATAAACTTTATTGCACAAAAAAACAACAAATGAAAAAATTCAATTTAACTATACAAAAAAAATTGTGCAATGGGCGAGTTTATCGCAGAAACGCGATATCTTCCAACTAACCCATATTGTATACGATAAGAATATACCATAATCGTCGAGAACTTATCGACGCGTGTGTTTTGAGGAGAATTTGTACATCTGATGTCGATGTTCCTCGATTATTGGCTGGAGTAGGTTTTCGTGTGCCGTCAGATAGAAGGTCGTATCCAGAGATGTGCAAAATACTTTCAAAAAAGTATTTAAATACAAAATACAAATACTTTTGAATTTTTGTATTTCAAATACAAAATACTAAATACTTTTTCAAAATGGTATTTAAATACAAAATACAAAATACGTATTTTCAAAATACTTTTTTAAAATACCTTTTTAAAATACTTTTTACAAATAGTCGAACAAGGTGTAAGACAAAAGTATTTAATATTTAAACCATTGATGAATGAAAGAGAAATAAAAACTGGACAAAAGTATACATGGAGAAAGGGTTGACATGATTCGATATAGCATTGCTTGCAGACAATTGATGAATGCCATTGATGAATGAAATACTGGACAAGAGTATACATAAATGGAGAAAGGGTTGACATGATTCGATATAGCATTGCTTGCAGACAATTGATGAATGAAACACTGGACAAGAGTATTCATAAATGGAGAAAGGGTTGACATGATTCGATATAGCATTGCTTGCAGACAATTGATGAATGCCATTGATGAATGAAAAACTGGACAAGAGTATACATAAATGGAGAAAGGGTTGACATGATTCGATATATCATTGCTTGCAGACAATGAGGATGAGCTTTAGGAAGAACTGTCAAAATAGAAAAAAAAATTAATTAAGTCATGACAAAATGTACGGTTGTTAGAAGAATAAGCCGAAAATTGTCATAAATGGATTGAGTATCATCAAGCAGGTAAGAGAATTCCTGACTTGGGCTGCAAAATAAATCAGAATGGATAATCCAAATCTGAAATCGTATGGACTACTGTAACATCATACATACAGTATACAGGACTGCTCCAGACTCATCCTTATCGTCTTCAGATGGTTTTTAGTGTTGCCTCCGGATCATTTACAGAGAGAATAAGAGCTGCCACATAACTTCACTACTAAGAAGTCTACACTAACTGAGAGTCCTAGAGATACTGGTGTTTAAACTGTGTCTCACTGTCCACAAGGCAGCACACTACCCACTGATCTGTTCCGCTGACGAAAATGTGTGGCGAAGGCTGTGCTCAACTTCATAAACTCGTTGAACTCAAAAGGGCAAATACCTCTAAATTTGCAGAAAGAAGAAACAAAGTCGCAGCGTCATCTGCCTGGAATAGATTGCCTTCAGACAAAATTGAAAATGCTACCATTCAGGAGAAATCACAGCGCCCTTGAAATGGCCATGGATCGTTAAACGGCGTCATGTATAATTTGTTCAATCATCATTATTATGTGTGTATATCTCAAACATGGAGTACTCTAATGGAAACGTTGTATTTGTAATTCAACAAATTGGTAAAAAAAGCTTGCGTACGCGCATATCAATTAATGGCAGAATTTTGTTTCAAACAATAAAAAGGTATTTTGTAAAAGTATTTTGTGTAAAATACAAAATACTCAAAAAAAGTATTTCAAATAAAATACAAAATACTTTTTACAAAAAGGTATTTGAAATACAAAATACAAATACGTATTTTGTATTTTGTATTTGTATTTTAAATACTTTTATTTGAAATAGGTACGTCACATCTCTGGTCGTATCGTCCCCTTTACTTAGTGCGGCTCGCACTAATGCTGGTTTGAGAAACCCTCTACACCGCATTATGAGTACTTATAATACGAAGTTCGGTGGTATAGGGAACTTGCACATATTTTTTTTTATTCTTCAAAATCATAAATAAAGTAATCAGTAACACATATCGGTAATTTTTTTTTCGATACGTTGCTTAGTTTCTGTTTTATAGCATTTTGAAATTTCGATTTTTGAACTTCCGCGAAAACGCCACATCCGAACGCGCCATTTTGATGACGTCATATGTCCCTTCGATCTCTCTGTCTACAGATGCTTAGTACATTTCGTAGTATATATCTATTGGTTTGACGAGGTTATTTACTGTTGTGGTTTGGGTTTGAACGCTTTTTTTGCCAAAAACTTCAATATGATTAAATTTTTACATATAAACATACATCAGTTCCTATTTTTTTATTTAGTTATAATGACGAAAAACGATTTTCTCAAGGGGCGATTGAATATTTATCATGCATAATTTAGCCCGCCAGTAGGCGCTATAACTTTGTCTTATAATGTTATTACTAATTTGTAAAGTGCAATACAACATTGTGTAATAATTACATAATATTCAATGGCAATTATTATCAATTTTCCATCATTTTTAGGTTCGATTAGTGATTACAGGTTCTAAATACGCCATTACTTTTCTGTACTGGGTGCATGGTCGGAGTGAACGAACATCCTGCTAAAAAAATCTGTCCAATGTTATTGGAAAAAATCAAAGTTGGTTGAAATTAGCACAGAAGTTAAATTTTATAACTTGTGCTGAATTGAGTCATCGATCATCTACAAATAATATATCCACAGCGAGTGAGTTTCTGCCAGCCAGTGTGTCAAAACCAAAAGATTTTTATTGTAAATCATATCGTATTTTAAGGATATAATAACAAATGTCGACACTACAAGCATCCACTACTTGATAGATATGTTCATTTATAACAATATTGATACTGTGAATGATTTTGTTTGTTTTGTCATTGGGCGATAGATATGGAAAGCTGCAAAGAAGTCGCTGAACTTACAGTACAGTAAGAGGCTTACAATATCGGCATGCGTAGAAATAATTTATTCGGTGTCGTATAAGTTAGGTATATTTGTACATCTTGGACTACACAATATTTGTATGATCTTTTTGGAAACTTTTTGTAATATTTACCTCCTTCCAAAATGTTAAAAACCGGACTCAAATACCAAGCGATTGTTAATCCCATACATTACGATAAACAACAAAACATCACTCAGGACATGTGACGTCACAAATGCAATAACCATCGACAAGGCGTTCAAACAGCGGGCGAAAAATCGTGATTTTATTTATTAAAATAATAAATGAAAAATATTTATTTTTGAGTTTTAATCAAAATATAATCGATATATAACCTTTTTTCTACCTAATTAATGCATTTCACAAAATATTCCTCTCGAGTGCAAGTTCCCTATTGACATGTTCGCCGGTAGTGCTCGCACTTTTAAAATGTCAATTTTGCAGGTTATGTGTAGCGATTCATGACTTCGATTTTCTCTGCATCTCTTAATAACTGTTCTTATCATTGTTTTCCCTTCCCTTTGTACATCATGACACTCAAATTACATAAATTACAAGTTAGTTTTTGGTATAAATGATTTAACTTATATATAGGTAGGTAAATTTTGTTTACATTTTGTGTTCATAGTTTGTAAGTATTTAAAAAAAAAAAAATTGTTTCATTTGAGTAATTCATTAATGTTTATATTTCAAAAATTTTGACTTCTTTTTGATTGCTTTTATATTTTTGATTGCCTATGACAACCGAATGGGCTATAATATAAAATAACGCCCGTGCTATTCATACGTATAGGAACTGTCAACTGTCAAATTTGACAGTTGGTTTTATGTAAACAAAAGCACGCTGCTTTGACGTCTGTCAAATAAGTAGCTAAACGTACGTATTTTTTTGTAAACAATGCCACACTATTTTGACGTCTGTCAAATTATCGAAATCTGTAGCTTATGTCGTCCGTGTGGATTGATCCTTATCAGTTTAATTTCCTTTACAAGCGATTACTTAATTGAGGAAGCACATTTTCAATGTTTGAATAGTGCAATTTCATTTACACATTTGTCGACTTGTATATTAAATTTCATGTTTTAGAGGCATGTTCCCGTATAAAGTAGCATTAAGTTCGTGTATTTTGTCTGAGAACAAAGTAGTTTCCATAACCGGATAAAGTGTAATAAAACGATTTAGAGTCGTTTAAGGTTTATGAACTCACCGTTTGCGAACTTAAGATCTATTGGTACTACAACAAGGATGTTTTATTTTTAAATAAAAAGCGCTGTTTAGGTCTACATAACCTCAAGAAAAATTGTTCACTCCATAGCCTGTTATGTTGACAATTTATTTTTAGTTCTTATAAGTTAAACCAGGTTTAAAGTTCGAATAACATTAAAATGCATAGGTATCCAAAGTTCGTTTCTTGCATTCATATATTTTATCAACACTCTTAATAATGTATTGCTAAAAAAGTAGCTTACCTACACTTCGTCAAAGTAGGGTTGTAATGGATGTTACTTTGCGGATTCGGATCTGGAGTGACACTGTTTTGAGGATGCGGATTCGGATCTGGAGTGACTCTGTTTTGAGTATGCAAATTTTTATACTATACTATAAACCCAAATGGGGTAGGCAGAGAGAACGGAATGCCAAAAAGATCTATCTTTACACATTTCTTTCACACTCATACAATTTCTTATGCACGCACGTCGGTTCCTCTTACTCAACACACGGCCGTCCTTGAGAATTTGATCCACGTGATCAAGCCATGTGGTTCTCAGACGCCCACGCTTCACGCCCTTTCTTTCAGTAAAGCATACCCTCTTTGTCATTCTTACTTCTCTCATTCGTTCAACATGTTCGATCTGTCAAATCTGTCAAGTTTGAGATAGACGTACTATTTTATTCTCCAGTTTAATTTTTGTTTTTTTTGTTCGTTTTTGATCATTCTGTCAACCAATAACAAGTATAAGTGATTTTATTTACTGGATTATGATTTTTCTATAATTTTAGTTGTCGAGATTGTGAAATATAGCTAATAAAATCAGTTTCAAAATTTTGAACTGTCAAATCTGCTATCTGTGTTTGATGTGCTTGAACTGAAAATATATTCGCGAGTGATTTTATTTATTGGATACTAAAACTGTGATAAATTTCAATTTGCAATAACTGTGAAATAGTATCATAGGTATTAGTGATAGTTATGAATTTTTAATTTTTTCTTTGAAAGTAGATTCATTGTCATACACTGAAAAGTGACTTCAGAACACCAGCCAATCAGTATCAAAATAAGTGTCGTCATTTCACACCAATAGACGCAAGTGTCATTAATGATACTGATGTTGCATATATGCAGGCGCTTTTGATAATGCACACATAACACTAAGTCATATTGTACTTCAATCATTGGACCATTGTTTTTCGTAATACACATTTAATATATAATATATTTGATTTAATTGATCCAAAATGAATAAATATCAGACTAGAGGTAATAATACCAAATCGCAGTCTCCCGTACCAGGAGGCACTCAATATGCGACTGACAAGGGTGTCACTAAAAACGACATCAGGTCAAATGATAATTACCTAATAGAGAAAATAACAGCTGATATTAAATTGTTTGTTGAAGAAAAATTTACTGCACTGAAAGATGAGATGATTGCTTCAAATCGGAACTTGACCTCACTATTTGAATCACAATTTAATTTGTTGAACAGCAAGATAGATGGCCTTGAACGTGAAAATAATGAACTAAAAAATCGTATAACTTTGTTGGAAAACACAGAAACTAGTACTGGCCCTTGTCAGACATCTTTGGTGCTGGATGAGGTTGAGGAAAGAATCAGGCGCCAGAAAAACATAATAATTTGTAATGTTGAAGAGAATCATATTGCTGATGTTGCCGAATCTGAGGGGTTTGACAAGGTTGTTCTTTCTTCAATTCTAAGTAAGATTGATCCTAGTCTAAATGATGAGAAGATGATAAGATGCAAGAGACTGGGGCGTAGATCAGACGGGAGAACCAGACCTATCAAAGTATTCCTTAAGTCTCGTGATCAAGTTTTTGATATCTTAAGGGGTAAGAGAAATATTGCTGACAAGAATATACGAATATTTACCGATTTAACTCCTATGCAAGTAACTGAAATGAATAAGTTAAAGACTGAATTGTCTGAGAGGAAGAAGAATGGAGAGTTGGACCTTTTTATAAAATACACTGCAGGGAAGCCAATTATTGCAAGGAAATTTCAAAAAAACTGAATAAACAAAACACCTGTTTAAACTTACTATATCAAAATGTCAGAGGTATTTGTTCAAAGCTACAACTGTTTGCATTAAATGTAGCATCTGTGACGTATGATGTGGTGATGTTGACTGAGACTTGGCTGCATCCTAATATCAACACTTCAGAATTGGGTATGTCGTCTTATAATGTGTTTCGGAAAGATAGATCTCCTATCACTAGTAATAAGATAAGAGGAGGCGGAGTTCTGATTGCAGTGAGACGAGAATATCCAGCAAAGCAGCTTATTTTGAAACACGATGATGTCGAACACATTTTTGTCATGGTGAAAGTCGGAAGGAAACGATTTATTTTTGGGTCTGTTTATATTCCACCTTCATCAACTGTCAGTACATATAACCATCACTGTGAAGTGATGGAACACCTAAGAACTCTGTACCCGGAGGTACCATTGCTCATTACTGGAGATTATAATCTACCTAACCTCATTTGGTCCCAAGAGGATTCAGAGGACGTGGTCAGTCCTGCAGGTACATTCTCTGAGGTAGAGAGTTCACTATTGGAGGGAATCAACTTTTTGAACATGTCCCAGAAAAACTTCGTGAAGAATAATAATGATAGAATACTTGATCTTGTGTTGGCTGCTGACTTGAGTGTAAAAGTGGGTGAATCTTGTGAGCCGGTTGTCTCTGTTGATACTCATCATCCACCATTGAGTATTGTCATTGAGAATCTGCACGTGCCTGTTGTGAAGCAATGTCGAAAATATCTTTGTTATGACAACGCTGACTTCAGGGAGATTAATCGGTTAATTTATAATATTGATTGGTCGTTTTTGGAGGAATCGTCACTTAATGAAAATGTTGATTTGTTTTATGGCAAAATTAATGAAATTATTTCTGAACACATTCCATTTAAAGTTTGCTATCAGTCGAACTATCCTGTGTGGTTTAGTAGTGATCTAAAGAAAAAAATCTCAGAGAAGAAAACTATTCATAAGCTTTATAAAATGTCAGGAAATCAAGGTGATTATGAGTCCTTTCGGACGTTGCGCAGAGAGTGTAAAAATCTTACAGCACTTTGTTACAGAAAATTCATTTGTGAGGTTGAGAATACAGTTCGTACTAATACTAAGCATATTTTTAAGTTCACAAACTCTCTGAAGTCTGATGACAGTGGAATGCCTAGTTGTGTGCAGTTCAATGACAAGTCTGCTGACGCACCTATTGATATGGCTAATCTCTTTGCGGATTTCTTTGGGACTGTGTATGATCGACCTTCTTCATCGTTGGGTGATACTGATTTCGTGTCTCCGATCAACCTGCAACTGTTTTCTGTAAGTATTGAGATTGGGGATATTGTTGATTGTATAAGGAACTTAAAGTCTAAGTCTAGTGGTGGGCCTGATGGCATCTCCCCGGTATTCCTGAAAAAATGCTTACATAGTTTGTCATATCCGTTGTATGTAATTTTTAACAGGTCTTTGGCAACTGGTTTGTATCCGGACTGTTGGAAAGATAGTTATTTAATACCCGTTTATAAGTCTGGGTGTAGGCAGGATGTAACTAATTACAGACCAATTTGCATACAGTCAGCTGTTCCTAAGATTTTTGAGAAAATAATACTCTCAAAGTTGTCGCCGACATTAAATAGTGTTATTAGTGACTCTCAGCATGGATTCATGCCATCGAGATCGACCTTGTCAAACCTTATGGTTTACGAAAATTTTATTCTTAACACGATGACAAACAAGGCACAGGTTGACTCAATTTATACTGACTTTAGTAAGGCTTTTGACAGGGTTGATCATGGTATCCTGTTGGATAAATTACGTGGCATAGGGGTTGCTGGGTCGCTGTTAACTTGGTTTATCAATTACTTGACTAATCGAAGACTGGCTGTTAGAATTGGGGATTCTGTATCATACTCCTTCGAAGCTCTTAGCGGAGTTCCCCAAGGATCGCACCTGGGACCTACCTTATTCATTCTCTTTATAAATGATGTTGTGGATGTGTTCACTGATGTGGAAATTCTCATATATGCTGATGATATTAAGATTTACAAAGCAGTGAGTACTATTGATGATTGTCATGTTCTACAGGATAATCTCAATAGGTTAAGTGAGTGGTGCACAGTCAATAAATTAGTCCTGAACTCTAAAAAATGTCAGGTAATGCATTTTTACCGCATAAAGCATCCTATTGAATTTGAATATTCAATAGATGATTTAAAGTTGCAGAGGGTTGATGAGATTAGAGACCTGGGTGTTATACTGGACTGTAGACTGAGTTTTGTTAATCACATTAATTCCATATGTGGTAGAGCCATGAGGATGTTGGGATTTGTTATCCGAACTTGTAGACCATTCTCTGACATATTTACTCTAAAGATTCTCTATATATCTCTCATACGCAGTATTTTGGAATACAACTCATCTGTTTGGAGTCCTTGTTTTGAGATTCATAAAACTAATTTGAGCAGGGTGGAGCATAAATTTCTTAGACATATAAATTATAGATTGGGTATCCCTATGGAGGAGATGTGTTACAGTTCAATATTGAACCATTTGAGTCTGTTGGGGCTGACTGAGAGAAGAGTACTTTGTGATTTGATTTTGTTACACAAAATAATTCACGGGAATCTTGATTGTCCAGATATATTGTCGAAGCTAAATTTTCATGTTCCCATAAGGGCTACTCGACAGGCTTTACCTTTTTATTGTAATAGTTCCAACACTTCTTATGATTATAACTCGTCTGTCAACAGATTGCAGCGTCTTGGAAACAAAAATGCGGATGTTGTAGACGTATTTGGCTCATCTATGTTAGTATATAAGTTTAAGTTAATCGAATCACTTCTTTCAGACCAGACCTAGTAGATTTTCCCATGTATTTTTGTGCAGTTTTAGAATTATTTTAAAATTATTATCATTATTTTTTGTTTTTATCATGACTAGTGACTGGAATCTGTTTTTAATGAATTTATTGTGTTTTGTATTTAAATTTTAATTTTTACTTTTTGACTTTAACTGGAGAATGTTTTGTCTGTTTTTTTTAATGTTTTTATATTGTTTTTGTATTTTTGTATTGTTTTTATATTTTTATGGATTGGAAAGTTTATCTGTATACTTGTAAAGGCAATGTCCAAACCACCGTAGTTTATTCACGCGCATTCTGTCCACAACACTCTTCTTGCATCCGCTCATTCTTTACTCTTATCACGCAGCGTTCTACCAACCATTCTTCTTAACGATCGCATCTCCACTGTATTTATTCCACTTTTGTCCTTCAACCACGTCCTTGTCTCGCTTGTATACGCAATTGATGGTACCAAAATGGTATTTTGCACCAGCATTTTAGTCATGTTCGACACATTGCCATTGCTGACAATAGGTCGAAGTGCACCGTTCACTTTAGCACCGGCCACTTTCCTTCTTTCAATGTCCCTATCGTATCTTTCATCCCTCGCAAACATGGATACTTCCCAAATGTGCATACTCGCTTACTTGCTCCAAACATTTAAATTGGAAATCCCTTTCAATCTCAGCCATTAGCACCAAATCATCTGCGTACATCAATGCATTCACTCGAGACCCATTAAACTCGACACCAACATCAATCTATTTCACAGGTCGCATACAGTAGTCGAAGAATAGTTTGAACAGCCACAGAGACATGACACAGCCTTGCTTCACTCCCTTGGTGACAAGGATATCTGTAACCTCATTTATAAAAATGAATATATCTAAATTTTGAAAAAGAAAGAAAAACGAGTATTTTTTTATGAACATGCCCATAAATTTTAGATTTTTCGAAATAATACCATCAATTAGATTATCTATTGAAAATAAGTGTTGCCTTTGAATAATTAATTTCTTCTTCTAACAAAAATGTTCAAAAGAGCCTATTCTGGAAAAAATCGCGTGAAAATGACAATTTTCTTATTTAATTTAATATGATGTAAATTTTTGGTATTTTCTTAAAAAAATTAAATTATATCGATACGTTGGCAAATAAAAATATACTAATATAAGTTTCCGTAAAATGAGTAAGAGCAGGTAACATCATTCATTCGCACCATCGTAGCGTTTTCCCATAAGTACCGCATGCAGTAAACATGCTGGTAGTCTTCTCCGTAACAACTAAAGCTAACAGACATTCATTCAGAATGGGTGGTTTACTTCATTACTGAATTGAAGATATTAAATGTCTTATATGGCATGTTTTACAAATACTTGCCTTTTGTAGGAAACTTAGTATTTGGCAGGTATTCAATGGATGAAACATGATTACGTCGTTAGTATAGTACACAAAAAATAGTAGAATGTATTATATAAAAAAAAAAACTATTGTGCAAATGTGAAGCACATCTTTGAACTGGCATACCTGCTATATCAACCAGGATAGAATTAGTACGAAAAATATATTTTCAATATTTTATTTTAGAAATGTATCTGGCTTGGCATGGTATCCTCAAAAAATGTTTAAGGATGCGGATTCCAAGCTCTTTAAATAAAATTTGTAGATGCGGATATTTTCCGGATGCGGATACGGATATTCATTACAACCCTACGCTGAACAATAGATTTCGCAAACATCTAAAGTACGTCCACCGAGAAGATGCAATTGTCCACGTGAACAATTCTGAGAACGTTTAGTACATCCAGGCAAATTTCAATAAAAGGCCGTTTCTTCTACTCCGTATTTTTTAAATAGCTTTTAAATGACTGTACCCTTTTTATAAAGTCACTAACGATCACGCGGCTATAATTAAAAGTTTGCTTTTGAAACCTTATAAAAGGTATTTTCATTGCAATTGTGTAAATTATCTTTCCATATATATTGAAATTACCCTTTCTACTTTTCGTTAAAAAAATATTTACCAACAGATTCAAATACATTGCTTAAACGAAATACATTATATGAAATAGCGGCTACACGGAAAACTCACCTCAATTTATATTGTACATTAGAGATATTTTTTTGTACTTCTTTTCGAATAGATATGTTTTTATTATTTGACAGTGAATATTAGACACTAGCCGTGTAACCCCATAGAGGTAATTTGGGCGCAAATCAAAAATGAGGTTTCGGCGAAGAATAAAACTTCTTGAGGTTAAATTTTTTTTCGAGAATGCGATTCGCAATGTGACAAGTGGAAAATTGGAGCAATTGTTTAAAACACGTGATTAAAGTAGAAAAAATATTTTGGATGTCAGATGGAATGATGGATGATGCTTTCGACCAATTCGTGATAAATGTTGGAAACACGTCCGATTCCTCATCTCTCTGATTAATTGTTTCTTTTTTTTAATTTAGCTGAAATTTTTTTATAAATCTTTTTGTGCTAAATTCCGACATACAGTAATTCCTCAAATTTCTTTTATAAATTTAGATATATGCACTTACAAAGTAAATATATGTTATATGAAAGTAAATATATGTTATATGAAAACTGGGCCGATTTAGTCTATAAAATTTGTTATTTTTACTTTAGTTCTATTAATTATTCTATGTTATCACATTTATAATGTTTGTTCGTTTTGCTATAATTATTTTTGTGTTGACACTTTGTTAAGGTGTTTAATTAATTATTCTATGTTATCGTATTAATAATGTTTTTTGTTTTGCTATAAGTATATATATATTATGTCACGTTGACATGTAAAATGTTTTAATCAATAATTTTATTATCTTTCTAAAATTTTGTTCCATGCATTACTTAAATAACACTTATTCCAATCAGTTACCTGAGTCTGCCCAAAAATAAGCTTCAAAAAATTTAAAATGAAATAATCAAATCATTTAGTAAAATAAGATTTTTTTGTATAGGTACCTATGTATAATCATAAAATTTCGATAATCGGTCCCTCATGTTTCAGTTTGTAATAAATATTTTTTTTAATTCAATAATTTTGTATAATCCAAAGGGTTGTGTATTGACACAGAAAATACATTATAATAAATTACCTATATTGAAAAAAAAACACACTGTTAAATTTTCACATATAAAAAATCTGAAGCGTTTTCGTCGAGTTATCTCGACATTATTGAGAGCACTACAATAAAGATAATCTTAAAACAGTATGTTTTTTTAATATTACAAAATTACAATATTTTTATTATGCACACTGGGCAGTTTCTATCCAGTATCTATTCTGCGAGCGGCCCATCTGATCACGTGAACATCACGCATTTCTAATGTTATTGTCGAGTGCATGGATAGAAAGACTGAAGTATAGACATAGATATACATACTACATAACTGGATGAATAACTCGCCGCGTATCGCGAGCCAATTACAATTTGGCGGCAAATTGTGCTGTTAGGCAAAAGTTTAAAAATGGCCGAATTTTCATAGTATGAAAGGCTATAAAAAATCCTCGCCTCGCAGAAACTGTTATTGTAATCATCGATTTCTTATACAAAAATTAATTATGAACAGTGTACCTACATGATGATACAGATGTCATATTTTTACTGTTGATAAATATTTCTGGAATCGACAATTAAATAAGGTGCCTCCTTCACAGCAAATAAAACAAGAAATATTTTATTTTACTTCTAATTACCGTTAATTTAAAACAAATACCAATTAAACTAAAATGTGTGTATTAAAAAAAATGTAATATCACTAAAATAGGATATAATAAATAAATATTATAGGAATGATCAGCATTTTCTAGGGTCATTTTATGACACCAGAAACTACATCTATTTACTACTATTATTACTTATTATGTGTATATAGGTATCTATGCCATTACCATATTTTTTCCCTCTATATCAATTATTGGAACTCAAATAATAATATTACTACATTACACAACCCTACAGTATTATTTTTACTAATTTTCTTTTACGATAGCATTATAATTATTATAGCTACACACATGTATGTAGACTTATTTTATTATCACCATTTTATCTTCCTTCTCTCTATTCTTAGATAATTTCTGATTTATAATATAAATCAGAAATTTATTACAGAAAGAAAAAAAATATTACAGAAAGATATTATCTTACTTTAAAAAAACATGATTATGGCTGACCATGTTCATCCGAAACGTCGGAAATATATATCCCATCAGGGAATAATCCAAGTACACGGAGTAATCCGATACAAAATTTTATATAAATAATTTTATATAATAAATATTATAGGAATCACGGGATTGTTAACACAGGAAACTGGGGTAAATACTTAAATAAAACAAGTTATTTGTAAATACTTTATCTGTATATTTTGAAGCAAATACAATAATTTTTGAAGCATTAATAGATCTAATCACAAAATAATTAAAATACATTCAAATAACAAATAATATTGCAGCATATGAAACTATCATACTTAATACATCGGATTCAATTAAAATATAATCATAAAATATTAAACATTACTAAAAGTAATTAGTTATTAGTATACTTTTGTCTTATAGTAGTATTATTTTAAAGTCCCTTTACTCCATCGATTTGTGCAATTATAAGACGAACATGAAATAACCATTTTAGCGATTAGGAGAGTAAATTATAATTTAAAACGTCGAAAAATCCTTAAAGCGCACTTATAAACACGGAAACACGCACTTGTCTTTTGCCTAACAGAAACGTCAAACTCTAGAATTTTTTGGACCGCGCCAAGAACATACAAAATCATAGAAGTTATTTATCCAGTTATGTACGCCGGAGCGAAACTACACCAAGTGAAAATTTGGGCAAATTGAGATATTTACATATTCTTACAGAGCTCGTTACGCTCTTTTCAATGATATTTATAAAATATTTGAAAACTAAGTATATTTTTAGATACCCAAAGGTATAAAACGCTATGTTATTATTTTATCCAAGCGAAACAACACCAAGTTAACATAGTGTAGTTTACCTCTAGGCAAAGATGTACCCGAGGATTGCCAAGGACACTATGTGAAGCAATATGGCGTCAAAACAGTATTTCGGGTTACCATTAACAAGACGTAGTCAACAATATGGCTATTGTGTAATGAACACAATTTTTATAACTAATTTTTTTTTAAAAATTAATACTATAAAAACTTAAATAAATTAATAGTCATTATAATTATAATATAAAAGATATTTTTTAAATTTATTTTTATTGATAATGCACTGGAAATAAATAGACATTTTAAAATTTGCCGCTATAATGGCGTATTTATATTTTACATTCATGGTAATACCGATCTCAAATGTCATAACATTCTTTTCCCCGACTTGTTTACTTCATTATGTTTTCTGTATTTTGTTGGCGTATTTATAATTCGATTGTTGTTTAATAAAGAAAAGTATAAGGTTTTTTAGAAGAAATGGTTTTTTACTATTCTTCAAAGATGCATATAGTTACTGTTAATCTCTGGTAAGTTATACAACGTTTATTTATAATACTATGTTCATAGATTCCGTACAACGCATTAGGAGATTTTTGTTATTACGATTTAAAAATTAAGTTTCCTTTTATCAATTTATTAGGATTGTAATTGCAAGAACATTGACATGTAGAAGAACAGACGCGGTCGTTTAAGATAATTAGATGGATTTGATAATGGCTGCAGCACATGGTAGTATGATTATGGACAGTATTGGTGGAGAAAAAAAGCAAAGTGGCAGGAATTGATCTGGTATGTAAAACCGCATTATTTTTACATTAATTATTTTCGCTTCATTTGATTCTAAATTACACACAGCTAAATGGACACATGTAATTTGTTTTTAATAGATACCAAACTGATTTGAATGATTAATATTTGTTGTATTTATCAGGAATGGACTTGGCACTGAAATAACAGAGGTAGTTGTAGAAAATAATGGAAAGATTTGACAATGGCTACAGCACAGGAATTCTGATTACTGACATTATAAATGGAGATGAAATCAAAAAATGAGGAATGGATCTGGTATGTAAAACAGCACTATTTTTATGTATGTTTTCTTGTATTGATTCATTTGATTCCAAATTACACAGCCAAGTGTATGAATTTTATTTGTTTTCAATAGAGATGAAACTGATTCGAATGTTTAACATTTGTTGTATTTTTCAGAAAATGAACTCTGCACATGGAATTGTGATTATGGACAATATTGATGGAGAGGAAATTGAAAGAAATGGATCTGATATGAAAAACAACCTTATTTTTATGTAATTTATATTTTGAATAGAAATTTGTGTAGAGTTTTTCAGACTTTACAAGTCTTTGGTGAATATATCATAATCAAATTCTTGTTACGCAATGTTTTTTTTTTTTGTAGCTTTGGTTGATTTTGGAGTAAGATATAAATGAGATAGAAATAACAACACTGGCACATAATTCTCTCAGAACTGTTGAAAATACAGCAAGGCAGATATTGTATAATCCATAAAAAAGATATGCTGTGTTAATAGAAGAAAGGCCGGTTATGCTGCCGGGAAGTATAAGGGTTTTTTTTATGGAAAAACTAATGAGAAATTAATTATCTAGATCAAAATGTTTAGACCTG
The DNA here is from genome assembly GCA_947579605.1 of Athripsodes cinereus. Taxonomy (NCBI): domain Eukaryota; kingdom Metazoa; phylum Arthropoda; class Insecta; order Trichoptera; family Leptoceridae; genus Athripsodes; species Athripsodes cinereus. Next base: position 23,288,270 of record OX388307.1, on the reverse strand, counting down.
GAGTAAAGAAGAGAATTGATATACCGATGTTCGTTAAAAGACAATTTTAAAAACACAATACTAAGTAGAAAATCTGGAAGGTCCCAGAGGCTTTGATGGCCTCAAGAACATCTACCATAGCAATTCCCAAGGACTTGCTGGAATCGTAATTTCATCTATTTTACAAATCAATAATAAATAACAACAGAGTTGAAGATTAATCCGTAGATGATTGACCCTTATTTTGTATCTTTTTTAACTTTTAAATATTTGTATATTGTGTATTGTTTTCAAAAATTAAATAACAACTTTTTATACCAAACTTTTTTCATATCCCTTATTAACATTATTTGCTTGTTCATATTATCACATTTTCTATAAGTGGAATAGTTCACAGGAATATATTTTTTATATTCTAAGTCTCATGCAAGATATTTTTCATTAGAATGATTACAGCCTGTTACTATAATTTATTAGAATGAGACAAGTGGGGTTGAACACTCATCTATTACAAGGATGTCACCTTTCGCACAGCAGCCCCAAAGGAACTAATACTTAAAGGGTACCTTGCATTCTTCCTAGCAGAAATCCATTTTCAAGGTCAAGTGAATCAAACCCTCGATGAGGAGCAAGGGCATTTTAAATTGCACTGAGTTATCAGCCACTCAATAATGGACGATATATTATAATAATTATTGTCTTTTCTTCTTTGAAAGGTCAGAGTGCTGTGAAAAACTAAAATTGCGATCTATTTAGATCGAAACAGCTTGTGAAAGGCTTTGACTATCAATTTTGAATAAATAACTATGTATTGTTTCTGTTTCTCCTCTAATTTTTTATGTGCTTCAGAGGTTTTTCTGAATCAAATCAAGTGGAAACTCAAAAATTTAGATGATGTATTTAAATTGATCTATATAGCAAAAATAATGACAGATTTGACATTTTTTCTATTAATGGCCCCCACTTTGTTATTCCAAAGTCTTAAATTAATGTGTAACAGAAAAACTATTCCATAATATCGGTAAAAAATGGAAAAAGAACCACCAAAATGTTCATTAAACCGACATAGTGTACTTTACCTCTCAAATGTTTATTCTAACTGTCAAAATATTAATAGAGGTAAACTACACTATGTTATTATATTTACGTTTTTTAAACAAAAAACATGTTTCTTGTTTTGTATGTGCATTGAAATAGATAAAATTAACTTAAAACTATCTTGGGAAGCAATTAAATTTCAAAAAACTACAAGAAAAATAAAAAAATATATCAAAAAACAAATCGAAAAAACTTTGAACGGCCATAGTGTAAAACGATGTCACTCGACATGGTGTAGTTTCGCTCCGGCTCCGGCATGGTGTAGATATAATTTATAGGCAAAGGCTATTTGTCCGTAATTACATAGAAAAAAGAAAGAAATTATCAAATTTATCTATGGTGAACTTTTCCATAGAGAAATTATAAAATTTGTCTATGGTAAACTATTTCCATAGACAAATATTAAATTATTTTGTTTATGAAAAATGTAGTATAATAATATTATACTCTATGGCAAAAACTGTCACATAGTAGTATTGGTAAATCCAGTTCTTTCTCAGGAATCGGTACTTGAGACATCGTTCTTCAAAACAATTCGTTCTTAACATTCGTTCTCGTTCGTGGAATTTGTCACGCGATTTTCACCTTAGTCTCTTTGAAAATAAAGTATTTTAAAGGCCTTTTTCCCAAAAGACGACACGAAGATTTAAATCCTTAAATCTCGTTTGTGATATATGTCACGCGATTTTAAACCTTAGTCTCTTTGAAAATAGAGTATTCTAATGGTATTTTTACCAAAACAACTTCACAAAGATTTAAATCTTTGAATCATGTTTGTTACATTTGACACGCGATATAAAACCTTAATTCCTTTGAAAATAGAATACTCCAATGGCGTTTTTTCCAAAATAATAACACGTAGATTTAAATCCAAGAATCTCGTTCTCAACGTTTGACACGCAATATGAAACCTTAGTATCTTTGAAAATAGAGTATCTTAAGGTTTTTTTTCCAAAAAAAAAACACACGAAGATTTAAATCTCGTTCGTGTTTATTTGCCACGCGATGTTAAACCTTAGTTTCTTTGAAAATATAGTACTTTAATGTAATTTTTCCCAAAAGAACGAAAAAGACCGAACAGATTTGGCATTGAGGATTTAGTTCTTCGAGTTAAGTTGAAGAACGAATACATAAGAACGAATATTCAGATTCTGAACAATACTATCACATAGAAACATCAGCAAACGGTTTGACTAGTGTGTTATTGCCTAACTTGGTTTTCACAATATGAAAATAAAATCGTGAATGTAGTAGCAATCCCCAAACATTGATTTAAGCGTAAGGAAGAACCTTTCTAAAGCCTTTGTATGGAGCATTCTGCTTTATGGTTGCGAGACGTGGACCATCAGCAAGAGGGAAAGCGGACGGTTGGCGGCCTTTGAAATGTGGTGCTACAGACGCATGCTGAAGATCCATTGGTCGGAACACATCGAAAACGAAGAAGTATTAACCAGGGTAGGCGAAAAAAGACAACTTCTTAAGAGAATCAGCTAACTGGATTGGCCACAACATCAGGCACCCAGGACTACTCATCGCCATTGCGGAGGGTAAGACCGAGGGGACAAATGGCAGAGGCCGACCAAGAGATTCGTATATGGACCAACTGAAGAGGGACATGAATTGTGGCTCATACGTAGAGCTGAAAAGACTGGCTGAGAATAGGGAGGAATGGAGAAGAAAGTCAAAACTCGTTGCAGACCAATCTAGTGGATTGTAACTCATTATATATAGTAGCAAGACGCAAGGGTACCACCCGTAAGTTTTGAATGTTTCGTAGCCGTTATAATTTTTGCTCCGGGCTCCCCTCAACTCATTCTCAATGTATGTATCCAAAGCACTTTACTTGCATTCAGAATTTTTATCAATACTTTAATATTATACTATAATTTACGTCATTTTATCATTATTTTGATTGCCGAACAGTGTTTGAATAATAATATTAATTTCTTTGTGTATTATTTTAGGTTTTTATGCAAAAAGTAGTAGTTTTTTAGTGGCACGCAGTTGACTTGACATCGACATCCCTACATAGAAGATGGAGATGTCAATTTTTGTTGGCCAGCAATTTTCGGATTGGAATTTGTTTGCAGCTACCTACGAGAGCTATCTGCGATCTACATACAGCCCACTTATTGTAATCGTTTATTGCAGTACTGCACAGGCACGAAATAGAAAACTAGGTAAGAATACCATACCTACCTGTGCTGGGTATTATTATGTAGAGTTTGGACGTATTCACAGGGGAAAGTTTCTCAGTACTTCTACAGGTGTGCTTCCCACACAGCATTCTTTAAAATTAGGGTGCCAGGCTAAGTTGCGTGTGACGTACAAGGTAAGTATTGGTCAATTTGTTATAACTAGTTTCCAAAGTACCCATTGTGATTCTTCTGGTAAAATTTTGCATAGAATTGATGAAGATACTTTTAAACTGTACAGTGCCAACAGGGGTATACGTAGCTTCGATCATTTAATTCCACAATTGGCTTTACAAAATTCGAGCACTGGTGAAGTTGCTCAAGTAACTAAAGATAAAGGTAGTGTTATTAAAGATAATTCACTTCTTTTAATGCAGTATGATGCTAGCTTACCTAGAATCAAGGATTTTTTATCAAATCATAATGCAAGTATTTCAAGTAAAAACATTAGGTACAAATATAAAGCGTCGTATAAAATCCACAGGTAATGTAGGTCTTAATGATAATTTTTTACTAGCATAACAAAAGGATCAAAACGAAGGTAATATAATTTTTGAGACAGTTAGTCTTAAAGATGAAGTGTGTTTACTCTTTTTTCAATTTTCTTGGATGAAGATATTTTTCCAAAATTATCCAGAGCATATCTTAGTAGATGCAACATATAGTTTGACGAATACACGTATGCCCTTGTACATTGTAATGATTGTCGATGGGATGGGTGAATCTATCCCAGTTGCATTTTGTTTAGTTTGTAACGAAACTGAGACATATATTGAGAAATTTGTAGAAATTTTTGTTACTCACAATCCATCTTTTGCTTTTGTCCAGTCAATAATTACTGATAAAGATTTAACAGAAATAAATGCCTTAAAGAAATATTTCCCAAATGCCAAACACGAACTTTGCCTGTTTCATGTTTTAAAAGCGTTCAAAATAATGATAAATAAATCAAACATTCCTAAACATCTTGTTGATACAGCTAAATCATATTTAGAGTCAATGGCTTGCTCACATACAGAGCTTGATTTTCAAAACACTTACCAAAAATTTGTGTCAACTTTTATAAATTATTCAATTTTAAATGATTTTAACAAAAATTGGTATCCCTGGAAAGAAGCATGGGTACACTGTTACTGTACCAATACATTTAATATAGGTGACACCACTGATAATAGACTGGAATGTTTTAACCAAAAGTTGAAACAAAATATACCAAAATATTCAACACTAAATGATTTTTATGCTAAATTAAAATCTCAGTTATCCAGCATGCTAGACAAATATCAAAATCTTGGCTTTAGTCATGAGTTTAAATTAATATCTATTGTGTCAGATTTATCCCCAGAAATTGTTCAAAGTATATTTAAATGTTGTACAAAATTTGCATCTTATAAAATTTTAGAACAAATTATTGACACGTTAACCAATAAAAATAATATTAAAATTCTTCAAGAGTCTGCACTTAATGAAAATATTTTTGAAAACAATAAAAAATTTATAACTAGTTGTGATTATTGTTCATGTAGTTTTTTTTCAATGTATAAATTACCCTGTCGTCAAATATTCTTCCTTAGAATCCATTTACAAAATAATATATTTGACGAAACATTAATTATAAATAGATGGCGGTTGTCATTTTATATTAACACTTTGAATACTATAAAAACCTTCAAAACATATAAAAATTCATGTTCAAAACAGATAAAAAGTAAAGTGACCAAATGTTTTGTAAACAAAGAAACCGAAAAATACCATTTAGCAACTAAAGCTTGTAAACAGTTGACAGAGATTCTAAAAACTTCCGGGGAAAAATGTTTTGATAATCGTTTGTCCATCTTGAATAATTTAATCAATGAGTGGTCTGGGAATATGTCTGAGGGTGTCTACCCCGCTTATGGGAAATGGTGTGATGGTATGAATGAATTCTTTTTATATAATTTTTATTTTCTTTGTTGTCCTAGATCATTGACTTGGATTGCTGAGTTCACCTGAAGCAGAACAATTACTGTCTCAATTGTGAATCAACGATCTTCACAGCATTTGAAATGCCTGGGTAAAAATCACCTCCAAACTACACAGGAACTGCCAGAAATATTCTCCCATTACTTTGTGATATGAAATAACATGAATTATTATCATCTTTGTTATAAATGGGACAGACTAAGGAAAAAAGATAACATACAGAGCAACCTTTTATGTGTGTGATCATGGGGTATCGGCACTTCTAATAGATATAAGAATAATAAATGATATTAAATTGTATAATATATATATATATAAATGTTAAAGATATATCTGGGGTTTGTCACAAACCCAAACGCAACCTTCTACATCTTTCACAGTAAGCTAAAAGCTTGTGTCGTGAAAGGGGAGTTTACTGGCACCTGGTATATTGTACCGCTAAAAGATATATTAATTTAGCGTAGAAATCATAGAGTAAATCATTGGTAGTAGAAATTGTTTTCAATGTAATAGAAGTCATTTTATTGTATAGAATATAATTAGAGTATGAAAAATGAAGTATTATTGGAAAGTTATTTAATAATTATGTTTTATAGTAGAACCTGTTGAGAAGTCAACTTTTACGACTTAACAGGACCATGTGTATTCTCTGTTTATATTTGATTCAAATAAAATAAAAATAAAAAACTTATGATTTATTTACTGTAGACTTATGTACCCTAAGTTTAGTACTTTGTATTTAATTCCTTGTTTACACTATCTCATAGTGCACTTTCAAGATGTGAATAAATGTTCCCACTAGTTGGGTAATAAGTTCACATTTGATCTGAAGACATTCTAAAATACAATGTGGTCTCATATACATCGAAAATATCCTCCTGGATGTCAGAAAAAATGTTCAAGATAGATCCCACAAAAACTGAATTCTTATGTGTAGCCTCTAAAAGGAGACATCTTATAGGTTCATATCCCATCTATGTACAAAACATGAATATAATGTCAACGAAAAATTGTTAATGTTGGTGCTCATCTGGTTAGTGCTCTTTCAATGGAGAAACATACCGTCATTTGTTAGTCAATGTTTCTTTGCTCTAAGGAATGTGAGAAAATGCTTGTCAATAGAAGGGACCAAGAATAATAAATTAATTTGTTGCATTCCGATTAGATTACTGAAATGGTATCTTGGTAAATTTATCCAATTTGCAACTGCAAAGAATTCAGTCGGTTTTTAATGCTGCTACTCAACTTATTTACAAAATGGACTTATTTTCACAAACATTATTGGGACTCCAGAATTTTTACTGGCTTAAGTGACCAGGGAGAATTGAATTCAAACTTTTTTTTACAGTATTCAAGGCATTAAATGGTATGGGTCCGGAATACATCTCGGAATTCTGTAATCTATAACCATTAAATCAGAGACAAAATTCCCTTGAGTCTCAATCTAAAAGATAAGTTCAGCGCTAGTGTACTTGGACTGTGCCTTATGTAACCACATTAAGCGGTTGATCATGACAGGCAAAATAGAGGGACGCCATCGTGCCTGCGCAATATACAAGATTGGACTGGAATGAAAGGCGTGGAGGAGTTATTCCAGACAGTGCAGGACAGAGAATCCTATGCCAGAGTGATCGCCAACGTCGAGGGGACCTGACAGGGCACAGAAAAAGAAGTTGATACTATTTATAAGATCCTGAGGCGGAGCTGCCCACAAAATAATGTTTTTTTTAATTGGGGCTACTCTTTGTCTCGTATGGATTTACTTTTTATGTCTCTCACATATATTGTAATAAATAAATAAAATAAAATGGTGCTATAAAACTCACTTATTCATTCCGCACTATTTAATGGAGCATCCATCTCAAGGGCGCGGATATTATTACTAAGCTTAGCAGTTCACACAAACCAAGTGAACATTGAGAATACAAGTAGTGGTGGAGGACCTACTTGCTATTATTAAGTACCTACTAATTTCATTCATCCATACCATCATGACATTTCTCACAGTGGGGTGTCGGTGAACTGACTGCATGTAATGAACACACAGTTTGTCATCTTCATGCCATATAAAAATGAAACATTTAGGATGGGCAGAAAAACTCACCTTGTACTGAAGTCCACTCTATTATGAATATATTAGGACTTAAAATAAATTGAACCTATAAGAACCAAAATTAATTTATCAACATAACAGTTATTTGGGAAAGTACTATTTTTTTTTTAATTATGTAGATCTTTAGATTTAATGTCAAATGTTAATGTAAACAGCGCTTTTTATTAAAAAAAAAAAACATCCTTGTAGTAGTACCCACAGATCTAAAGTTTGCAAACGGTGAGTTAATAACCCTTAAAAAGCTCTAACCGATTTATTACACTTTATCTGGTTATGGAAATAGCTTTGTTCTCAGACAAAATATACGAGCTTAATGCTCTTTACTCGGGAACATACCTATAAAACATGAAATATACAAGATGACAAATGTTTAATGATATTACACTATTCAAGCATTGAAAGTTTGCTTTCTCATATAGTAAAACTAACCGAAAACGAAATGTCATCGGACATTACAACCATATTACAACTGCCAATATTGACAGACGTCAAAACAGCATGGCTTTGTTTATGTTTACAAAAAATTCCTGACGAATAGCTATTTTATTGACAGACGTCAAAAACATGCCGTTTTGTTTACATAATTTACTGTAAAATACTTCAAGGTCAAAACTGTCATTTTTGACAGTGACAGTGACAGTAATTCCTGTTACTGACGAATAGCCGATGCGTAATTTATATCTATGAGTATAGATATCCATGGATATCCATAAACGAAATAGTTTAATATCATGGATGTATATAGGTAGGGGATGGAACGTTTATAGTAATTTGTATGAATGACAGCGAAGCCAAAAAGTGAGGAAGGGAAATCGACGGTGGCCATTTTGTAGGAAATACTTTATTTAACATTTGTATGGGCAATGTATGGAAATTATTCACACAGTATCAGAAAACATTATATTTACTTCTTAAAATAATTACAATGCCACATAACTTAATGTTTTCATATATTTGATGAAATAGGGAATAGGATGAGTTAATAAAATTGAGTATTTCATTTCAAAATCATTATTTATTTTTAAACTTTGTTTTCATATACACACAATATGGAGAGAATGAATGACAATTGAAGGATATATCTAAATGAATAATATAAAACACGCGAACTTGCAAATGAGCGGGAAACTCAGGATATTTCGTAAGAATGACGTTTTTCTCCAACCTCGCAGAAAAACGAGATGTTTTTGAACACAAAACACTACGTTTACTTGGTGTCAAATATTGGATAATGTCCAGTTTCTCCTTTCTGGATCCTTTGGAAAACTACAAAAAATGATTTTAATTATAAACATGCGATAATATCATTAACCTGATCAGATTTGTATGCATGAAACATTTCATTCTAACGGGTAAACAAACCAAACATCAGATTGTAGGTTCTTTGTATTGTCAGATGACAGAATGAAAACAAGTTACATGTGTAGATGTAGGAGAATAAGGACAGATAATTATATAGAACGTTTATAACATTATTATGATCATTTATAAGTATACGAATTATAATATAAACGACTTTAAAATCGCAATATATTAAGATAAAAACTACAATACAAAACAACTTACCGAAAATATGACAATCCTGTTTCCTGCGAAAGTTGGATTGGATTTATAACCACAACCATTTAAAGCGCACATCACCATGTTAATCATAAGATGATTCCTATTCTTCTAGATATAAAAACAAAAACCGATATGAAAAATTCAACTGATGTGCAAAAACTTGAAACATTTTTAAAACAACTAAACATACAAGGGTTGGTTCATGGGAGCATAAATGTCACTCGGCGTCGTTTGACCTGAACGACCATGAAGTTGCAGTGAGTGGTGAATGTAATCCGGATAATCGTGAATAACTTAGAGCGTTTTATGACCCAATGTTATCGTAATGGCGCCATTATTTTTTACGTCTTTTTATTATTTTTTTTATTGCTTTTATAACTTTTAAAAATTTTTTTTTTTGGATTTACTTTTTGTTATAATTTCTTAAATTCGCCGACGTGTAAAAGACGTAAATTATGAATATATTTAAATAATTAATATTTTTATTATTATTTGACTGGCGCCTTTTTATAGTAGCATTCAAGTACTTTTGTGTTTCTTTTAAATGATAAAAATATTTTTGTCTCTAACGAAGGAATAAATTATTTTAATAGGTATCTTTAAAATTAACAGTTAAAGTAATAACTACTTGATTAGTTTATAACTAATTGCTTTATACTTTTTTTTAAAATTATTCCATTATCTAACTTTCTGAGCTTGTATACTTCCCAAATACTTGTTACAAGTTTATATCCTAAATTTATCCAAACGAATTCACTGAATCAGCGTCAGAAATTATAAATGACAATAACGCAGAAATCGAGTATATTTTCTGAGACTATTTTTAATAAATGAAAGTATTTTTTCTCTGAGTTATGATTTACATATAATTAATCCTTGATATTTTTAATCTACCCAATTCCATCATTTTCATTACAAAACCTCACCACTGCAACGTGCCCATTCTTATTTTGTTACACATTTTGAAAACATAGTAACATACAGTACATGAACACTATGAATGCGTACTGGCATTGTATAGGTACTTTCAAAATATGCGTCGTCGACTGATCACTCGGTGACTGTCTGAACGCAGCCCAAATGCGACGCACCGAACAAAATTTATTTCTTACAAAATGGTCGTCATTCCCCTCCCCGCGCAGCTACAAAATGTTTACCAAAGTGTCTGTCCATTACTCTATTTAGGTCCATGTTTAATATTAATGTTGTCTATGGAAATAATTCACCATAGACAAATTTTATAATTTCTTTTATCTATGATACGTACGAATAGCCTTTGCCATAAAATAAATCATTTAATATATGGACACTTATAAATTGGACATTGCATTACATACTTGTTAATCAAAATTATATATCTGTACTAAATTTATATGTATTGTCTGTAGTGTTCCGTCGATTTGAATAAATAAATAAATAATTACGATTAATTTCGCAATTGTTTTGACAACCACCATCACTCAAACGTCAAGGTAACTGTCAGAGCGATAATCACCCTGCTATGATTTCGGTGGTTCGACGACGTGCCTGAACGCGACAGTGCGAGTCGTCGGGTGACTCGCTCCGGCTTCGTGAACGATCGGAGCGTCGTCGAGTGATCACTCGGCGACTGTATGAACGCTGCCCTGACAAGGAATTAGAATTAAGAATGACCAGTGTTGCCAACTCGAATTTTGCACAGAAATGAGTACTAAAGGGGCATTCACATTGCTTCACTTTGGATGATCATCCAGAGTGTCAGGGTCAAAGCTGTTCATCGAAAGTGAATACGGCTGTTCACATTATTTTGTTCATCCTATGATTTCACTGCCATGTCAACCATCACCTAACTATGTAGATAGGTGATGTGTCAACACGGATAGCCTAGTATTCACAGCAATTTTAAAACTTTCGACGCCAGGCACCTCTACCGGCGGACGCTCAAAGTAGTTATTTGTCAAAGTAGAGAGCGTATTATTAATTTATTCTACGTAGATCAATGGCTAATGGGCCACTTGCAGATTTTTTTTATTACATAAAATTGTAAATTAGTATGAAAGAAACACAACCACAATTTATTTTATTTTTTCTTGCACTATTTACTTAGTTATTAGCTTTTAAAAATTGGATTTTCTCGGAATGATCAAAAACGATAATGGCGGCGCTGTGACGTCACGTCCCATGTGTGTATGAGATTATAATCTTTGGTTGCGAAAGTTACTATGATTCACGGGACTCCGTGACGTCATCAGCTGTTTAGAGTGTTTTGACAAACGTCAAAAATTTTGGGTTTTATTTTTGGATATTCTCCATAATTTAGATATTTAAAAAAATTTAACTGACATATTTGTGTTTTCCGACCTCAAATTTACTGAATTCGATCATTTTTATTAACCTTTTAAAGGCGAATTTCAAGTTACCTTGGATATGTATGTACTGGCGGTACCATTTTACGCCGATAAATTTATTTTAATTGCGTCATAATTATACCAGCTAGTCATCATATTGCAGTCTCCAAATAGTAATAAAGACATAAGGAATGCGTAAATATTATATTCCTGTCAATTGATCACACACATCTAATGTTTTAATGCCTTGTTTGAATCTCCATACAGAAATAACTTACGGCTGGCGGCCATTATCGTCAACTGAAGTGGTCTGGAACTGTGCGCCGATACATTAATTAGGCGCTTGACACTTCGTATACATCGCTTCAAAAAAGATTTTTGAACACTATTCCACGGTAATTTGAAAATTATGAAGAACTTAAATATTTATTAAGATTACACTGTTATACTAAAACTATTATGAAAAGTATTTGACATATTGATTGATGATTTTTTTTATACGTACGTATAAAAAAATATGAATATTTTTTTAAATTTTTATTGTTTTGTCGTCTAATGTTATTGTTGTGCATTATGATACGGGCGATGACGACGTTGACGACACATTATGATGACGACGACAGTTTATTTGAGAACATTATAAGAGTATTTTAAAATATTTTTTAAATAAATACCGAGAATATGAAAAAAAAAAAAAAAAATTGATAAAATAATAGTCGGTAAAAAAAATAAAAACAAAGATTCAATATATTATAGCTATAAAATAAGCAAGAAAATTATATTGACACACAATCCTTTACTCATACGGCCATCGGTAATAACCGTTATAAGAAACTCGACCTTCGGACCGTCCGGATGCGCGACGCGATAAAAACAATTATCAAACAAAACAATAATCGGTAAAAAAAAAAACAATTGATTCAATATATTATTACGATAAAACAAACTAATATTGACGCACAATCCTCTACGAATGCGACGATCGGCAATATTCGTTGTAACAAACGCGATCTTCGGGACATCCGAATGCGTGGCGCGAATAATTCAAACTGATTGAAATATCGACATTTGGCAGGGGTCATTGTAAATCTTTTTTATGGATGAAGTATTTAAGATTTTGATTCATTTTCAAGAGATGTCATTAGGTGACACATTTCTTCTTGTATTTAGACATAACATTTTCATAGAAAATTTCACCTTTATTGGGCAAGATTCTTACAGAGCCACTTAAGTGGCGCTTAGCCACGAATGGGTTAAAATACCCCACGACTGCAAGTGGCCCAATTAGATGTAGGTACTACTTTAGTATTATGCCAACACTGGCATAGTGGTAAACTAGAGAGAATTAAAATGTTAATAAATCGTCACCTAAACGGATAAATAGGAGTCCTTGGACTCCTGCAATATCCGAGAAATAAAGTTATTTCAATATTTTTTAGTATTATTTATCATTCTATGGTACGTACGTAACGCATGTGTAAAACTTCTCCGATCTATAATGATAAGTTAATAATTATACTCGAAACGAGCCTTCGGAGATCTATATCGTCAATCTGTTTATTTTTCATAATTGAATAATTTATCCGTGACGTCCCCAGTAAATATTAGGTCTCTCAGTATTTTCCAAAAGTTATCGAGTGTCATGGAATAGACAAATCTTCTCAAAACTTCACATACATACTATAGTTTGCACCTATTCTGAATGTATTATTCCACACCATCACAGTATATCACACAAGTGGGTAGCCAGTATACCAGTCGCATGTAATGAACATTCAAGCCATTCTTTCTGTGCCAACAAAAAATTTAGATACATGGAATTTAGAATTTCATGTGTCTTTATTTTTTCGAACACCTGAAAATTTACGGAAGAGTTGGAGACCACTTCTTTGCCAAGTGCTCCACGAAAAAACGAAAGAATCCTGAATGTATTATTTTTTATTGGCACGAAGAGGACAATCTGCATGCTTATTACTTGTTCGACATGCTGTAGGGGTAAAGCAGTCAGCGTTTATAGTTTATCATCCTGTGTTCCACTCAGTATATTTTATTTTTCTTTCCTCTAAATTTAAAAGTCTTATGATGCAGTATTTCATTATTTTTTTTATCGATCATACACTTTTTAACCTTTCTATCAGATTTATAAATTTGTGTTATCTCTCGAAATGTACAAGGCAATGAACAAGTCATGAATAAACAAAATATAATAAAACGAATAATGCCGAATGCGCCACCGCACCGTTACTAACGAAAAAGCTTCGGGCGTCCGTCTGTAGAGGGTCCTGGCGTCGAAGATTTTAAAATTGCTGTGAATACTAGGCTATCCTGTCAACACTCACGGTCATGTTGTATGTAGTTTGACGTATTTTTTGTAAAAAACTAATTATTTAAATTGAAAAATGAAAACTAACTGTTAATAAAAAGTAAAACAAATTAATATAATTCCAGACAGCATGATAATTTTGAATATAATTCTGACTTCCAATACTAATTCAAAGAGAAATAATAGGAAGAAACCTGTTTATGGTCATTTCAGTGAAAGGACTTTTCCTCAAAATTATGTCGGGTGGTAATCACTTTCTTCCGTCATCGCTAGTGATCACAGCAGGGTTACTCTTGACAAAACTAAACACGATCTTAATCTAGTCTTGATCTTGATCATACGACGCACGAAGGGACTATGATCAAAAACACCGCGTTACCGCTAACGCGCGATCGGTTTGCGTGTATTTTTGGCCAATAGTCACTTCGTGCGTCGTATGATCAAGATCAAGACTAGATTAAGATCGTGTTTAGTTTTGTCAAGAGTAGCCCTGCTGTTGATGAAACGTCTGTTCAATACCTTTTCATTTTGAAGAGTTATCCAGAGTGATCACTGAAAGTGAACAAATGTGAATATCCAGGTTGGGTTGGATTTGGTTGGTCTTCAGAAGCCAACAGTCTTTCTAAAGACCAACCAAAAAGTCTTTTTTAAGATTTGTTAATATGTCGACTTCGATTTCTTCCAATTAACCCAATAATTAATCTATGACTATTATCTCATGAGTTTCCGATTTGGTTGATCAATGTTTCCTTGGAAACGTTATATCGTATTCTTTTGTTTAGTTTCCATGCCTAAAATATTCATATATTTTTACAATTTTCACGGATTCCATGTTTCTAATAATTTATAATATTATTCTTGTATGTACAAAATATTTTATATATGTAATATAAATATACGTAACTGTATGCCATGTCTCATAATAGTGTTATAGATCACGGTACGCATAATATTATTATGGAAGAAGATAGTGTGAAGCATAAATTGGAAAAGTTGGTAGATGCTTTGAAACATGTAACTAATCCAGTAATGGAATGTGACAAAACTGTCAACCAAGAGATTACTTTGGAAGACAAATTAGAAAGTACAAAAAATCATCTGGAAAAAATATCGTATGTTTTATCTGGAAATGAAGGAAAAGATGATAAATATTTAGACACTAAAAGCGATGATTATAATACGTGGGAAGAAGATATCGGAACATATGAAAAAAACAGAAAGATTGCAGGGGTAAAATCTATTTGTGATAGTATAAGGAGTAAAGATGATATATGTGTGTCGTCTTCATCCGACCAGGTTATAAATGTTAATGAAAATGAAAACAATGATGATAATCAAATAGATTCCAATATCAATATGGAAGATGAGGAAGATGGTTGCATAACACTAAATAACGTTGATGAAGCAAATGAATTCATACAGTTTGCTGACGCATATACCAAGTTTATACAAAATGATATCGATGAAAAGATTTCCAATATAAAAGATTACATTAAAGATGTTGAATCCCTATTAAATAAATCGAAAGATAGAATAATTGAAAATCATGAAGCGTCTAATGAAACAAAATGTTTTCAAGAAAAAAGGGATGGTAACCAGAGTCCAACGGTGATTCCGGAGGAGAGTGAAATTTTGTCAAAATCGAAATCTTGTTTATTGGAAATTGATAATTTACTTGAAAACTCTGCAAATATTTTGCACAAACAACATAAAGTAGAAGGCGTAACAAAATCTTCAAATGATGATAATCAGAAACGAGAAGATATGGAGAAAAGTGAGAATATGGAGATTGAAAGTAAAGCAAAAGACAATATTTTTTATTTCAATACTTGTATAGAAAACGAACATAAACAAAATGTAAATGATATTATAATCGAAGATAATAATCTTAACAAACAGTCGACGACAACAAGTAAAGAAAGTTCATTAGAGAAAAAGTACAGTGGTCCCGTGATGACAAAGCAATTTATTGTAGACCATTGCAAACAGCACAAGTTGTATGTTACTCCATATCTGAATGACATTCTGTATCTCCATTTCAAGGTAAGATTGATTATTTTTAATTTAAAAGCACAGTGGCACTGTGATGATAAGTAATTTATTGCAAACAGCACAAGTTGTATGTTACTCCATATCTGAATGACATTCTGTATCTCCATTTTGAAGTTAAGTAAGATTGATTATTTTTAATTTAAAAGCACAGTGGCACTGTGATGACAAGTAATTTATTGCAAACAGCACAAGTTGTATGTTACTCCATATCTGAATGACATTCTGTATCTCCATTTTGAAGTTAAGTAAGATTGATTATTTTTAATTTAAAAGCACAGTGGCACTGTGATGACAAGTGATTTATAGTAGACCATTGCAAACAGTGTTACTAAAATTTGGAATTTAGCCACGCGTTATTTGATTGTTTTTTTAGGGTTTTTCGAAGATTGAAAATTTGGAAGAATATACAGGTTTGAAATGCCTATTTCTTGAAAATAATGGTATACGAAAATTGGAAGGCCTTGATGTACAGAGCGAGTTGCGATGTTTGTATTTACATTATAATCTGATTAAGAAAATTGAAAATCTGGAAGGGTGTCCAAAACTCGATACAATAAACTTGGATCATAATCAAATATCAAAAATTGAAAATCTGGACACTGTACCATTACTTCAAACTCTAAGCATGGGACACAATTATTTAAAACATGTTGGTAAGTAATAAGTATGGTAGGTAATTATATTGAAAATAAATAAATAATGTGAAATTCAGCCGCCCTAGGATGAACGGCTATTGTTCAGTTGGTTATATAGAAAAAACCCATCACCTACTACATTATTTTGTCTACAACAAAGGATTATTGTTATTATTATACCGGTGGTTCAGGTTCTAGGTATATAATATGTATATTAGGTGTGTATACTTAGGTACTTTTATATATTTTCTGCTCGTTTATGCAATTATCGATAATAATGCAAAATGACGTATAATTATGTAGGTTATACTAAATTATTTTTATATTTGTTCAAGATGACGTAGAGCACTTATCGAGTTGTTTGAATTTATCCGTATTAGATGTGTCCTATAATAGAATGGAGGATCCTTTGATTTTGGACGTTTTAGCAAAAATGCCACAGCTCAAGGGTTCGTACTAAACATTCATTGATCATCTAGAAATTTCAAGTTATAATATTGTTGTAATAGTTTGTATTTTATATTGTGCAATAAAGTTTATTTTTATTCATTGTTGATGTGCTATTTTCAACACAGATATTACTTATTTATATTCTAGTTCTTGTGTTGATTGGTAATCCTATCATTCGTAACATACCAGCTTACAGGAAAACAGTAACATTAAAACTAAAGGAATTGATGAATTTAGACAATCGTCCAATATTTCCGAGAGATAGAGCATGTGCAGAAGCTTGGCAGAGAGGTCGGTAAAGTCTGTTATACCTATCTAAGATGGCGAATCAAAAAATCTAGTGATTTCATATTAATATTATTGGAATCGAATTTCTTTACTATGGGCTACTTCTTCAAAATTGTAAAAGATATTGGTTGTTGAAGTCTAATGCAAAGAATTCATTGGATACGTAAATCGATACTACTATTACCAGTAGTGAGAAAAAAATACAAGTTTCACATTTATTTTTTCTGTGTTACTATGTACCTACATTTAAAATGCAAAACCTCATTCGTCAATAATAGAATGAAATATTTAGGTAGGTGGGTAGGTAAGTATCTTATCTCGTTGATTTGTGTTTTTAGGAGGATTAGATGAAGAAAATGCGGAAAGGAAGAGATGGATTCAGCGCGAGCAGGATAAAATGATGGAGTCTGTTAACTATCTTATAAATTTAAGAAATAAATGCCAAGCCGAGAAACGAGATGCTGAATTGAAGAAAAATGCAGAAAAGGATGTATGTGTTGAAGTATCTTTTTTTCTCTTCGCCCTTCATCACTCCAGGCGAATCCAAGATCGTCCATCGAGGGCGTTTGCGACAATTGAGTCACCTATGATTCTATTACATATATACCTACTACGAGCATTAAAAATAAATTTATTTTACAGGTGTCGGATGATGGCGTTGTAGAAATTAAAGGCAAAATTAAAAATATCCCAAATATTAATGACCCTTCCTCAGATGAGAGTGACTCCTCAAGTAGTGCTGATGAAAACGACGATCATTTGGAGCACGATACAAATTTGTCTTCTATGAATGGTAAGTTTCTTAAGTAACTGCAGGTAATATGTAATCTTTAAAATAATTTTATTTCTATACATAGGCATTTCATACCACACATGAAGTCTTCAATGAATCAAAATATATAAACCATTTATCCAGCGGAATATCGCATATTTACTAAATATACCAAATATAAAATAAGTAAAATAACGATATTCAGAGATGTAATGTGTCACTCATTTTTAATATCTTGTGTTTAACGAATGGAGAGGATAAAATGTATGTTTATAACATGCAGTTAGTTGATTGGCTACCACACTTGTGAGAAATACCTACCGTTATGGTACTTACATATAGATAAATGGAGTATATTATATTATTAGGTAGGTATATAGATAATAAATATGTATAGCTGGTGTATAATATTGCAAATGTGCAGAGATAATACTTCCTTGGAAAACTGATAATATAAATTGGGACAAGGCAACGGAGAACAAACGATTTGTACAGGAGATAGTTTGCGAGACTGCTAAAGAGATTAATAGTGAAACCTGTGACGAATTGACACAGCTAAAAAGAATGCTCGAGTCGGGTATGTTATTCTTATATAATGTATGTACCTACATAGTTTTAAAAAAAATATATAAATACCTCATAATTTAGATAACTTGTATAAATTAATATGGATAACCATTTAACCAATATCTATTCACTTTAAATAGGATCCAATGTTTCTTCTGAAATTAATTCGACAACAAGGACACAGGTTAGTAACAGTGAGAATATTCACAGGGAAGAAATACACTCAAAACGTGACAATAAAGTTTTGATAGAAGAACTTCATACTGAAGAATTGAAAAAGTTGGATGATGATATTCACAATGTAAAATCTATTATTCAAGAAACTCTTTACGAAATGTGTAATATTCAGAATAACGATCAAGAACCTGGTGAGGGAAATGAAGAACCAGCAGGAAAAAGTAGTACTGACGAAATAATATATCCAGCAGAAGAATGTATCATTCAGGAGCAGTGCGATGTGTGTGAAGTCCAACAGCCAGGTAAATAATGAATAATCACGTTCAACACACATTTTTTAAGAGTCAAAAATTCTATTCTATTGTTTTACGACACATCCCAAGTGTGGTAAACAAAGAGAACGGAACGCCATGTAGATCTGTCGTTACATAATTTTTTCGCTTTTTCTGCATTCGTGCAATATCTCATGCATGCAACGTCAATTTCTCTTACTCAATTCATTGCCGCCTTTGAGAATTTGATCCACGTGATCAAGCCACGTAGTTCTCTGACGCCCGCGCTTCCTCAGACCCCTTCTTTCAGACAAGTATATCCTTTTTGTAAACCTATTCCTTTCCATTCGTTCCACATGTCCAAAATTCCAAACCATAGTAATTTACTTCTATCCAAATCACCCCTGTTGCATCCGCTCATTCTTCTAATATCCTTATTCCTCACTCTATTGCGTAACGTTTTACCAACCATTCTCCTCAGCGATCGCATCTCCACAGCATTTATTCCACTTTCGTCCCGTTTCAACCATGTCCAAGATTCGCTTGCATACATTAGTGTCGGTGCCAGAATGATATTGTGCACCAATATTTTGCCATGTTTGACACATTGGCATAGCTGACAAAGGTTCGAAGTGCACCGTTCATCCACATGGTGATATGCTTTCTCCAAATCCATGAACGCACACCACGGTTCTGGCTTTTTCCCAAAACTTCTCTACGACCATTCGTAGGGAGAAGATCTGATCGATGTACCCTCTGCCATTCAAAAAAGCTGGAGCTTGTTCATCTCATATCTTACACTCAGTTGATTATCGCACTCTCTCAATCAGAATTCTATCAACAGTTTTCCTATTGAACTCAACAAGCTAATGGCCTGATAACTCCTGCATTCCAGTTTAGAGTTTTTCCTATTCGCCGTGACGCCTTCTCTCTTACAATTGTTGAAAAGCTCCAGGCACCAGTTATAAATAAATTATTAAAAATATAGTGTTTGAATCTGTCGATTGTTCACATTATGTAAGTATACGTATATCTTCTGTTAATTACATACATATTTAACAAAAATATGAACTCATGTTTTAGACGACACGATGCCAGTATTATCTGCTGATTGTGAAGCAACACACAATTCCCTTAAGGAGAGAAATAGAGTTCATTGGTTTGCTAATTTTGTTAGCAGTATGGATAATAAAATTAATAACATTATAGAAGAAGTGGAAGGTGAAATCAGAGAGAAAGACCAATTAATGGTAAGCCCTTCATGACTATTAAATATCAGATATAATTTTGTTTAGGTAGGTATTTGTGTAGGTACTAGTGATGTAACGAATGAGTGATTTTGGATATTCGCGAATGCGAATGCGAATATTTGTTGTCGACATTCGCGAATGCGAATGCGAATAGCGAATATTGACTTGCTTAGAATTCTACAATATTGCTCAAACGTTAAAATTTCTACCCTCCCGGCTCCGAATTTTTAAAATGGTATGGGAATTGAAAATATTTCAAAACTCCTCGGTTTTCTTAAAGATTATTTACTGGCAGTACCTATTCTACAATGTACCGGGTAAGTATCCGATACTTTATCATCAAAATAATATTCGCAAAACATTCGCATATTTTTTGCGAATACGAATGCGAATACTTTGAAATATGCGAATATTCGCGAATGCGAATACGAATATTCGTTACACCACTAGTAGGTACATGGTGATTTTAGGATAAATCATTTTAGTCTAATTGAATTTAGATTGTCGTAAGATTATTAGATGTTCGTGGAACAATTTATAAACTCTTTAATCAGTGTCAGTAACAGCTGTACTCAAAATACAAAATAAATTATTTTTTAGAACTTTCAAATTGAAGAGCAACCTGAAATAAAAAATATATTTATAGAATCCAACTCACAATCAGTAAGTGATATTATGATGTTAGATAATGGTAATACTGACAGTCAGTTGCATGGGGAAAATAGAGAGCCTATATCCGTTATTCAAATTAACAAATCATCACAGTATGATGTAAGCGATTTTGAAAATGGAGGCTTTTCTAGAGAACCGAATGGTAACAATGTTGAAAAAGGTATGATGAAAATAAGTGATGTTCTTAAAGAAACATCCAATTGTATAAACAAAATGAACACATTTTCTTCTAAAAGGGAAGGCGTTGATATTATTGAGGTGAATTCTGATGCAACAATCTTGTTGAATGATTTTGATGAGATGGTGATGAAGTTGGAAGAGTCATTCGCGAGTGTTGCAAATAACAATTCAAAAGATGATATTGTTCAAGATAGCAATGCGGACAACAGCAATGTCGAAATGATTAAAATTAGTGATATTGTGTATGATACAAAACCTAGAGTTGACTTTTCTGTTGAAGTGCCGCATGCTGGAATGAATGCAGTAACTACAGAAGGAAATAAAACGGAACTAGAGAAGGCAGATTTTGATTTCCAACAATGTTTTGATTTTGGAGAATCTGTTGACACTTTCAAATTTGATCAAACAGCAAGTAGAGAATGTAAGTTTGATGTTGGAATCGTAGAAGAAAATAATGAGAACCATAAAATGTTGGATTGCATGATTAAACTGAGTGATGTGTTAGAAAAAACAGAAAAGGACCCAGATATTGTTCGAGAAAACAGCGTGCCGAAGACCAATGAAGAGTGTAAAGATCAAACGATGACATTAGAGATGAAATTGGCATTGGAAAGTCTTCAAAAGGAAAGAGAATTAAAATAGTCCTAAATTAGTAAATGTACTTAGGCACATCGCTAGTCAAGTAAACTAACATATCTTTCGTAGTGTCTAGGTATATTTTACAAATATTATGACTAGGTGCAAATAGCTTTTAATATCTTTACACGCTAGTACATAATATTAATGTGGTAGTCATCATTACCTAATAATTTATAAATATTTATTGGTTTTAATATAGCACGGTCCTTAGGTCCTATTTAGGGGGTGAATGCCGAGCATATGTGCCCAGAGCGGTAAAAATCAATTCAATTAACAAAACCGAAGTAATTGTGAAATATTTCAAATTCCTTAAATTTTGGGTGTCAGGCGAATCATCAAATAACATGTTTATGATTTACAATGATAAAGGCAAATATTATTTTTGTCCGGATAGGCTAAGTAACTAGATTGGGTGATTTCTTTCAGCCAAATTATTTCCTAAGCAGATATATTTGGCTGAGAGGAATGGTGCTCGGAGACGTGGACGTCCTAGGATTAAATGGCAAGATCATTTAAATCAAATCCTACAGGACGGTCACGTGTAGAGCTCATTGAACAGGAGAGCATGCATGAGGAGTTGTATGACAGTGACGGAAGCGAAAGATGTATGCAAGGATAGAAGGAAGTGGCGCTCGATCCTTTCTGCCTACCCCGCGAGGGAAGCGGCGTGATGGTATGTATGTATGTATGCAAATTATTTCCTCTTTCTTTAATTGTTGCGTTTGTGAATATAGAAATACAACTATTATTATATTTGTGAAAACTGCTATCGATTACTTTTTTTGTTCCTATTGAGAAAGAAGAAAATAAGATATTTTTTTAAGAGACATAAGAGATTTTATAATCGAGTAAATTAACCCTTTTCAATTGTTGAAGGGTGTTTGTGTTCACACTGTGAAAATTCATATTCAATATTTATAAGACAATCAAAACACTGTTATAATTTTCACCACATTTATTCAAACTCTAACGTTTTCGCCCACTTCAATGGGCATTCTCAAGAGTACTGAAACAATAAAAATGTCACCTACAAAATCTGAAGGTAGTCAAAGAGGGGGGAGAGGGGTGGGTGCAGGGATTGCAGTAGAAGAGTGGGGAGTGGCATTGGTAGGTATAACATTAGGTGAGACAGGGTAAACTAGTAATGGGGACTTAGCGGGAATTTGGATATTTACAATATTATCCTGATGCTTAAATATTTCCAAAGCTTCCATTGCGTTCAGACGTCGATCACCACATTCGGAATGTAACACCACTGTACTGTCCATATCAAATGAATGATTATGTTCAAAACAATGATCGGCCATTTCCGAAAAATTAGAAAGGCCCCTGAACGCCCTGGAATGTTCCTTAAATCTAGACTTTATCGATCTTCCAGTTTCACCTATATACACACTACTACAATCTTTGCATTTAATTTTATACACTCCACTACCATCCATTCTATCAATTTTATCTTTATTGTTAAAAATCAATTTGTCAATATTATTGTTTGTATAAAATGCTCCCTTAAATGAGTCCTTCACTATACTATTTAAATGATTAGTTAATCTTCCTACATATAGAATTTTTCTCCATGGTTTGTTATTATTATTATTAAATATCGGGTAAATGTAATTTTTAACCATTTTATTTTTTAGTTTTTTATTATATATATCATGAACTATCTTATCTGAATATCCATTATTTCTAGCTATTTCGATTATTATTCTATATTCTTTGTCAAATTCATTCTTATCCAAGGGTATATTTAACAATCTATTCAACATGGAATGAAATGCTGCCATTTTGTGGCTTTGAGGATGGTTTGATGACGCATGGATGATAGTGTCCGTATACGTAGGTTTTCTAAAAATTCCAAATTTAAATTTACAATCAACAATACTTAAAGTCAAATCCAGAAAATTAAGTTGATTATTCTGTTCAATCTCTAAAGTAAACTGCAAATTTTCATTAATCAAATTTTTCAAATTCAAATATTTTTATTAATCAAAAAAAAAATACATGCAATAAAACAAAACAATAACATAAGACAAAGTAATAAATTCAAGTAGGTACTCCCCAATTTGAGCATAGCTCGTGTTTTGGGGAGGAGTAAACTACATACATATAAACATATTCTGTTTTATCTCAACCCTATATCTTAGGATAGAAACAATTCATATATACCCAATCAGTCACACCTATAAGATATTAAATCGGCATATAAGAAGAAAGATGTTTTACGAACGTATATAAAAGTGCTTCATATGGAACTTATATAATATATCGAATTCATAAATTGCAAAAACAAATCTAACTGTCTCCTTGTTCCTGTCCAAATACAAAAAATATCATCAACATACCTATAATATTTGAAAATACAATTAAGTAGAGGGTTATTGGACGTAAACATATGATTCTCAAAATGATCCATGTATATTTCACTAAGTAATGGACTCAGTTGGTTACCCATTGGTAGTGAATCAATTACTTTGTAAAACTTCTCGTCAAATTTAAAATAATTCTGTTCCATACACAGATTTGTCAACTCAATGATTCTATTAGTTATATTTATATCTATATTTTTATCCTTAAGTTTAGTTTCTAAAATATTAATTACTTCGGACACTGGAACATTCGTAAATAAATTCTTAACATCAAATGATATAAGCAATGCATTATTAGGTGGTGATTATTGATTGCCCATTGAAGTGGGCGAAAACGTTAGAGTTTGAATAAATGTGGTGAAAATTATAACAGTGTTTTGATTGTCTTATAAATATTGAATATGAATTTTCACAGTGTGAACACAAACACCCTTCAACAATTGATAAGTGCTAGTCTAGCTAAAAAAGTTTGTTACTATAAAAAACTGAAATTAAAAGTAAGAATGTGCTCTTTAAAGATTTATTTTAATCAATGTTGTTTGAAACGTAAATTAATTCCGAAATATGTAAACATTAAAACTAATAATAAAAGTGGTAGTGCAATTAAAATAATAAATGTTGCAAAAATTAATTGGATTAAAGAAGAAATTAAATCGGCATATAAGAAGAAAGATGTTTTACGAACGTATATAAAAGTGCTTCATATGGAACTTATTCATACTTTGCATCCGGTGGAGTGGGAACTGGTTGATGATGTTGTTTATGATAAAGTGACTCAAATTGGTATAATTAAAAAACAAAATATGGATAAAAAACTTGATAATTTACAAAAAATACAACACAAAATAAATAATAATTGCACTTCAGCATCGATTAATAAAACAACATTTTTTGATAGATTTGTTAACCTCACAAATGTTAATTTTGATAAAAATGAACTTCAATTATTACAAAAAGGTCCTAAATTTAATATTCAGAAAAATAATCAGAAGAATATGGACATTATCAGAGTGGATTTAGAAACTGCTATTAATATTGATAAAAGTATTGTCAATAAATCTTCACTTAAACATAAATGTGCAGATGTTCTGAACAAACATAATGATATGAATGATTCCCATCCAGACAGCAATAAAACTTCCAAAGTGATTGCCAACATAAGAAAGAAGGTTGAAGACAATAACATTATTGTTACCAGGGGAGACAAGGGTCATTCTATTGTTGCAATAGATAAACAGATGTACATAAATAAACTTAATGCAGTCATCATAAATGATAAGTGTAAACAATTGACTACAGATCCTACTAATAAGTACCACAAGAAGATTTCTCAGTATTTAAATAACAAAAAGTACACGTTTGCCGAAAAGAAGAATTTAACAATAATGAATCCTATTGCACCTCGTCTATATGGACTCATTAAGTTGCACAAGCAGGATTACCCAGCAAGACCAGTTGTATCATATTTAAACGCTCCAGCAGTTAAAATTGCCAAATTTTTAAATCATGAAATAGTACATCATACTCAGTTCTGTCCTAAATATAGTGTAAAAAATTCCTTCGATCTTAGTCAAAAACTTGTTAATTTAAAACCACCTAATAATGCATTGCTTATATCATTTGATGTTAAGAATTTATTTACGAATGTTCCAGTGTCCGAAGTAATTAATATTTTAGAAACTAAACTTAAGGATAAAAATATAGATATAAATATAACTAATAGAATCATTGAGTTGACAAATCTGTGTATGGAACAGAATTATTTTAAATTTGACGAGAAGTTTTACAAAGTAATTGATTCACTACCAATGGGTAACCAACTGAGTCCATTACTTAGTGAAATATACATGGATCATTTTGAGAATCATATGTTTACGTCCAATAACCCTCTACTTAATTGTATTTTCAAATATTATAGGTATGTTGATGATATTTTTTGTATTTGGACAGGAACAAGGAGACAGTTAGATTTGTTTTTGCAATTTATGAATTC